>JAYKAV010000308.1:29809-132191 GCA_035582835.1 Phoebastria nigripes | reverse complement strand
CTCTCAGCTCTGCCACCAGGCTGAGCAGATCATCCACCTGCTCACACCGCACACAGGTGTTGTCTCTGCTGCCCTCCGGTACAAGGGACAGGCTCAGGCACTCCCTGCAGCCGGAGACCTGGACAGCTGTATGCTTGTGTGAGGGCTCCGTCTGGGTCGCCACATTCCTTCTGACAACGGCTTTCGGCCGAGTGGAAACCATARCTAGCTGTTCTTCTGGGAGGGCGATGACCACTAGTTGAGTTGGTTGAGTTGGCCTCTAGAGCCAGGAGGGGGGCTGCGCCCCGCCGGCTCGCCTTCCCTGCACGCCTTCCCTGCGCGAACTGCTGCGCAAACTGCCGCGCCACACTCTTCTGATGCGCCACGTCCTGTTTGCCCGCCCTGTTCGCCGYGCTCCCTTCAAAACACACCCTGCAACACTTCTCTTCAAACACACCCTGCAAGTTATAACATGTGGGTGCTCTCTTCCATCTGTGCGGCACCACACAGTCTCTGCCTGAACTGCTGTTCTTGCATGACTGCATCCTGAAAAATTGTAAAATGAAAGGGAGAAATGGAAATGAAATGTTAGTTTGTCGCCTGTAACGGTTTGCTCAATTAAATATGTTTGGGTTTGTACAAACCTGAGAGATTCTCCCCACCCATCATTCAAATCATCTGGTCCAAAGAATAGTAAAAACATTTTCTACCTACTCTAAACAGACATTGTAAGTTACATTATCCCTCTCAAATTATTGACAGCTTGTTGTTAATTGCAGCAGTAATGAACTATTAAAAAAGACCTAGCATTATAAAATGGGGATTCCAGTAGGATTTTAAAAGAATATTAGCAATTTACAGTATTTGGCATGTCCTTAAATCACCCTAAAATTGAAGACGAAATATGGTAAATTGAGGAGTGAAATGTTTTTTACATCTCTGGATCGTTTTGTTCCTAAAGTACAATGCATGCTTTAATCATTCCATGAACTACACTGCTACTTGGTTCTCTTTGCTTAGTACAAATGGTTGATAATTAATTCTGAGCGCATTCCAGCTCAGAGAATATTCCAAGTTATATTACTCCAGCTCTGCTGAATCTCCTCAACTCCCATTTCAGTTCTGGTGTTACTTTAGGGTTTATTCCTAATGTGAAAGCCGAATATATATAGGTTCTGGAATACCTGAGTTAGTTACATTTTGCTTTTGCTCTCCTGGGAAAATTGCCACACATTTTAAGTTAGGGAGGCTAAAGTCAGTCAAATGTGTCTATAGTAAAACAGCCAGTTTAGGGGGAATGCTAAGCACCCAGTGCTCTTTGGGAATTCAGCAGATGTTACACGTGCTTTGTACATTTCAGAATTTAATTTTCCTCAAGGAAGCAGCTCTATATATAGTTTTTAAGTGAATGAGGAGAGATAGCTGGAACCAGACATGGCACAGCAGCCCACCTCTACCACTAAAGTATATCCCAAGAAACAAGTATCAAACTATGAATTTTCTTCTCACTCCGCATCTGATTCAAAACCTGTCCAAAGAACTCCCTCTAACATAAGTGGGTTTGGGGTCATACAGCATATCAGAAATGGCTCCATAGGACTTGTTGGCATTAATCTGAAGTGAAGTATATGTCTGTGGACACTAATCCTGTTTTAGATGGACTTGGCCAACAGGAAAGATTTTTCTGTGAATGTCATAGTAGAGCTTTGTATATTTTTTTTAATTTTTCAAAATAGAAAAAGTGATTAAATTTTAAAGACACAGTATGCAACCTACCCCTCAGCAAGCCTTGGTCTTCCTTCACAGCCTCCAGACTAACAGGCAAAGGGTCTATATCCCTTTCCATTTTGTCTCTGAACAACACACATACACACAGAGTAGAATCAAGCATGGGGTGATATTATATGATTAAGCTATTGTAAGTGAGTTCCTTGATCTGCTTTAGGGCTGGGAATGTATTTTCCTGTGAATCATCTCTGATTCTCTAAATCTAAAATCTAGGGTCTAAAAATGCTTACCCATTTTTTAAACATCCCACTGAAAATAGCTACAAGATTCATCAGGCAGCTATTCCTTGGAATTTAGAAACTGCATGGTTTTTGATGTAGTCTTGAAATAGCTTGCATTTTAAGCCTACAGTCAGAAGACTGTACATATTTTCTGCTAAGTCACTGTATTTCTTATTCTTGACATAAATAGAATTTTTGGTGCTGCCTTCCAGAAAGGTTAAGTATTATATTTAATATAAATGACCATATTAGTAAGAACAAGATTAGCATGAACTCAAATTTCCATCATTCTATGTATAATGTGTCGAGGAAGAAATAGGCTGCATGAGATTTATGAGATTTATTTTCTCTTGACCCTCAAGAGCTTTACCAAACCATCTTCTGAGGTAGTATTGTAATCAGCTAGATGTAATGGTCTGTTCTACAAATGAAACTGTAGATGAGAAAGCCAACATTGGGTATTCTGCAGAAGTGAGGGGGAGGGGGGGAAATCCTAAACCTTGCAATTCTATTTCTGTGTAAAGAAAGAGCATACTTTACAGTATTTAGCAGGCAGTTGATAAGTTCAATGAGAACTCTTAATGCTACTGCTTGCACCCAGAATATATACCTTCACTTTTCTCAAATACAGAGATTCACTTCAGGGATCCTTTGGTTCTTCAATAACAGACCCAGAAACAAACACCTACCCACAAAGTAACTAGTTCACTTTTCAGTCTGATTATTGTTAAATCCAGGTAGCAGTAGCTGGGTCTGTTTTAAGATAATCAGAGTGTATAATTTCACAGGATCCTTTTTTCTTCAATGAAAGATACTAATTTACAGAAGTAAAATAAGAGACAGAGTCAGTGTTCTTCATAGTGATACTGGTATGCATCCATAAGGTATTGCCTCTTTTCTCTTAAAATAATTTGCTTTCAGTGCAAGGTGCTTTTTTTGGAGTTACTGTTCTGTTAGCATGCCATGTAGTAGCTAATTATCATATGCTTCTTTCTTTCATAACTGGAAACCTCACAGAGTAACTTTTTATTCCATTCCACCTTGAAAAATCGAAGTGGAGAATACTTGCTTAGAATGCTATGGAGACTGCAATTATTATGAGTAAACTATATGTTCTTTTCTTGTTAACTATTTTGCATAGAATAGAAATTAACTTTAATGCTTAAAACTGTTTAAAAAGAATTTAGAATAGAAGTGCTACTCATGGCTGGAAAAACAGCGCATTGCCTGGCCACATACTTTTGCAGAGCATATGCTCTGCCTCTCAGTCACGCCATTGCATGGCACAGGCAAGATAGTGTTTTTATTGAGAGAAGTGTCATGACCTGATGTTCTTTGCTGTATTTCATTTGTTTCCCATGGGGATTTGCTACAGAATTTTTAAACATTTAGCTAATGACTTGACCTATTACCTGCAGGCAGTATTTAGTATTTAGTGCTTGTATGCTTACCATTAATTTTAGGTCTGATTACCTTTTAGTTAAAAATTAGTCTTAGAAAAGGCATGAAGATATCCCAATAGAAAGCTACTATAAGTAAGGTTTTATTTTAACCTATTCCATTCTTGAGGAAGCATGGTAAGTTAAAGCTAAGAGGATTTATAAAGGTGATTTTTTTTTCATCTATATTACAAATGGAAAACTAATATTGGGTAGTATTGAAGAACAATAGTTTTTGAAAAGTGGCAGTTCTGAAGGTGACTTTATGAAAAGCTGGATTTATATTTAATATAAATTAAATTATTAGGGTTAGCATTCTCATTGTAATATTTGGTGATGTGAATTAACTGTAAAGATTGTTGACACTCTGAATACTTTAAGTAATGCTATTCTTCATCAGCCGCAATCTTTGTCAAGTGTGTAAGGGGTGTGGTTTATGAAGCCAAGGAAAGCGTTAATCTCTGTTATCACAGTGCTTGCTTTAGTCTTTTTCCTTCAGTTCAGCTTTTTTGAAGATCCCTTCCACATTTTTCTTTCTCTCCTTATCTGTTATTACAGTTTAGATTATTAGTTCCTTTCATAGGAATTAGTTCCTTTCATCCTGCAACTATCCTACTGTCCTTTCTAGCCTCCTACAAATTTATAATATTTTAATAAACCAGAAAAAACAGTTCTTCCCCTCCAAGCATGTGAAAAGTAGGGAACACATGCAAATAATTTAAGAACATACAGAAGGGACTGATAGTTCCATATCAGTCTTAAGTTTACTGGGCCATCATTCTGCTAGCATTGTTGGGGAAGGAAAATTATACTCTTTCTGTATGTGTCTCTTCTTGTGCAAGGAATTATCTAATCATTTCTTTTCATCTTTGAAGGACTAGATTGATAAAGTATCTGTTCAGAGAGTACCAGCCACCAACTGTCCCAAATAACAAGCCCTGAAACCTATGTCAGGTGGCTTGGAGAAAAGAATGTTTTGTTACAACTGGCACATAAGGATACAGAAACCAAATAAAAGTCATCAAAATCCAGGAACTAGTCAAAATAAATAATACAGGCCATTCCACGTGTACTTGCAAAGCAGATTTGATGTTACATTTGCTACTTGTTTTGCATACTGTGATAAACACTAAATTCTGGGTGCTGTAGAGAGGTGGCATTATAATCTGCTAAAGCTAATGTCCCCTATACTAAAAATTTGCCTTTGGGCCTTAATTTATTTTATATCCCTGCAAAAACATGTTTATTAATGGTGTTTTAGGTGCTTCACTACACACTACACAGTCATGGGTCATACCAGGCTCAGGGGTATTATTCTATGCAAGTTGTGAAATAATTTTCTTGACATTTAATTACAAAATTAGGTTTTCATTTGTAGACTCAATGAATACCAATCTGTTTAGGTCTAATAAGAAGGGGGAAAAAACAGCAAAAAGAAATTTGCAGCGAAATCTCATGTCATGTTACAACTAGCTTCAGTTTTCCTAACATCAGGAGGCGTGTTAAAAACTCCGTTATACCATCAATGATCTCTGCCTCTGATAATGCTCATTAATTAACACTTTCTAATACCTTCATAGTGGCTATATATGTTACTGAGAAACACAGCTTAATTACGTTACAGAAAAGCATAAATATATAAGTCTATTTCCAATAAAGAGTGTGTGTATGTGCTTATAGTAGGATTTGGATAGGTTTTGCAGTCCTAAAAACCCCTCCTCAGTTGCTGCAACTTTGGCGGTGACTACAGACTAGATGTGTCTCTGTTAATCCCTTAGGTGCCTAATTCATCTCTTCTTGCCATGCTCAACATTACCTTAATCTAAGCTCTTTAGCTCATCATTTATCACTTAAAAACCATCCCAAATAGGAATTTAGAAACTAAGCAGCCCTTCTGATAAACACTAGCAAGATCATATTTCCCAGAAAACGAAGATATGGCCCCTTCTTTTTAGAGGGTGCATGGGTGCAGCATGAGGCAGCATCCTTTCTTACATATGAAGCGTACCAAAGACGGCAGTAAGGATGCAGAAGAGTCTTAGTTCTTAACTCCTGGGGTTGGTGTCCAGAAGCCAGTGTCCTGTCCTCCCAGCTGACTACACAGATAGGCTCAGAGTATCTTCTGCCTTTCTGGCTCCATGATGCCTGTATCCCTGGATGCTCAGTAAGGCACATTAAACAGCAACAGTAGGAGAAGCTGTTCTCCATTAGCCAGCCTTCACCTATGAGATGCAAGACAGGATTTCAAACCCTTTCACAATTCCTCCCTGCTTGGGTGAGTGTTGTGATTATTTTACAAAGCAGGGGAAGTTACACCACCATGCCCTCCTCTAAAAGACAAGATTGATCTCCTTGCTATTTCCAGGAAAGGTACGTTTCCCACTCCCTGTAGGAAGGGTAGTGATTTCCACAGACAAGGTTAGCACCCAGCCCAGACTGGAGTCAATAAAGTTGTTTATTAAACCTAGCCCTTGTAGTTTGTTTTTCTACCCAGCTCCACTGTTGACAGGAATCTGGACTGCAGTAGGAGTTACCTGCAAGGTCCTGAGCTTTATGTGAGAGGAAAAATGTACATGCCTGTCAGGAAATATCCCACCCAATTCCAAAACAAGAGCAAAGTGAGAATGATACATTTGTTTGGAGGAGAATCAGAGTGAGCGAGCAGCTGAAATCTACAGCCAGAGGTAGGCAAAATCTTCTCCAGTCCTTCCTCTACCCTACCTTTATTCACAGACCTCTTTCATAATTTTATTCTTTTTGACTGATTTTCTTACCTGCACCCATGCTCAGGGAGATCAAAGACCCAGCAATGACAAATAGTGAAGGAAAAGGCAACAAAATGAACTAAACTGGTGTTTCATGATCATGTAGAAGACAGGAGAAAGACTGTGGAGGAAGAAGGCCATTGATACTTTCAGAGCCAGGAGAAAGGAGAGTTCTGATGAAGCAAAGTGTATCAGGGAAGTAGGTCATTAATTTCTTCTGAGGAAGCACATTCACTCTGCGTGATGGACTGCTAGCTCCTACCCACTATGTCCTAAGAAATTACTCATCATTGTTTCATATCTCCCTACCACTAGGAAAAAGCTTTGAGATTTAAAAATATTGCACTGTGGGTGAAGTTCAGAGTTGAGGGAATTGGTTCATTTACAGCTGGATTCAGCTGTTCTCTTTAATTTTCTGAAAGACAGTAATCAAGTAACTCCACCATCATTTTCTTCTTAGAGCTTATGTCAGGAACATTACTGACAGCAAAAGTCTTCAGCACTTGCACCTCATCCTTCCAGTCCCATTCCAGTCAGTTTTCTTACAAGGTAGTTCAACAGCGCTTTTTTGTTTTTCATGGAACTGAAACCAATACCTGTCTCAAGTTTCTGAAATACCTATAGCCTCCCAGTGTACTTCTGGAGTGCCTCCAGGGTAAAAAGGAAGAGAGAAATTAGGGCACGGTTCTGTGAAACAATGCACAGCAACATTTCTCAAGCCAAGGAACATAAATGCATATCCAGGCAGGTGGGGAAAAAAAAAAAAAATCTATTTCTCAGCACAGAAATGTCTTTATTATGCCTTCAGTTTTCTACTCACATCAATAATTTCAATTAAAAATTTTATTTCTTATTTTATGTTTTATACAGTCAGCAGAAGTTCTAAAACTAAATCTACTTACCCATAAGCTTCAACCAAAGGATTGAGGTATGGAAACTATTATTATCACGTAGGTACAGAGAAAAATCAAATGAAAATGTTTGATACTGCTCTATGGTATCATTTTTCCCTTAAAAGCTAAACAGGACAAAAAATGCAAAGTAACAGTCCCATCCCTGCTGATACATAAACACACAAGATCCTTTGCATATCAACACTCAAAATAGACATGCTTATTTTGCAAGCTATCACTAGTCTCATTTTATAGATAGGCAATCTGAGGCAGTGGCAAAAGCATCAGGAAGTTACCAGTTTCCATACTGAGATGAAGCAAAAGTGGAAAGAAGATTTAAGAGTTCTGCACCGGCTCTGATGTTCTGTCTGCTAAGTTGCACTGCCTTACAACTGTTGGCAGAAGAAGAAAAATGCTGTTCTGAAGGCACTTTGACCTGTACATCCTAGAAATCACAGGTTACAACTTCTTTGGCTTTTTTGTCATATTTTTGATTTCTAATGGAAGTATTTTGGGGAGACTTAATTCCAATGCAACATAACTTTTGTCCTTTGATCACTACCATGAAGAGGCAAGAAAAGCAATCAAATGTATTTAATTGAAGAATATTCTCTCTGTGCATGTATCAGGAGGCCCTCACGCTTTACCGCATTGCAGCTAGAAGGAAAAAAAGGGAATAGAAGCAGCTATTTTCAAGACATGTRTTGGGCACCAGCTACTCTGGAACTCCAGCTTCCTAAAACTTGGTTTAGATGAAGTACCTTACTACAGCTTTCTCCATCTTGGTTTCAGTTGTTCACTTCAGTTCAGTTTAATGGCTTGGAGTTTACCCTAACAAGCAGTTAACATATATACTCCATTGAGATTTTCAATTAATTCATATATTTGTTTTTCTTCTTACTGAAATCATTAGTGCCTTGAAGATAAATTTCAGTAAATATACTTTTCTAGTTTCAGTTCAGATGATTCACTGCTGTTTAGCCATTAGCATTTTTGCTTTGAGTTTGAGAAGAATTGGCTATTGGTGCCTTAAGGAAAAAAAAAAAAAAAAAAAAAGGACATTATTTTCTGTTTGTTTCTGGTAGTAAATTCTCAGTTTCAATTCAAATCATATTTATTTCTCAGAAACAAAGTTCCAGCTAATCCTGTTATTTTGCTGGGGGGGGGGGGGTCCCCCAAATGTCTCCGGCTGTGCCTGGACATCTTATATCGCATAAGTAATTTCTATAGGATACCATTACAATAGAGTTACAATCTACTGGCAACAAACCAAAAAGACCTATAGTTGTACTAAATTTCTTTGAATGGCATGTTAAATAAAAGGCCCTTAAAAATTGGTATCTTGACCATTTGTTCTAGATTTTGAAGACATGATTTACCTGTATATTTAGTTATGTCAGTTAAGCCCACATTTCTGCAGACCAGGAGGGTAAATACACCTACATGTTACAAATTCTGCGTGCCTTCCCTGATTTGCATGTGCCAACTAGGCGGGTTTGCACATGCAAATGCAAATGTGTGTTAGCACACCCAAATTCAATATGAAAGACAGGACATAGAATGTAGCCAGTATACATATAAAAAGTAAGGTTTGAAAACAATGGAGCATTTCTTGTAGTTACGCTGAAGTGATTCTGACTTCAATTCGAACCTACATATATATCAATTGAAAAAAATTGATGRGTATTAGCATCTGATTACAATAAGTATGCTTTTTAGACAAAAGCATACTTATAAGAAATTTGAGGTCTTAAAACTGAAGTTAAATAGATATGTCAATCTTTCACTTGTATTTTTCTTTATGTGTCTTTTTTGTCTATAGCAGTCTGATCTACTACTGAGTAACATACTTTTATCAGCTAATAGATATATTAACATCACAGTAAGCAGTAGTGCAAAACCACATTTCTCTGAGTAAAATGGCTATTTGACTGAAATGTATGGCTTTAAAGAGGAAAAAGTTTTTATTTCATAAGAAAGATTTAACTACAAAAGGAAGGAAGCTTAGAAGCACAGGCTGAGGACGCAGGGAGTTAGATCTCTAACCCCAGGATTCACAGAAGGCAGTGAAGAGCAAGTGACCACAGGAGAGACAGGGATCCAGAGGACTGACTTTGTAGCCCTTGATTAGGGCACTCATGCAAACTGTGGAAAGATAAGGTTCATGTTCCTGCTACAATTAGTATTCAGTTACTTATACAAAGCTATGTGATTTCATATAGAGAGGAGCTGCGCTAGCAGGAGCTTTGACACACTACTGTTACCCCATCATTGATGCCCAGAAGCCTGATGAGTAGGGTACATACCTGGTGACCACAGACTTGTCCTTCTTCCCATTCAGGAGAGATTTTGAAATAGGCCTCTTGCTCCACAGGTGAGCTCCCTCATTACCAGCCATGCTTTAGATTATGACCCACTAGCTACAGCCTGCTCCTCACCGGTTTTCTGCCTGAGGCTTCCTGGTGAGGTGTGGTATGACACCTCCAGTGTATCAGGGGGAACAGCGTTTCCCAACCCTTGACAACAGATGAACAACATAACATCCCAAGGCATTTTAACAGCACTTAAGTCCCTACAAGTCAAGCAGCTGCTGAAGAACCACTTGGTGCATCTCAGTGGCACCTGAATGCTGATGTTGGGTGCCTGCAGGCAATTTTCATCCCAGAGCATGAAGCATTCACTGCATCTTCAAGAATGTGAGATACTCTCTTTCTCCTAATGGAGCTGTTCTACTTTGAATAAGTGATCTCAGTTTAAGCTTACATTAATTTAGCAGGCCAAAATGTGAGTCACTCAAGACCTAATTCATGAGTGGGCAAGGCTTTCCTCCTTTAGTAGTGAGCAGTTTCTGTGAGAAGGGCTGAGAATTAGGAACAACAACTTCCACTACCCAGTTATAGCTAACCACTGCATACCTGTCACAGCTCTGAATCCCTGCCCAGGCTTAATTCCCTGCACCTACTTCCTATGTCGAATGGGGACAATAATACTTCCTAATCCCTCATGGATCTTGCAAAAACAAATTGTTTAAGAGGTGCTTAGATCTGGACACACAGAGGTATCTTAGGTTAAAAAATTAATTGTGGTTAGATTTAATTCCTTCAAAGATGATTTCTTGAATGCTTATTCTTCAAAAAGTTGGCAATCCAGGACTGCTCTGAGAAGAGGCAGAGAGGACATTATGTATGTACTTCAGTGTCACATGTGGAACTTCACAAAGACCAAGAAGTAGAAGTGGTAGGACTGATCCCATGAAGCCCAGCAAAAGATCATTGGATCAGATCATTCACCAGCTACCACACTGTATTTTCAATGAATCTGAAGCTTTCTGTGTTGGCAAAACAGCAAAAAAAAATTGTTGCCCTTAAGTTGACAAGTATCTGAAATCACTTCACAAAACATTACAAATCTGACTTTTCAAATGACTTGGTTTGCAGATGTTAACATATTTTTTTTTTAAAAAAAACAGATTAATGAAACCAATCAGTAATGAATATAACTTGCTGTTATTTGGCAGCTTCTTTTTATTAAAATTACCACTAAATATCTTAGTTGGAATTAAATATATCTAAAATTTCAACTTGTTCTGTTGTATGGTATTAGGGTTCATGAACATTTTAGTGATGATGTCTGAACTAATTACATGAGATGCACTATGAATCCATCATATCAAGATCAAATCCAAATCTGGCTAGTTTCCTCCTTTTGGTCATTGTTTGTGACTGTGCCTATAATTTTAATATCTTTCCACACCAAGAAGATCAGAGGGAAAAATATTTCCTATCTGGATCTAAACAGTAATTTTTTAAACTTCATTTAATAGTAACTTCAGCCTCAGGCTCAACAAAGCTAACAAGACTACTGCTGAGGTTGCTCTGTGTTAATTCTATAAAGTTTCATTAGATACAAATGGTTGCTGAAGGTTTTATATATGTTTGCCAGCCTGGTAGCTTTAAACAGTTCAATCACCTTCAATCTAATGAATCTTTAATTTGTTGTTTTACTATAAAGGAAAATGACTCATCAGGTGGGAGATTTTGATTCATGAGTCTGCCTATAAAACTGTCTCTTGGTACTGAACATAGTGTAAACATTACTGTTCCCTTCAAAAATAATTTCCTATAATAATCATCAAAATACTGCAATGTTGTTATCACAAATTGAAGTTTTAGGTTATTACTGTAGAGTACTGTGGTATTTTTCATAAAGGTCTGAAATAACAGTATTCTTATTTGCAGACTTAGTATGAAACAACATGAAGATTGGGAGAAATCATATTTTCTTTCAATTCTGTTGCTTCATTTTTCTTCATTTTTCTATGAAGAAATTTGCATTTACTTGAATGTATAGGGAATATGGAGAGGGGGGCAGATATTTCTAGAGGCTGCTGCAAGCCTCTGGCGTGGATGCCGTTCAGACACTGAAGCCCCTGAAGGAAAAGTGCAATTCAGAGCTTCTCATTTAGGCCTCTAAAGGTTTGAGTGTTTTTGTGGTACCCTGATAGACTACGCTTATACAGCCAGATATAAATTTAACCATAATGACACCAAAAGAGTGGAGGGGAGGTGGCTGTTCCCTGGTACCTCCCCCTACCAGAAGGAGATACTTCCAAGCCTCACCTCTGTGTCTAAACATGGGAAGATGTAATTTTCACAGCCTGTGCATGCAAATGCATCCATCCTAAGGCTGTCATGTAGCCTTACAAACAAATAGTTTATTAAGATTCCAGCAAACACATATAGTCTGTTTATAGTCCTTAGTCTTTTTTTTTTTTTTTTACTAGTGACCACTGTAAATGGAAAACATGCAGTGCATCTGGAGGAAGTGTTTAGGTGGAGAACTGTTCCCCAGGAACCTGGTGTGTTTATGTGACGTAACCCAGCATTCGAGCATCAGTCTCTCAGTAGAGAACAGCTGCATTTACTCAGCATGCCTCCTACTCCCAGCATTGGGGTGTGATATCGCAGTCCTTTAGAAAAACAGTGTCAGTTACTTTTGACCTCTCCAGAAAAATGAAAAGAAGTTGTGTTTCAATACCTCAGTTAAATGGCCAGTGAAACTGGGCTGTAGATTGAGGCTAGTCTGCAGTAAAGTTCCTGGGATTGCCCTGCTCTAAATGATAGACCTGGTCAGCACAGTATTTATGATTTTCTGGCTCTACTTGTGTAATCAATTCACTTCTTCATTCCAGTGCTGTTCTTTTTATTCCCCATCCTGTTCCTGTTTCTATTTCTCTTTGTTTACTTGTCAATTCTACTGTATTAGAACATCAAAGACACTAACTCATTTAATTGCCTTTCTAAATGCATGTATTCACCAAGTAGGTGCCACAGGTGTCCTCAGAATCTCTGTTCAGCTGCTCTTTAACTTTGCTTTAATTGCAGAAATGCCTAAGTTTTGGCTAAAACATGGAGTCCTTGCTCACACCAGCCACGTGAAGCAGTATTCCCGAGTTAAACACAGCCAAGTTTCAGAGGTGTGCTGTGAGCCTGGCCAACTCATGCAGCTTGTATGAAGGACTTCTACCACAATCCCTACAGTAGTTTTCTGGTGTGCAGTGGGCACAGTTACAGAAGACTGGTTGGCACCGTGCTGCCTGCTGTTCCCTGAGCAGTTCTCAAGGGAAAAATATATGGCAGTGGGGTGCTGGCATGGCCTCTGCAGCTTCCTTTTTGCTATGGTCCACTTTTTAAGTTCTAAAACTAAATGTTTTAGCACATTTAGATCCTTACGTGATGTTCAACTGATGTGTTCCTTTCTTCGTAGTTGTTAGCTTCAGGCTCTCCTAAACCCCAGATGTCAACGATAACAAGCTAGACTCAGTTTTCACCTTGCAGTGCAACATATATTCGCTCAGACTTCTCTTTCCTCCACACTTCCTCATTCCTTTTCTTCCTAGCACTATGCATGTGTCATCTTTTAAGATTAACCTTAAAACTTTTCCATAAACCACAATCAAACAAGAAGAGGAGAAATACCTCAAAGCAAAATGATACAAGGCTTATTTTGTTACTAAGCTTTATGGATGCTCACTGCCATCAACCCAAATGGAGGACACTCTTTTGTCTTGTGTGATTCCTCTTCTATCTATGTCTATTCTTCCCTCAACTAATGCTAGACTTTTAGCAAAATATTAGCAATGCCATCTATAGCACCATGGTACACCATGATAAATGGTACTGTTTAACATTTGATTTAAAAAAATGTGAAGGCTTTCAAATAGTATTTGCATAGGCCTCCGTTTTATTTAAACGCTCGTGATACAGTCATCCATGGTGATTCTAGTATTCTGATCATGTTCCTTTTTATTGTGTTTTGCTCTATTAGCCAGGAGGATGATCCCTAATACAGGATTATTTACATAATGTCTGTTGCAATGACAGATAAGATACAAGAAAAAAACATCCGTCTTTTCATTTTAAAGTACTGGCTTTTGTTATTTACCTATAGTACAGTGGAGAGAGAACAGCACAAACTGTACCTGAGAAGCAGAAAAGTACACAGAATAATTCCAAAACAAATTTAGTTGATTAAATGCAGTACATTAAAACCAGACATTTTAATGTTGACATTTTAGTATTGTTAATGAAGGGCCCAGCTATTGATCTTTGCTTGGGCAACTGTCTATTGAATCCATTGGACTTAAATTCAGAAAAAGTGTAGCCTAATGAATTTCAAGTAATAATTGCTGTACAAGGTAATTGCAAAATTTGCATAGCAAAGCTCCTCTGAGAGAAATTTATGAGATTTTTACATCAATCTGAACGTGCAAAGGCTTGCAATTCAGGATTATATGAGTTACTAACCTCACTTGAATAAAGAAGGAAAATAATATTATATTTTGTTTAACCTCTGCAGCTTCAGAATTCCAAAGTTATAGGGCTCTATGAATAGATAAGAACAGTAAAAACTTAGAAATTTTTCCCGGTTATCTCATTATGTGAAGCAACTGTGAGGGGAGCTACTAGTTAGAACGGTCACATAGAAAAAATAAATTCATGTAATAAAAACACTGGATCATTTCATTAAAATTATTATTTAATTCTAGTTACTGAACACATTTGTTCCTTTCTCCTGACTCCTTGATGTGCACCCTGAATGAAGCTACAGTGGGATACAAACGGGCAGCCAGGCAAACCCATCTTTCCCCTAACACCTCTCTATTGGAGCAGCTTCTTGAAGGACTTGGGTGCTGGGACTYGGCAGAGACTGAAACCTGGACTATATGAACTATCACAATTCCTACCTTCCTTCATTTCTCCTAAGCAGTGGACAGACATTGACTTGTTCCTGTCCACCAGCTCTTTGTCACTATTCCTCTGTTGGAGGATGCCAACTGCTTGCCGTCAGAGCCAGCACTGTCGTTCATGTGAGCTCTTCCTGATCTGCTCCAGGCAAAAATCAGCCAGGTTAGTTTACACAATGTGAACTGTGGTCTGAGCTAACTGAGGTGGTTTTGCCTGAAAGAGGTTAGGAAGTGTTCACGTGCACTGCTCTGACATCTCTGCTCTGAGGCTACAGCATCTAGCATGATGAGCCGCTTGAGTACCTTCTGCCAGCACAACTGGATTCAGAAAAGGGGCCTGCAGCTTCACGCTTTTATAATCAGTGAAGCAGCCTTCATCATCATCAGTTATTGATTTTCAGGGTTTAGTTACAGCTGGRAAAGTTTAAAACAGCTTCTCATCATGATGAGTGCTTTAAAAATAATGAATATTTAGATTTTTATTATTTACAAACAAGGTCATTTACATTTTTACGGTACTACTGTATTTGCATTAGGATTACTTTACTAAGAGATCTTTCTGATCCAAATCAAGATGCTGATACTCTTGGTTCCTCTCCACATTAAGTACTCCTTCTCATTAACTCAAAATCTTTACTGAATACATTTAAATGAGGAAAGAAATAAAAAATCCTATTTTAAAGGAAGTGTAAGTTCTCACTGACTTCTGTGGACCAAGATTTGAATGCAGAATTAGGCTGATGAGTGCAAATTTGAAAAATTTTGTCAAAAGAATGCAGGAATGTCCTGCAACTCTATCCTCTATAAAGTTTTTCCCAGTCCTTTTTTTATAAAATATTTATGGACAGCAAACTATGGAAATAAATTTTAAAAAATGTATTCAGAGCATCGCAACCAATATTTTAATCCTCAGTTTTGAAGGTGAAAAATCTCCTGTGCCACAGTTTAAGAACTGACTTCCACAAACCTTTGCTTGTATACCAAATACATGCATTTAAGTACTAAAATTTCTATTCCTATTTGGTATTTGATCAAAACTGTTTTCCCTTGCCCTGCTGTTCATTCAGTGGACAGCTACCGAAGCAAAGACATTGAACATTTTTGCAACAAGGGAATATGAGACAGCAAAGCAGCTTGTGGTTCTGCAACATTGATCCTTGGTATTGCTGGTATAAGCCAGATTTTTAATAATACCAGTATGAGCTGTACATAACATCATGTGAATTTTTATCAAACAGAACATAAAATCTTCTGTTCCATCACTGTGGAAACTAAGAATAAAGCCAAGAGGTAAAGAATCCAGAGATGCATCCTTATCCTGAGTCCAGAGAAAAGGACTTCCACATTCGCTTTTGCATGTGAGATTAATACCAACCTGTGACTAATGGGAATCAATAATACACGAGTCAATACTGTGCTAAGAAAGTATGTTGGGTATTTTTTAATTTCTTCTTTTGAATGCCTTTGTATTTTTATTACCAGTTAATATTAAGAAAGACAATGCATCTACTTGAAATTTTACCAAGTCATAATAGCAGGATGCAGATCAGTACAGTATCCTCAAAAGTAATTCATCTTATACTGTATCCGTTTCCCTTCCTAGTAATTTCAAAGTCATTAAACTATTACCACACTGATTTTTATGAAATTCAGATCCTGAGGAGGGTTTTTGCGTAACTAAAAAGAAAAATTTAATCCCTACTTTCCTGCAAATACACAGGGCCTATTGGGAGAGAAGTACGGGAACATCCGAATACCAGGGGAAGTTGAGTCAGCAGAATTTGAAATGATCCTGGATGCTGCTGTAGAGGCCAAGCTAGAGACAAGGATTTTAGAAGAGTGGTACTGCAGGGATGAGAATGCGGTGCCACCAGCATATTACCTCAGACCAAAATCTGAAATGCTGAAGAACTACCAAAATACAGTAAGTCATCGTCACCTCCTTACAAAATTCTTCTCAATTAATTACAGTGGCGGGCAGTCCCCAGGGCCAGGCACTTGCTGCTGTCTCTGAATTCGCTTCTACAGTCCTGTCCACACCTGAGCGACTGGTGCTGTGATGCTCCTTTCCCATACATGGTGAAGGGAGCAGCTGCGAAACACCAAGGAACACAACGGGTCATGACTCCTGCGTTGATGCAGTCTCTGGTAACAGCTAGAGCAAGTGGATTGAAGTCATTCATGACCTGTTGGGGCTAGTGGGACAGTTGTACAGATTTCTCTTCCCTTCCCTGATGTTGGAATAGGGAGAGCTCAGGCTCTCCTGCCCTGGTATTGTGCTTTTGCTAGATTTCAGTGAGCAGGATTTGCAGAGGAAATACACATTTTCCCTTCTATCCCCATACCAGAAGCTCTTCAACAGTCAAACAAATGCTTAGTGCTGTCCAGAGTCAGATCTCATACTTTTAACTTATTAACTGTATTCTAACAGAAGATTTTTTAACACTGTTAATTATCATTTTTAAAACAGGCATTTGTCTTTTAACTGATGACAATAAAAACTGTATATTACCCAGGGCTCAGTTCTACCCTCCTACACATCCTATATACCCAAGGACAGATTTCAGTGTACAAAAAATGAAATCCTTAACAGAGTATTCACTTCATTTTGAGTACATACTGTATTATACAAGAAAATGAAATTAAACCGTTATACTGCATTCACTTACCGTGTAGCAGAATGTTTTCTCTGTTGCATGAAAAAACATTGAAAACATGAAAAACATAGACACGGAAAGACTTTTAATGAGTTGAAGACAGTATAATGTGGCTAATTCTGAAGTATTGATCACAAGGGAAAAAGCAAGTTTTGTAACTTTGCATTGTTTTGCTAATGCCCACAATATCCCTTTGAATAAAGCTTGACTTTTTTGTTTTTAAAACTTTGTACCTTTTCTCAAGCTACTGATACATAGGAGTAAGTAAAAAGATGTTGCTAACTTAAAGCTAACATAGAGTTACATCTCATAAACTTACAGAAAGTAATAAAAGATACACAGCTCTGAACGTGTCAAGAAAGAGTTGCTAGGGAGCTTATCCTGGAGGCTGTTCTTTTTCCTATTACACCTTCCAGGAAAACTGGAGACCCCTTAAACACTTCACCTGCAGTAAGTAATGCCGCAGTGACTACCAGCTACCTTAGAGAAACCTCCATGGTGGCATCTGCGAGATACCATCTGAAGGGATTAGTGAATTTATATTAGAGTCCCTCTCTGATGACAGTAAGCTTACTGTTACTATAGCAATGAATGAACAAAAGTAATGATGTCAGATATAATCCCATATTTCTCAAATATGGTAGCTAATATGAGGTGCTTAATTACAGGTACCAGGAACCTCATCTTCAGTTTTGAGGTCCAAGTTTAAATTATTATTAGTATTATTATTATTACTTCTCATTAAAGGACCAATAATTTTAGCAGTATTACTGCTGCTTTATTATCATTATTTCAGGCTTGGTTCTCAAAACCCTCTTTCTATAAATGTGTTATTGGTCTGATTCTTGAAAAATATTGCATTAGCTGCCTACAGTAGGAATTCAGAAAATACTCAAAGTAGCTAACTTTTATAATTCTAAAATGGAATACATAATGATTATCTGCAGTATAAAAAGTTGAACTCTCATTTATTTATTTTTAGTGTATGTGTTTCTCTGTTACCATGTTATTTATGACCTCAAATATTAGACTTTTACTTTCTGAAGTTGTAGATGTGTGTATTACAGCTACTGTTTAACTATGGATATTTTTAAAAGATGGAATCTTCTTCAAACTCTATGAATGAGAACAAATGGCAAGATATATCAGAAGAGATTAAGAAGATTTTTAAGACTGCTGTGAAATTGCTGTATGAGAAAGGAAAAATGAAACACAGCCAAGCAAAGAGATATCTTTCCTCTGGTAAAGTTCAGACTAACTATTTCTATATATTCATTTACTATCTTTTCTATCTACCTTTCCACAAACATGAAAATATATTTCTGTCAGCATTTCTCATATAATTGAAGAGAAAAAAAGTGTTCATTGTGCTTGCTTGAGACCAAAAACCATAGGAAAGCACCCAGTGATTTTTCTGTGCTTTTTCTGTTTTTTACAGAAAACAGATGCAATCATTTAGGAGTCTGAGTGTTGGGGGTGGGGGAAGTTCTTGAACTGTTTATAAGGAAAAGATTAACAGAGACTCTGTGTTCTCTTTTCATCCTCAGCTATTGAAGATGAACTTGATTTTGCCTTGGGTAAACAAACACCAGCTTTCCTAAAGAAGTGTGTTTGCTACATTCGGAAAATTGCCAACATTGAGCGTTTCGTTAAAATTCCAGAGATGGGAAAATACATGGATGTGGTACATACCGCTGGGAAGTTTCTACGAGATCCCGAAGCCCATGAGAAACTGATCAAGCTCAGGGATGAATTCATTCCTACCATCGTCGCATCATCCAATCTGAGAGTGTATACATCCGTCACTCACTGTGACATGAAACTGGGCTACTCGCAAGAAGTGGAGAACCATTACATTGAAGGACTTGGTAAACAGTTCTATGAAGACATGATTGATATAATCCAAGCAACAGTGCAGCAGAATTTTGACACTGAGACAGACTTGCTGTACGATGAAGTTCTTCAACACTCATCACTATGTAAAACGTACTCCACTTTTTATGAATATAGATGTGAGGCATTAAACATAGTTCACAAGTACGTTCTACCTAGCAAAATAGGACACATTAACCCTCTTATCATATACGGAGGACCATGCACAGGGAAGACTCTTTTATTAGCTGAAGTGGCGAAGAAGGTAAATAAATACTTTACATAATATGGTGATGTTAGGAGCATTAGCGTGTAAGGGCCAACTTAGTTTTCATTATTCCTTTTGTCAACAGATCTGATCTCAGCCCTCAATATATAAAATAAAAGTAATAAAAAGTATATTCTGCCTATTAATTGTACACAAATTCAGAAAAAGACTTACCTTTCAATAACAACATGTCTGTATCATGTGCTTAGCCAAAACAAAAATACTTTATCAGAACTCTTAAAAACCTAATAGGAATCAATATATTTTTTAATTAACAACATGTATTTTAGAAGGATCTCTTTCCCTCTTGTCCCACTGAKGTCCTATGAATCTGCAACAATCTAAACATCATATGCTGTTTTTAGTCTTATTCACAAATACAACATGTCTTTCCAAGTCATGCCATCTTATGTTCTCATCAGAAATTATTCTGGAATTAGTCTGATACACTTGCTAAAAATCTATCTGTAATAACCTGCAAAAATATCTGTACTCATTTATCTGACATATGCTGTTTAAAAGTCATTGAGCTGAGTACTACAGGGAAATGAGTGAAATCTTTGTGCAAGGCAGGACCAGATGCAGAAAAAGACCAAGCTGGCATCTCTAAGCCTAATTCTCCAGCTGGGAGTCACAACTTTGAGTTCCCTGCAGGGTGCTCAGAGAATTTAGCACAGTGGGCTGGGAAACAGCCATATCAGCCAGAAGGAAATGGAGAAAGGAACAATAATGTTTAAAATCCCATATCTTTCCCAAATGTGACTTCCTATAGATTCACATTAGTTGCGTGTATGAAATTGGGATTTGCAACTCAAGATCTCATTTCAGATCTGAGTACATAAGTTAACCTAGAGCTTCTGCTTATGCTTTTCTTTTAAAATATTCTGTAACAACTTAAAGTGAGGTGAAAAGACTTAGCAAGTAAGAGAACTGAGTGTGTTAGCCCGCACAGACTGAGAGGATTTAAAGCCACATTCCTCACTTGCTTAGAGTATGCTAACCAAAAAAAACAGCAAGAGATACTTTTTACCCCTTGCGGCAGTGTGAAAGAGCAAAAGTCCCAGGCACACCAAGACAGAGCATACTTCTGTGGTCATTAAGGTAACCTGCTAGTAAAGGGCAATCTGTACTCTGATCCCTGGCCTCCAAAAGCATCAGGGCATGCATTTATACTCAGCTGGGAATCAATGTTAAACAAGTTTAGGTGGCAAGCTGGTCTGCCTGGCCAAGGATGACATTGCTTAGTGTCTAAGGAAGTTTATTAATAAAAGATCTACCTACTGACTTTCAGAAGTGAGACACAGATTTTGCAAAGAGTACCCTGGGATTTATGGACTACATTCTACTCGTGTCCCCTTAGATGTAAGCCTTTTTGTGGATCTGGGTCTTAGTGTTTTGGGATATTACCTGTGCTAAACAAAGATGACATATGATATGAATTTTATTCAGTGCACATAAATCAAACCAGCCTTGAACTCTGCCAGTGAAAGCATTTCCATTCAACCAGTAACATTTAAAAATGTTTATTTATATATAGGCAATCACTATTTATAAACTGTTACTGTGCTTCATTTAGATATTAACTAAATTATGCTCTATATTCTAGTCCTATTCCTGGTTGCAAGAAGAGATGGGACCAGATTCTGACCCTGTGGTAGTTATAAGATTTTTGGGATCCACTGAAACAAGTACAGATCTGAAGAATATACTTCAAAGCATTTGTGAACAATTAGCCGTCAACTATCGTTGCCTCATACAAAGTTACCCAAAAAAGATCCATGACCTTCGGGACTTGTTCATCAATCTCTTGAATGAGTCTTCATTCCACAGGCCGCTGGTGATAATATTTGATGCCCTAGAACAGCTAACAGATAATGATGATGGTAGGAAGCTCTGGTGGCTTCCCATTCACCTTCCCCGTTCAGTACGGATAATTTTGTCAACACTGCCAAACAAGCATGGGATCCTGCAAAAACTGAGGTGCCTTATTCATGAAGAAGACAACTACATTGAATTGACTGCAAGGGACAGAAAGATGTGTAGCCAAGTACTGAAACATCAGCTGCTGCGAGTGAAAAGAAAAGTAACATCAGGGCAACAAATCTACGTCAATGAAGCATTCTCCAAGTGCACACTGCCTATGTTTGTGAACTTAACCTTCAGAGAGGTCAGGAACTGGAGATCTCACAAAGATGTGGATGAGTCCTCCCTCTGTGTCACCGTCCATGAAAGCATAGAGCAGTTGTTTTGGTCACTGGAAAACAAGTGTGGATCAAGACTGTTGTCAAGAGCACTTGGCTACATCACTATGTCCAAATCTGGCCTGAGTGAAATGGAACTGGAAGATATTTTAGCCCTTGACAACAGTGTTATGTATGAACTGAGTGAGAGTGTCAGAGAAAGTAACCCACTGAGAATTCCRTATATATACATTGCAAGGCTTAAGGAGGGTTTACAGGGGTACTTGATAGAGCGACAGGTGAAAAATGTAACACTGCTTCTTTGGGCAAATAGGCACTTGCAACTAATTGCCCAGAAATTGTACCTGCACAATGAAGAAGATTTACATGAAATGCACACAGTCATGGCAGAGTATTTCCTTGGTGTTTGGTCAGGTGGACGAAGAAAACCTTTTTACAGCAACGACCAATATCTGAATGGTTGTCCTGACCATGACAGTAGAGGCCTGAATGAGGATGAAAAGCACTGCATGGATCAGACTGCTTTTGACAGGCAGGCACCTGATCAGCCATGGGTCTTTCAGTGTAATCCATTAGAGCCTGATATCTTTTTTATCAATCACAGAAAAATGACAGAGCTTATTCATCACTTGACGAGATGTGGAAGAACAGATGATCTTCTGTACGGAGTCATTATGAACTTCAGCTGGCTGTACACCATGATTAGAATAGGGCAGTTTGATAAAGCACTTTCTGACATAGAACTGGCTTACACCTACTCACAAGAAAAGGAGCTGAAATTTCTGGCCAGTACCCTCCGCAGTATAAAGTTCAAAGTAGTAAAATATCCAGGTTCACTCTCCGCTGAATTGCAGCAGAGACTTCTCCCAGTAGTAAGTTCATTGCCCAAACTCAGACATCTCCTCTTAGAATGTGACAAGGACGGACCCAAGTACTGCTCTATCGTCCCTTTGCATTCCTCCATGGATGTGACTTACAGCCCCGAGCGCCTGCCGCTGTCATCCAGCTGCATACACGTCACTGAGATTTTGCCTACTTTTAATCCCGGCACAATTATTGCTGCTTTAGAAAATGGCTCCATCAGCACTTGGGATGTAGAGACCCGCCAGTTACTAAGGCAGATTACAACAGCTCCATCTGTTATCTTGGGGATGAAGATTACTAGCGATGAAAAGTATCTTGTAGTGGCTACAACAAAAAACACTCTTTTGATATACGATAACATAAATTCCTGTCTTCTGTCTGAGGTGGAAATTAAGGGGTCAAAACATTGTGGAATTGGGGGGGCCTCCAGCTTTATAAATGGATTTACGTTATCAGTCAACCATGCGCTTGCTTGGCTGGAGGCCAGCAAAGACGTTACTGTAATAGATCTGCTTTACGGTTGGCCTCTCTATCACTTCCACTGCTGGTACGAAGTGACCTGTGTACAGTGTTCTCCAGACGGAGTTTACGCATTCTGCGGACAGTATTTGAACACCGCGACTATTTTTCACTTGGGCAGCGGAGAGAAGCTGGCCACCGTGACCTCTGAATTTTCTGGTGGATTTGTGAAATTCCTTCTCATTCTGGACACAGCCCAAGAAATGGTGATGGTGGACAACGAGGGTAGCCTCTCTGTTTGGAATACGGAGGAAATCGCGAATCCCCAGCTTACAGATGACTTTGACTGCAGGAGAGAAGACAGTGAAGTTGTCAGCATAGAGCTTTCTGAAGACCAAAGTGCAATTTTAATTTGTAAGGCTCTCAGCATTGAACTTCTTGACACTCGTGTGTGGAAGGTGGCTGAAAAGTTTAGAGCTAAACACAATGAGCGCTTTATATCTGCTGTGTTGTCCAAAAATGGCAACTGTATAATTGCTTCAATGGAAAATACCTCAGCCATTTTTGTTTGGAGAAGAGATACGGGACAGTGTATGGCAAGCTTACAGGAAATCTCAGGAACTATAGTCAGGCTAATTAAATCAAATCATCATAACATGCTGCTATCCTTATCCACCAGTGGTGTCCTTTCTATTTGGGATATAGACATCATAACTGCTATGTCCAATATTGACAAATCTGGCAAGCCTATCCAAAGACTGGTGTTGCCAGCCAGAGGTGAATTAATATACACACTGGATGGATCAGATTCTGTCCATAAGTGGAACTTCAGCACTGGATTTATTGAAGCCGTGTTCAAGCATGAAGGTATTGTTGAAAACTGTGTGCTGACCTCTTCTGGAGAGATAATGGTTACATCAGATGATAAATGCAGCCAGTATGTATGGCACACTGTTAGTGGTGAAAATATCTTTCGCATTAATGGACAAAAAATCTCAGAGCTAATGATTACTCATAACGATCAATTTGTAGTCTCTCTCTGCGAGCAAAATGCATCCAGAGTTTGGCGACTGGCTACAGGACATAGGGTTTGCAATATTTTAGTTGCCTTACAGAATGCGTTTATAACAACTGCAAATACATTCGTAGTCGGAATGGCGAAGAATAAAGTGTTGGCAGTGAGTCTCTGGACAGGCAGTATAACCAAGAAGTTTTGCTGTGATGATGGTGCAAGCATTGTGGATATTAAGCTGATACCAGACTGCCCAGATATTATAGTATTTATAACATCTACTGAAACTGTGAACATCTGGAGCCTAACAGAGGAAGTCATCTGCAGACGCGTACAATTGCCTACCAATTTCTTAAAAAATTTGGAAGACTTTGAAATATCCCCAAATGGGAAGCTAGGAATTATAATCCGTGGTGATGAGAACATCAATGTACTTGATTTATACAGTGGAAAGCTTCGTGTGGTTCACGCTCCAGGTGTCATCTGGCGGCAGAGGCTGTCTCGGGATGGCCGCTATCTTGTGTACATCTGTTTTCGCAGTGAAGATGATGATGACAATGGTGCCGTCTCTAGTTTAATAGTAATGAGGCTAGCGGATGGCAAAAACATCGGTGCCTGTTCTCTTTATAAAACTCCCACTTTTCTTGCACTCTCACAGAGACATTTAAATATTATTATTGGATTTGATGATGGAAGTATAGGTACTTACACTGTAGTGGATCGAGTCGACGCTGCACTGAAAATCAAAATTGCTACTTCAAACAGCCGTCAGATTTTCAACAACACAACACAAGTGATCAGGCCAAAATGTCACAATTATAGCTTCAAAGTGACTGCAGACTGCATTTGGAGGGAATCAACAGAAGTATTTGCGAGGGATAGCCCCATTACAGTTACAGAGCCTGAGGTGAGTGAAGCAACACCAACCAAAAAACACAACTATTGCTATGAGAAAGTGTGCTCAGCCATAGATTGCAGAGGACACAGTTTTCCTGCTGACAACTGAGTAACCATCTGGACTAGCTTATCTGAATAATAGTACACATGCATAGATTTGTCTTCTGAATTCACGTAAAAAGCAGTGCATTTCTTGGAAGACAAGACAGAAACAGCAGAGGGCAGACCAGCTGTTTTTTCCTCGACAAATATTCTTACATTTATGTAAACAAAAAAAGCAAACATAAAGCAAATGGGCTGCAGGGTTTTTTAAATTTCGGAATACAAGGTTCAGTCCAGGATTTCACCAGGGCCTTGATTAAAAATTTCTAGCAATACTATCAAAATTGTTATGCTATTACAGAAGTTAGGTGATCTTATCTGGGATTGACAAACTGTTTTAACTAGAACTAAAGCTCCACATGATTGGTGAGAAGAGTCAGACCACTATTTTATATACCAAGTCACCTAGATGGGTCTATAGCTAACAGCCAACTTTATACCCACTTGCAAAAATGTGTTTTTCTGCTTGATGGTGCAATGACAAGATGTCACCTGCCAACCTGGAACACTTGATACATTCCATCATCATTTTAAAAATATTTACTTTTTTTTTTAATTGGGATTAATCTTTGGGTTGAAAGGAGTAGGTGCCAGTCAGCTGCAAACATGTCAACATGTGAGCTGATAAGTATTTGTTCACCTCAGTGAATGGACTGAAAGATTTTTTTTTTAATTGCATGCAGGGATTTCAGGTTTCTGTATTGTGATAAAAATGATAAAAACCTAGGTCATAAAAGGAATATAGGGTTTGGGGTTTTATTTGTGGTTTGGGGAATTTTTTCGTCTTCACAGTGTGTATTAGTACAGGTCGTAATGCAAACTTTTTCAAAGAGAAAGGGCATTACAGATGAACAGTTAAACACATTAATTTCTTTATGTTAAAAGGTTGCTATCCATTTTGTTGTAAGAAAGTCTGAAGTATCTCCTATGTCCCCAAAGTAATCTTAATAGAAAGTTTTCAGACATGCCATGTATTAATCTTAATAGCATTTGCCTTACTATCATTTCTGTTCTTTCCCATGATAAATACAGATCAGATGACCAAACACTCTGGGACTCCTTGTATATGTGCTGAAATACTCCACTAAATGTAAAGGCTGTCCAAAGGTTCTTTACYGGTCCAATTTGTAATGGGTTTTTCTTACTTCCATATACTTACAAGCTTTACTTTCTTCTTTAGAACTGTTCTGAGCCTTTTGTACAGTTTTACCAGTTTCACGGCAGAAATTGTGAAATAATGACAAATGCTTAAAAAAACCTACATTTTGCCCAAATAAAGAAAAATACCAGACAATATCTGAAAGGATAAGAAGATTTTTCCCTCCTTACATATCTTAAAGTTGGCACACCTGTGGAAATTTTTTCAAATTATTTAAACAAAACAATTTTATTTTTAAAATCAAAACTCCATGCCACAAATTTCCAAGAAATGAATGCTAAGCTAGAACTTAATGTAGTGTGTGAATGTTCAATGTACAAGCCAATATAGTATGTTAAGTGACTTTTGAATGATTTTTCCTAACTTGTTTGCAACTAATAGATCATATTGAATGTTTTTATGTAAACTTTGTATTGTTGGGAAAACCTACCCAATCAGAGATTTATATTTTCATAAATGTCAAATTTAGTTAAATTTTGGTACAGAGTTGTTAAATTAGAAATCTATTGCAGTCTTCAAACAATATACAGTCTTGTGTATGCATTGTTTGTACTAATAAAATAAGGAAACAGACTTGCGTGTGTCCCTTAATTTTAGGGAAATTTCAGTCTGGCAGAGGGACACAAGGCATTTGCAACTCCCATTAGCCTGTATTTAAATCATTTTTAAGGGCTATATTTGTAAGGAAAAATTCCAGTATTTTTCCCACTTTAGTTAACTAAATCAAGCATTCAAAAACCAATGAAATTCACAAAAAAAATCCATGCTTAGATGCTGCTTGTGACTAGATGCCAGTGTGCAAGTCAACAGACATGAAGGCTTGTGTAACCTACTCAGTAGAAAGCTCAGAAAAGAGGAGAGCACCTGAAATCCCACTCCCCTTCAGACCTTTGGAGCTAYGGGAAGGGTCTGTGGGATCCACGCCTCCCAGGATCCTGTCCTGAAGGTAAGCAACTTCCACCTTCTTTCAAACACTGGGCATGACTCACACATTTCAGCGTTGAACTCCTTGTGCATAACCTGCATAATGTTGGAAAGTTAGTTCATTATCTTGTAAGAGTAAAAATACATCTCCTATCTGCCAGGAGAGGGCTAACTTTGGGTAGTAAAGCAGTATAACATAGAAACAAAGCAAAACACAGAAACGGAGAAATGTTCTTCCTTTTTGGGAAGCACTACCAGAACCCAGCTGGTCCCAGCTCAGCTCAGTGGCTTATCAATAGAGTACCCAGACTTGCTCCTCTTGTTTTCTGGCTCAGTGAACTTTGTGGTCTTCTGCACAGTGGCATGGCTTCTTGGGGCAGGAGATAGTCCCCAGCAAAACAGAGGATCAGCCTAAAAGCAAGAGCAGCCTTCCCTTCATCTCACGTCTAAGAGGGAATTGATTTTAAGCCTTGTCTAGTTGGTCAAAGCAATAGGCTGACACATGAAAGCAGTGATGCTGTATATAAAAAGGCATGGGTGTTCTTGTCCTGCTTTGAACCTTAGTCTTTTATGTTCTAATCAAGGACAGCAAGAGTGGGGCAGCACTACTACTATTTTTCTTAATTGTAAAACAATGAGAAAGATGAACACAAACATGACTCCTAATCCACTTAAGCCCTTCAGCCAAGTATTGGGTTCCTAATCTCATTGAAGGATGCTGTTTAAGTCCTGTCCTTCCTCATAGTTTATCTATGTCTTAATAGGTAAACTGTCTCATTCAGCTTTCCAGCTTTCTGAATCTATTTCTCAGGGGTCAGACTCCTCACATTGAGCCTAAGCAGCAGACACAGGTTTCTGAATGGCATTAGGCTGCTCAGAGTCCAAATACTTGCTACTGCAAGAGTGAGCACTCCATAGCCCCTCACAAATCTGTCCCCAGTGTCTATGCAGTGGTACAGGGACAAAGTAGTTTCTCTAATAATGAGCCATCCAAATGCCAAGTGATAGGAATAGAGCAATTTGCTTWCTTTTAAGGAGCACAATTTGCATATCTAGAACAAAGCTTTCATTTATTCTTTATCTAAAGTGCATCAATAAACAGGCTCAGATGGGGTCCTTATTTTCTGACACAGAAGATTCTAGGAATAGGCTCTAGCTTTAGAGGGGAATTAGCCGGAAATTCTTTGGCAGAGAAAGGTAAGCCGGAGGTCAGCTAGAAAAAATATTTTTATCAGTCATTTCCTTTGCACCACAGCTGGGGAATGCACGACCCATGACTTCATTTCATACAGCCTGTGGCCGTTYGACTTTTTTCACATTATTATCAGATAACATCAAAATGTGAGTTAACATGTAGCCTGGAAAAGGCATTCAGAAGGCATTCAGGTTTCAGTGGTTCCCCAGCCCTGATTTCTCCATGCTGCATATTCAAGCCCGGTACATAAACCTGTGGAAACAGAAGTTTTAGCCATCTAGCAAAGGGAATTTAAAGCAAAAATCCATCACTAAAATGGCGTTCATATGCAGGGGGGACTATTTCAGCCCCAGATCAGCTTAAAATCCTGAGATTTTTCCCTTTGTCAAAAACTTCTTATGTGTGTCTGTGTGATACAGCATAAAATGGGTCTTTTGGGTCATTACCATTAGGCTATTAGCAACAATCTGCATTGTTTTATTTTGTTGATTAAGCATTAAAAAATACTTGTTTTAACATAAATATTAAGACTGCAAAAGGACAGAATTCTGAAATCTATTTTTATTTTTTCTAATTATAACACCAAAGAAATCTTACTTTTTCACACATTATTTTTTATGTAACCATAAAATTGATTATGTAATCATCCAAATGTGGACTAGGACCTTTGGATAGTTTTGGTTATCAAGGATTTCTTACTAAGAATCATTATCAAGCATTTATGCTACAAATATGACCTACTTCAAAGTTCTTGTACCCTGTTAAGGACGTTACTCGATATCTCTTCCTGGAATACCACGTTGCTGCAGGGAGAGTAATGAGCTACATTTTCTCCCATGGTTTACCTTTCCAGCCTGGTCACTGAACACCATTCCTTGCATTTCGGAGGTAGTCTCCTGACTTATATGACGTGAAGCAATGCTCTCAATGTGGGTCTAAATCATAGTCTCAATTCTCAATTTCAACAGGGAGGTCAAAGGCTGAAGGAACAGTCATCATGATCCTTCCCAGGGTGGGATGAGGCATTTTATCATGTGCTTCTCCAGAAGGGGCAGTTTGCACCACCATCCTTCTGTGAAAAAGGGACTTTCACTATCGAGGACCAGCTACGCAGTGCTAAATTCACTTGAAAACACAGGCCAATAACCAGAAGAGTGTGAGGGAACATTCTCCCAAGATGTCCAGTCCAGCAGAACGTGCTCTTAAAATCACAAGTCGGTCCCAAAGTGACTGTTAAAATCTGCCCCTTGCAAGCTCTTCTCCCTGCCTCCGCTGCCCCTCCATCCCAGGCCCACGCTGCTCCTGCTTTCCAGGATGAGTGATGCTCCCATCCCAACTCAGCAAAGCCCTTGACATGCTCCCAGCCATGGTACACTCTCCACCTGCAGCACCTGCCCTTTTGGCAGCACACCGGTCCCTTCTCCAGCCTCAGCAGGGAATATACAAAAGCAGATTTAAGGCATGTTCACATGTTCCCGTTGTCACAGCTTTCACCACACAATACTGCCGCACCAGCACGGGTCTTCCTTTTATGTAGCATATAACTGAGATTAATAAAATCATCTCCCCGCTTTCATGCCACAGCTCTGATTCCACATGCATTGCGGTGCATGTGAGAAAGCTTCTAGACTAAAATAGATCTATTCAACATATTTAAAGTGAAATACACAGACTTGCAAGGTGAGAGATGAAGCAAAAATCCAGACATGCTGTAGCACAGATGAAAACAGAACATCCCAAAAGCAACAGGATAGTTTGCTGCCCTTTGTCTCCATTATTCCATTGCCTGTTAGTAAATTGCCTGCCGCTTCCCGCTGTAAGATCATGTTGGTGATAGCATCTGAAGTTACAAAGTTAACCTTTTGGGCTATAATTTTTCAAAGCAGACTTCAATCTCAGCAGCAATGTTCTCCAGAAAACCTCAGCCAAAACAGTCAACTAAGGTACAAGAATGAGATTAGAGGAAAAAGAGGATTTCTGCAGGCTGAAATGTCTCAACTACTTTTCCTTTGAAAAAAATGTTGTCACACCCGTGTTTTTGAACAAGGACTATGGATTGGTGAGACAAGTGATCATTTCATGCAGGACACGTCTGTGAAAACCTGACCAAACTATCAGCCTGAAAAGATCCCAGCAGTTTGTACATACTCATAGAAAACGTTAGGTTTCTGGAACAGTACTACAGGAGCACAGCACGCTTGGGACTGCAAGGGCTGGGGCAGAACTTCTCTACTACTGCAGAAACACTGGGTGTGGGTTCAAGAAACCACAAGAATGAATAGTCTCTGGAACGCCAAAAATACGGTAGCCCTGAAAAGGGTCTGATGAGGAGGCCGAGTATCAGGAGAAAGGGGGAGGCAACCTCCCCGAGGTCGCTTCCAGTGTCCTCCTGGCCTACAGCACAGCTTTTCGACTGGGACATTTCTCAGCCTATTAGCCCAGCTTATTAGCCCAACCACCATGAGGGTAATGGCAAAATACCACCAGATGCAGAGCTGGCCCACGGGGGCTGGCTCCGGCTTGGCAGGGCTGTAAGCCGGGTAGGCAGCACGTGCTGTGCATGCGTCTGCGCACAGCATCACGCTCCATGCTGCAGAGGTAGCCCCTAGCTGTTTTCATCTCCCGCCTTCCTCACCGCCTCTGACAGTTCTTTACTTACTGACCAGAGAGTCTTTGGGAGAGTTTACTGAAGGTTTTGTAATAAGACATTTCCTGGCTCTTGAAGCCCATTTTCAGCCAATGCTAAAAGCTTGCAGGAATTAAAAAAAAGAAAAATCTGCCAAAGAGCTGTTGCAGAGCTTTGCAGGTCACTAGCTCACAGACTGGAAATGATATTTGGCCTTTACGTTATGACAGAGCTCTCTGCTTAACATAAGCATATCCAAAGCAGCTTTTATTAATTTGTTTGCTGGCACCCGATGCCTCAGCCCCGGGTGCGCGGCCCCGCAGGGGGAGGCCGGGGCTAGGTGGCGCAGCTGAGTCTCTGCTCCCCGGCACGGGGACCCGCCTGCTCTCAGCCCACTGCTGAAACGAGTTTGACAGTCTCATCCTTAGCTCCCTGCAGTGCATACGAGGGGAAGCACAACGGGGCAAACCCAGCCCGCTGCTGAAGTGGGATTTTAGGAGGATACTTGGCATGAGAAAGGCAAGCAGGACTCCAGCACGCCCCCTACACGGGGAAGGCAAGGATGCAACCCCCGCCAGGCAGGGAGGCAACCCTAAATCCACCATTACTTAGGGTAAGAACAGCACACCTACTCGTACAGCACCTGAACCTTGTATAACTGCTTCCATGAGGCTTAACACCACAAACAAACAAAGCATTGAGTAGAACATTTCCAAAGTACTATCGAATAGGCTCTGTTAGCGCTGCTTTGGACACCCCGGCTGTGACACATGCAGTTAGATGATGCAATGTTAGTGCCAGTTCTTTCCGGGAGGTTTTTTTTTACGGTTTCCAGGTACAACAATATACATTAAAGATTACAGCTGGGAAACACCTGACCCAGCTGCTTGCAGATATTGCCTAAGTTAAATCTCTCCTCCTGCACTGGGAACACTCTCCTAACTGGATTCTGGCAGCAGAACATCTTTCATATTGCTTTTGGAAACACCACACCCAAGCCAAAATGATTCCAGGAAAGTCAGCAACTTTCACAGGTAAATGTGATGCGATGCCTGCAAATATACCTTAGAGCAGAGTTCCTCCATAGAGCATCACCCAAACCAGCAGGGATTAAATGTCATAGGTAGGCAAAACTACCTGATGTAACAGAGGAACTTTCTGCCAAATCCTTCCAGCGCTGTTTGTGACATGGGGAGATTTAATTTTCAGAATATGCAAATGACATCATTCATACACTGATGGGCTTGGACTTTGTTGTGGTCGTCGTAAGCGACTGTCCCAGAGGAAAAGGAATTATTTGGCATGTGTTCTTCCTCTGTTCCTTTTTGTAACCCTGACCAGAAAACAGTGAGCTCTATCAGGTTTTTGTCCAGCTTGCAGGTAAAGGGTTACAGATTCTAGGAAGTATTAAATGCAAACTTTAAAGGATTTTATTTTCATCTACAGTCACATGATGCCTTAATACCCAATGACACTAACTACAGTGTCTCATTAAGAGGTCATGCAAACTCCCAAGCTAAACAAGGCATTCTTATATATTTAACATTCAAATGCAGAAGCCAAGCTAAGCCATGGAAGATTGTAATCAGAAAAAAGCTACACTTCCTGATCCGCACAAAAGCTACAGGTAGGAAAAGTTCTTCTTCCTTTACACTTGTAACGTTGTGCTTTCAAGAGAAACTGTTTACAGGGCATATTTTGCACGCTCTTTCTTTTTTAGCTTTCACAATAGTCTAATAGTTCTATCCTGAAAATATCTGATCTTACTTGTTCCACCTGTTGTAGAGTCAGTTTTGTTTTTATACTCAGAAACACAGTTGGCTCAGCAGAAATCCAAACAAAACAATCTTTTTAAACCAAATCTATTTAAAAAGTAGTGTTTTTAAAGATTTCTTAGTTATTGAAACGTTTGTGTTAGAGTATGTGGGGTGAAGGGGAAGTTAATGTGTCTTTGATGTCTGAAACAAAGGGATTTAGAACTCTTCCGACTTTACTTAAACCATGAATTGCACATTGTTTCAGTCACTTCAGTCAAAGTGTATTTTAACGGATGTGGCTTCCTCACTGAACTTACATGATTTCTGATTTCCTCTCCTAGAATTTGGTGCATAAAAAAAAAAAAAAAAAAAAAAAATCTTACAAAAGCAAATGAAAGGCAGATGGGGAGGCTATTTCAGTGTTCCATAAAAGGAGAAAATTTTACAAAATAGGGAGTAGGAGGAAAGTCAGTCAGTTAAAACCCAGTTAATTGAGAATTTAAATGACATTAAAGCATATCCATTTTCACATGGAGAGATAAAGTTTCACTGACAATTGCTGGCAATATTGCAGTTCTTTTTTTTCACTTGTGCTGAAGGATTTTTCCAGGGTACAGTGTTAGTGTTTTTATCACTAAGATATTTTTCTCCTCACAATTCTTCTTTAAACTGTAATTGTTTTCAGACAGTATTCTAAATACTCAGCATTTTAATCCCTTTATAGGAATTTAGTTAGAGACTACATTCTATAAAGCTACAGAATCTAGATTTACTAAAAGATCTCTAGTGCATCATAAGATTTCCACCCCCTGGGGATTCCCACTGCACAAAAGCAGCAAGCAGTATTTATTGTTTTACTCCTACAATGGTTGGGTGGTGATTGCAAGCAATGAATTTTTTCCTCAGTTTATTCTATAAAACCTATCTCTTTTTCTTCTTCCCACATAACGCTAGGGGATACTAAAAGGAAGTGGAGAATAATAATACCTACAGCACCTTGCTTCAGATAAGCTCTCAACTTTCTTTGCAAAAAAAAGTTCTTTATCATTACCAGTACTTAAAATAAATTTGAGAAAATTTGATCCCAAGCTAGTTTACCAGTAGCGCTTCAAAAAATTAATACTGTCATTCACTTTCAGGGTGACCATCTCGAAACATCGTAGGTCTAATGTTGAGGAGGACCAAGACCCTAGTATGTTCAGCCTGAGACATCAAAACATTTTTTATTAAACTAATTGTACTCCTACAGACTCCAGCAGAGTCGCTCRCAACTGCGCTGGTAGGAATGTAACAAAAGCCACTACATTTTAAAAGAACTGTTCCAAATTTACTGTAACTGACCTCTGAACTGAAATCTATTTAGAAACTCTTGTAGATAAGGGGCTTATTTGCTAAGCTAAATTTAAATCTTACAGGAGTGAAGGGAACGCACCAGCTCCCAAAAAACCAGCCATCCTATTACACAGGCTTTGACTGACAAGGAACGTTGCACCTGACACGCTAGGAACAGCCTGCCATGGCCACTCTCTTTTAAGAAATGTTTGTACAAATTGGGTGTGTCATGGTAAACCAGCACTTAGTAGCTCAATAGTTAAATCTGTTGAATGTTAATTACGCAAAGTATCTTTGTAGGGTGGAAGGTAGGACAAACACTAAAGTTACTCTGTGACCAGACAGACAGACTAGCCATTGAATGAGAGGGAGCAGTAACTTCTTTCTTAAAGAAAGGAATACAAATGAGGCATTTGCTGTCTAGCACTCTAGCAGTTCAGATGTTCTTTATACCCACAATTTTACACTCATTACAGGAATTTGCACTGCTTTAATTATTACTTTTTTCCTGTTGAAATAATCCAACCTATTCTTTTGCTTTGTCACATCAATATGGAGTAAAATGTAGTGTTGTTTCACGGGGACGACACACAAATCAAATACTTCCTGCTCATAAACAAGGAAAGAGAGAGTTTCTTGGAAACAGATTATTGGAAACCCAAGAAAGATTTTTCCACTTGGATCTTGGGGGAAATCAAGCAAACATAAAAATCAAAACACTACCAGAAGTTTAGAATAGTTTTCTCTTTACCCCAAAATCAGAGCTAAGCCAAGCATTGGTCAAAAGCCAATCCAGATTTTCCAAAAGGCTTGCAAATCTCAGGAAACTTGTACCAGATGCAAGGCTAATACTGAAAATCATCAACCTGATGATTTTTGCACAGCTCTAGGTCGGTGGGAAAACACAGCAAAACCTGCAAGTGAAGGAAACTGGCTTCCTTGGAAAGCCCAGTTGAAAGTGGTCACCACGCAAGGTAAACATTTGTGAGTGCTGAGGCCCTTCTCTAACCACAGGGTTGTTTGTATCTGATCTCAAGGAAACAAACTTACTTAAAGTAACTGTTTGCTCTCAGGCTTTACTGAATGAAAGCCAAGGAAAGCCTTTCTTCACGTCTTTCAGGAAGGGATGGTCTTTTACTATGTTTGCGCAGTATCTAGTTGAACTCGGCCTCAGCATTGTCTACATCTTCCACTGATACTGCTTCACAAAAGACTTGGGGTGGGGGGGACTCAACACATACAACCCACTGAAACATGACGAAATGTAGTCAGGTAATAAATATTTGTTTGGAACTTATAATTCCTCCTTCAGACCCTGTTTATCTGAGAATTATATACGGTCACCTGTCAGCAGAGCGTGCCCTTTGTTTCCACACAACAAAGTTGTCGCAGGGAGGGCACGGCTGACGCAGAGCAGGAGGCCAAATCCCCACTCCTTAACCAGGAGCACCTCATTTAGCAGCTGATCGTGCTAGAGAAGTAACATCAAAACTTCATGTCCAAGCAATGATGCATGGAAATCGTTGATTTTTGCTGAGCTACAGAAGACAACTGCTGGCAAGCAGGTTGTATTGCTAAGGAGAATAGGTATAAAACACAATGTAATTTTACTTATTGAAAGTTTGATATTAAAATGGACAAAATAAATGAGTTTTGGTAGAAAGGTCAAAAGGGGTTATTGGAAAGGGGGAAGAAAAGGCAGCAATTTTCCTGTGAGCTCTCCTCTGAGTCACTTTCACTTAGACACACGGAGGAACATTAAAATTTTATTAAGAGCCGAGTACATTGTTTGGAAACTAAACATTTAATCACTTACAGCAGGAAGCAGGGAAAAAAAGGCCCAAGTTTTCTTTTTTGTGAGACATTTTTCTGTCTGCAGTTTTTATAGAAGTTTATTTAACTTCCATTTTTTCACTTTAACCGCAGATGTTTGCTGCAAAGCTACAGATGCTTTCTGGTTAGAAAAATATTTCTGGTTGAATATTCTATTATTAATTCACATAAGTTACTTTTCCATTTGGGATAGCGAGGCGTAAGCCATTTCCTTGGGGCTTACTTTTTTGGTGTTACCAACTAGGCCTGGCTCAACTTTGCATCATTTCCCAACTATTTAATATAGTCGTGTATTTCTACTAAAGAGCAGTTAATTGTCTGATTTTATGTAAACAAGGTCCAATTCCTTGCTATAGCAGGCATCTGCTTTTCTGAAAGAGCTCAGTAACAAGGACAGGAGTATCCCATGTCAAGAAGAACACACACCCAATGACCAAAAACCCTTTCAACCTGAAGTCCACCCTGGGAACTTTTCATACTGGTTCCAGTGGGAATAGTACCAAATCCTCACGCTGTCAACAGAGGCTGGGAGAAAAAGGAATAGCCCAATGCAAGCTGTGTCAGTGCTACCCAGCACACTGCTGCCAGCAGAAACAACAGCATGGCAGCAGCACAGGTTGGCCTGTGCTGGACAGAAGCTCTCCACACCGCATCAAAACAGATTATTTCACTTCTGGCCAGCCTCCTGTGCTCAGGACAGGTGCATCTGGATGTTAAGGCACTTTGCCCAGGCAGTTTGGCATTAATGTCCTCTTATGACACACACCCATACAGAGTCTCTGAAGGCAGCTTTAAGGCAGAAGAGACAGGCAGTGTCCCAAATGAGCCATATGGAGCCACATTCCCACAGTCCTGAGGACTTCTCAGGCTGCGGGTCTGTTCCTCCTCTGACCACCTATCCTCCTCGTTGTGTTTATTGCAATGACTGTATTTATTGACTGAGCTGTATTTGTTACACTCACTTCCCCCTTCATCCTACAGCCACTTTGCAACACTGTTTTATCAACGGTAGATTTGGGAGTGTCCAGCTTTATCTACCTTATTAAGCACCTGAGCTTTGTGCAACAGTCTAGGATGCAGAAAGCACCGCCTATGCCCTGACACAGCTGCCCAACAATTTCCTCCTCTCCCTTCTGGGCTGCATGCTCCCTCCTACAGCCGCACCAGTGCAGCGGGGGCCCTCCCCAAGGCCCGCCGTGCCAGGGCGCCTCCCAGCTCCGGGACTGCAGCTATTCTTCTCATCTACTTTTGATCTACTCATAGTAAAAGAAGCATAGTAAAAGAAGCATAGTAAAAGTCTCAGGCAAACTCAGGTTTTGAAGTAAGCTGGCAGTCTTACTCACTACAGCTCAGTGGAAAACAAGCAGTTACTGTCAGCTGTCAGGAACCTGAATAAAGCTTTGTTAAGGGCCCCTCTGTCTCTATTTTTGGTTTGGGTGTGGCATGGAAAAAACAATATTTACCATCTCAGTAGCCATGCCCTTTGTGTATTTGTTTTCATATTCCCTCTCCCCATGTGAATTTAGCAGATGTTGCACGGCTTGATATCAGCCCTGCATTTCTGTTGTCAGAGTACGTGTAAGTCTCCACTGAACATTAGTAATGAATAGACAAGGTCTGTGGAGCAAAGATACAGATTCAACTGCCAGGCACCATTTCAGAGGCAAACGTGGATAAAGACCAAAAATACCACAAGATTTCATTTGCAATGTAAATGAAACAAAAGCTAAGGTCATCAGCCCTAAACTGAAGGCCTCCAGGGGCCTGAGAAGCTACAGCCATGTGCAATGACCGATTTCTGTCCTTAACATCTCTTTTTAAATTAAAATCACTTGGGAATATTTTCCATTGCTTTGGATGAATGCACACAGATTGCTAAAAGGCTAGTCCATATTTACCAATATACATTAAAAACTAATGCTCAGTGCAATTATTACACTGCAATTATCCAATTAATTACCTTCTATAAAAACGTTTCCATTCACTTTATGTTTATATAGAGTACAAACATACGGATTTGCTAATGCACAGATGATCAAAAAAAACCGCAAAGACAGTTTAAGAAAACAGAGCAAAGCCAAGGACAAAGAGCTAGATGCTAGGGGAAGGCCAGCTTGCTGCTTTCACGGCCAACAGCAGCACCAAGTATTCATCAAACTACAGCCTTAGCTTTGTTTCATTTCTCTGCCATCCTTCCACGATAAAGCTTTACAGTGGCACCACTGAAACCAATGCGGCTGGACTTTCCTCCTGGAGAGTGAGAGCGCACCTATTTACCTCAGAGCACATATTGTTACCCACACTTTGCATGTGGCGGAAGGCCAGGTTTGAGAAGCAAGGAGCTAAATCAGCCCCGGGGCTCTTTGCAGGAAGCAGAATTTGAATCCAAGTCTCCCAAATGCTCTAAGAGCCAAATCTGCCTCTAGAGACTAACACCCTTTAAAAATCCAACCCAGTGCCAATAACTTTCTTGTCATGGGGCAATATGTCAGACTGGCCAATAAATAAAGTTCTAACACACAGGCAGCAGGTATTTGCTTATGATAGAGCTACCTGAGACACACCATTTATAGCCATGGCATAAACTCTTTGGAACAGAGAGTTCTGCTGGAAATGTCAGCCTGTTGTTAGCATACAGCATCATGAGCTACTCCACTGCCGAAACACAGTCCCACAAGTTAGATTTAATTGTGCAATTTTCATTGATAATTTTGGTGAATACAGCCCATTCTTTTGCACAGGATTAAAAGAAAAAGAAAGAAGAAGAAAAAAAAAAAGGATTACTAAGCTGGCTTGGTGCCAGACAACACTAAGTCTTTTAAGGCAATGAATACTTTTCTATAGCTTTCAAGTATTGTTCTACTGAGAGACTGAAAAAGGTTGCAAATACAATCAAGATAAGTAATTCAATAATACAACAGAAATGCAGCTGTATTTCACCGCTATCTCACCATTACCATATCTTAGCCACATTTAGACCTTTTTAATGCAGTGGTCAATACTTTGGATCTGCCTTGTGCTGAGAAATAATTATTGTAATTATAACATAAACACTCTTTGTTTTTGTTCACAAAATCCTTGTGTTTAATCATTCCCTTAGCCACCCATCATCATGCAATGTCTGTGAAGGAAATTAGTTTAAAATAACCACATGGAAAAGTTCACAGGCACTCTAAACAGCTCTAGACTAAATTATCTCTATGCTTTACACATTAATCTAAGTGCTGTATTTAAAAGAAAAGAAAAATCCTTTGAGTCAAAAAGAACTCATGTAAGAGAAAAAGTCACATCACATAAAAGGGTCTTTATTAAGGTATTGCATCAAGAGTCTTTTCTTGAAGGTTTTTGAGTGTGACTTTTAGTGTTTTCTGTATTTTTCTGTTTTAAAAGGTTTGTTATCCATTTTCACAGTGCTTTGTAACTATGGCCCAAATAATCCTCTGCTTTTCTACTCTCTGCTGACCATTCTTTATGTGAAATGTTCAGGAACAATGAGGTAAAAAATGCATCCTAGTATGTTTCCCATACTTGTTATGTAGAAGCAGTACTATGTAGGGGGAGCATCTTGAGCAATGAAACTGGGGGAAAAGACCGGCTCAAAAAAAGGGTGAAGGAAAGAGAAATGCATCAGGTGTATTAATATCTTTCAGGCTATGTCTGATCTGAGAGCTGATACAGATATAACTTGATAAAGAAACTGATTTATATGGCTTATACTGTTTTAGAAGGATTCCTATTTTTAGTGTACGTATTTGATCCTTCTCAAACATCCCCATAGCTGACTGGGTCTAAGCAGTTCTGCTTACAGGCTACAAGATCATCTCAGAAATAACTGCTTGAGCCAGGCACACCATAGCCTTACCATTCACTGAAACACCAGATTCTAAACATTTGGTGCCCCTACATACTAGGCATTCATCCAAATTGTGGACCACCAATATCTGACATAACTAACAATATTACTATTTTGCTCACAAAATAAACAACTCTGCTCCCACAAAATGTCAAATTCTTCTGCTGAGGAAAGGATCTTCTCAGGTCTCCCAACACAAGCTGTATTACTTATCTGGATTTCATGTTGTGATCCAATTAAAAAGCAACAAGGATAAGAAATTATGATGAAAGTGATAAAATTGATTTTACCACTGTTTCCATACAGGACAACTGGGTAAGGAAAGTTTGTGTTTGAGGTTTGGTTGGTTGGTTTTTAAGACGGGCAAAGTCAAATTTTTCTTTCAAACCCACGGACTCATCTGCACCAAGTATATTGTTCTCCAGGCTTTACATTTACTTCTTCCACACCATTCTTCTGTACATGCCTTAGCCCAAACACTGTGCCCTACGCACAGCCTTCTGATTCTCAGACCTGCTAGCAGCCATGAATTTGGGCAGGAGGCTGAGTTGTTAATTCATAGTGTTCTCTTTCAGTCTTCCCAGGAAAATACACGTTTTGGCTGAACAGTGAATTTATAGCATGTGCTTTTTGGGTCATACCTACTCCTCTGTGTAGGATTCACTTTGGGCTAGCAGTAACAAACCAAGGATGTAACTCTTGCAAACTCAAGCTATTTATAAACAGGTGTCAGTGTCTTTTCTTTCTGTTTACATTCCAATTTGAAGATCCAGTTATAACTTGAAATCTTCCCAAAAGATTTTCCAGTCTGCCAGCCACACAAAATACAATTTTTTTCCTGTATCAGCCTAAATTTCCTTTGAAACAATGAAACCAACATTGACTCTTTTCCCTGTGGGTTCTATTTGCCCTTCAAGGAGCTAAAGTTTCATGTTTCCCCCCCAGACCTGTTGAGTTGCCAAACATGTTAAATAGCCTTTGTCGTGCCATTTTGAAGTCTGTAAACCACTGATTCTTCTAACCTTATGAAATTCTTTTCCAGTCTCTGTATCATTCCAGCTTGATGCAAAAAAGACAAATCTGCAAAAAATTGTTTCATAGGGCCAGTATCTGAGATGAGCCCCCGAAGCATGGCTTATTGCAAATCTGTGGTTTGCACTGCTGTAACAGCTGCATTAAATGAGTATTTGTTAGGATAAAGTAAACCTGACTGAATTTCTCTAAAGTACGTTTAGGGCAGATAATCCAGTAGTGGTATGCTCTCCATGCTACAGGGCTTTTATTGTTCAGTATCATGCCATGAAAGAGCCTAGATTTCTATGTTCTACTCTTGACATGAAATAAAATTAATCATACACTGAAATTTCTTTGTTTAGTAAAACAGATTTTTTCTGGCCTGTTCAATTCTACTTTGTGTCACATTCCTACAGCCTGCAATATTCTTCTGTCCACAGAGCTCACTGTGCAGTGCAGTGCTAACGCAGTTGAACAGCTCACCTAGATACTGGCACAAATTCCCTAACCCAAGCATTGAGTCCATCACAAGCCACCTGTTTTCTAGGTTTGGCCTTCTGTTTCCCAATCTGTGCAAGTCTCTATTGTTACCCTCCAGGATTTGAACTTTATTCAGGTTGTTTTGGTTTTCCTCATCTCCATGGCATCCCCGGTAAGGAGCATAATATCCAAAGATATCATAAAAAAGCCCTTTGTGCTCCAGGAGATATACAGGGTTTCTTGAATAAGGCTGCTGGAAACTTTGCAAAAGAAACTATGTGAGTAAATACACTACTGCCCAGAAAAAGCAATGCTCCCTCTCTCAAGCAAATGGAAAGGTTAACTCCATCAAGCCCTGCAGATTCAGGAGTCCTTCATCCTCAAAACTTCCTCATCACACAGCTCTTGCAGCTCATTTGACAGAAGGAAAATTAAGCTTAAGTTGGCAAAGTCCCCATTCATTTATGCCAAGAAAATCCCACACAATTTGGAATTAATCAATAGCACAGAAATCCCCTCCCACCTACCACATGGAGCCCAGGCTCCGAAAAGCTGCAGAGTCTCTCTCTAGCGTGGTATTTTAAACAAGCCTGTTTGCAGAACTAGTTTCACCGTCCTCCCATGCCACCTTCCCACACAGAGATCTTTCGCTACTTTCCTCCCATGGAGAATATAACACACCTATGTGCAAAATGAAGACTAGAGCATCATAAAGCCTGGAAAAGCCTGATATGAGAAAATCTTCTCCCCACTGAGCCAATATGCTTTTCTCCCACTAAGAAACACTCTATTTCTAGTCCAGCAAAAAGCAACACAAACAAGACTTAGTACTCGTGTCAATGAGCCCTTTTGAAAGGCCTGGTAACAAAGGTATGCCTGAAACAGAGCCTGGGCTTCACCTTTATTTTTTCTCCAGGCATTTCTTTTGCTTTCCAGGAGGCCTGAAGATTTCTTTATGGAAGCAAAGATTGCAACTGATTGCCACAAAGCTTTCCATGAATGGCCTTTTTGAAGTATTCAGGTGAGATGCCTGGAAGACTCTGAGGTGTTTGTTATTCACAGCGTGCAATTACCTAGCTCCCATTATACTTCAGGGCTTTTGCCCCCTCCCTTCCTGCAGGATTTCCCCATATAAAGAGGCTGTAGGTGCTTTGCCTCTGAGTTACCTTCAGGTTTTTTGCAGTATTTCCTTGTTTGTATTACAGCAGCATCTACAGGCACCAGAAGTGATAAAGGCCTCATTGCTCTGGCTGTCACAGAGACACCTGGTAAGACATACCCTATTTAAACACTTGTAGATTAACTAGACAGTTCCAGACTGGATCCAGACTTCTGGCACCTGCTTACTTTAGGGAGAATAAGGAAGCATAACCCAATCCCATCTTGCTTATTAGTAAAGAATACACCATCCCTGAGAAATAAATGCTCTGGGTTTTAATCCCTTTGGATTTATGAGGCACTTAACCACAGGTACCTGAAATCCCAAATGATGGGTGACATCAGGAGGTTATTACACAACATGTGGTGGCCACTGCCTCATGTGGCTTTGACAGCAGTGGGTTCTGGTGTTTGCCCTATGCATGAAGTGGGCTCAGAACTCACCCAGAGCAGCAGGGACTCTTCAAGGTCAAGGAAACACCAGGTTTGTGAACCTTGAGTTGCTTTGGACAATGTGGCTGTCAAGCTGCCTTGCTCAGACAGAAGGGTACCTGCCACGAGCATGCTGCTGTCATGCTCAGTAACAGGACTTTAGACAGCTACACAGATTTTGCAGGGCAAAATCTTACATATAATATGCACTAATATCCCACACAGCTAGGTAGGGCCTTTGTGAATTGTTCTGCCGTGATGTGGCACTTGACCGCTGCTGGAGCTGGGCCGGAGCTGTGTCCCACGGACCGCTCCTGCAACCCACCCACCACTGGGTCAATGGAGAGCACAGGCAGGCAGCGCCAGCAGGAAAGCCACAAACAGACTGCTGGGTGTTAGTCAGGCCTCTTAATCACAAAGCTGTCCTCCCCAATCATTGCTCCACCCAAACCACACAGCTAATTGCCCTAATATTAATGTTTGCCACCTGTTTCCTTCTTTGCCAATGGAGACATCCTCTTCCTAAGCCCAGGCTCCCAAGGTTCCACACTTTCCATGTCTGTAACACTTTCTACTATCTGAAAAAGTAATAAATGAAAAAAAATATAGTATCAGGGGATCTTTCAAAATAGCTTGAGCTAGCCAAGCTTTGTTTCTTTTGTACAACATCATGCTCAATGTATTACTTTCCAGAGGCAACAACAGTGAAGAGTTTCCACTCCCCTCTCCCCGCACAGGCTGCAGCAGGGCTGGCATTTTAAGACAATGTCACAACAGCACAGGCGTTGCAAATTGAACAGCAGGCTTGTTTTGCAAACTCCCTTGTTGGTTTCTCACTATTAAATACCACCTGAATAAGGAGACTCCTTTGTTAGAGAAAGAAAGGAGGAAATCAGCAGAGAGCACGTCTGTGTCCTTTCACCTCCGGGGAAAGCCTCTCCCCGCCATTGCTGGGGGCCACCAGATGCTGCGCTCAGAGCCAGGGGACACCTTCAAGACACCCTCAACTCCAGCTGACTTAGGACAATGCAATGGTTTCAGTGGGTGTCAAGATCTCTGGTTCACAGGTCTCACCTTATGGGCTCAGATTAAGCTCTAGCCACAGCAGACTGCAGGTTTTTTCAGGACTTTTGTTCACTGTGAATCTTCAAATTCACTTTTCTCCTTTTGAATACATACAGCAAAGCACAAGGAATAGGTGAGAATAGGGCCATCTCTTGGCAGCAGTTCAGCATCACAGAAATTCAGTTGTGACAGGAAACTACACCGCAAGTCACTCATATGTCATTTTTGCTGGAAAAAAGTTTTGCTACAGAGAAAATAAAAATATAAGCTTGATACATTTAAAGGATTTCAAGAGGTAATATGCCAGATAGCACAGTGTGAAAAAGCCTTCTTTTCTGTAAAGGACAAAAATATCTTATTCCTTCAGACCCCTTCCTCACCTCACCACAATGAGCCGTGTAGACTGAAACTTGATCAGACAGCAGAAGGGTTAGGAAAGCACCGACTACATTTTTATGCAGATTTGCCAGTCCATCCTAGCTGAAATGAATTCTGATGTCTTTCTGACATGAACAAGGCAGGATTTGATAGAATCTAGCAGCTATCTGGGTCTCCATCAGCAACTCAACCGCTTTCCTGTTGCTTCACCATCTCATGTTACCAGCACTGTGATCCAAACCAGGAAAGATGCTTGGTTCTTTGGAAATCAAACTGGCAGCCTGACAGGGAGCACAAAAACTAAGCCCTGATGTTTTTTCCAGGGGTACAAGAACCTCAAAGCCTCTCAAATAGGGAAAGACCACCACAAAGATCATCCTATAAAGTTAAGGGGGAAATGGTCTTTTCACAGAGAATTTTAAAAAGAAACCACAAACAAAAATGTGTGTTTTCTCAACTGGAACAAAGCTACATTTTTTGTGGCTTCTGTAAACCAGACCTACCATTCCCCACTCATCCTTATTACCACATGCTATTTGAAAAAATATATACAATAAATGTGAATGTCTCTAGATGTCAAAATGTTGGGAAGTGTGTATGGTGAATCACCACAACAAAAGACCTAGAACACTGCAGTGCAAGGGGATGGCACAGACCCTTATGGGCTCCAGTGTCCCCAGTCCACACAGACATCCCTGCCACTAGGACCTGAGAAACAAACAGTTGAGGGGAAAAAAGTCCTTATTATTGGGGATAATACTCATTTTTAGTTCCCATAGATCACTTAGGCCCTCAATTAAAGGTGATTTGTAAAAGAAAAACACTGCATCAATATTGGCTTTGGGATGCATAATGGAGGTCCAGGATTTTAATTTTAACTGATTTTAACATTAAAAAACTACGTTTTGTCAAAGCTGGGGAACCATCCATTGTGCGAATCAAATCACATGACTGAAGGACTGATATCAGTCATATCTGATTACATTGCAGAAAAAGGAAGTCTTTGCTACAGATTTAACCATCCTCAGCAACTCCAAAATTTAAGTAAAGCTCATTCAAGATCTGACACACAGCATTTGTTAGTGTAAAATCAAAAGGAATACTGATTAACCTTTGCATTGTCTGCTTAAAATCCCAGGAATACATACAAATCACACCAGTTAGTTAAGTTAAACCTACAACACAAAAATAAATACCTGAATTTGAGACCTTATTTACAGTTGAAGTGATCAAAGACTGCAAACAGTGAGGCGCTCTCACCATTTAAAGCCATCCCTTTGGTTTCAATCCTGCATATGCAGATTGCAAGTAAATACCAACACCTGGCAAACCCCAAGGAAGCCAGTCTCACACCAGGGCACTGCAGGGGTGTCTCGGCACAGGAGATGTGAGAATCCAGCCTGTATTAAATGCTGCAGTGGCACTGCTTCAGCTGCAAAACCATTGCTCAGAGCAGCTCATGGAAAGACCAATGTGTACTACACACACAGCTCTAAAAAAAGTGTGATGTTGCACTGGCATAGTTAAACTGAAGCAATTTTGTACATAAGAATGATGTGCTGATTTAAAATTGGTTTATCTTGATTAGTTTAGTCTTGCTTCACAACAGTGCTGTTTCTGTGGGCAAACAAGGCTTCAGTCTTAAGTAGATGCTTGGACTGTCAGTCTCATAGGATTAGCAATTTTAAATTAAGGAATAGGTTGCAAGAAAAAGTAATTTCATGCTTTGAAAAGAACTTTTATTTATTTCAAAGGCTTGGAACCTAGAACAATCACTCCATAATCTTATCCAAATGTTGATGTCGTCAATGCATTTTAAAGCAGCTTTTAATTAAGTTAAATAAAGAAAACAGATGCTGCTGAAGAAATGCCCAGTAAGAATTTCTATTTCTAGATAAAACTGCTTTAAATGTATAACCTATTCTGCTAACTGTGAGATGTGATGCACACGACTGAGTTTATAGGTGTTTAGCGAGAGTTTTGTGCCATTTAATATGTCACTGCGAGCAGTCAGCACAAAGATAATGATATAAATATAGAAGAGTGGGCCTATAACCCCCACTTCTTCTAATTAAAAAAGTACATAAATTTGCATAAGTCATATCCAGCAGCATTTGCTCTGGGCTGCAACAGCGTTTACTTTCCTTCTAAAAAGTTGTATTTGCCCAAATCAAAGAAGTCATTTTTCAGTTTTCTTAGCTCCTATGATCATACACGCAAGACAACCATTCAGGGAACATTTGAGATATTTAAACTCTGTCAGTTAATGCTGTTGTAACCCAAGTCCCATCCAGGCCATAACATGATCTTAAGAAAGTTAAATTGTATCAGTGTGGAAATCTGTAGCAAAGAGGGAAGACATAAAAATTAGGTCAGTTGAATTGCAGTAGCTTGTCTGAAAAACACCTTTGCTTCCCACTTTGAAAGGGCATTAGAGACCACATTAGGGAAATGTTTTAATTTTCCAAATCATCTTCTTTGTTACTGCCTGCTTTGCTCAGAGGACTCACTGCTGATACATTGTCCTGAGCTTTTGTTTGGCTGGAGGATGAAAATATCGCTAGCATTAAAGCTAGAACTTTCAAATGGACCAGGAGAAGCTCGCTTCAGCAGGATTTTATGTGCCTTTTAGGCCCTTACATGCACATTAAAGTTTATAAAAAATGCCTAAGTTTGTCACCCAGAGGAGCTACCCTACTGCAGTCTGGTCTTGGTCTGTTTTATGCAGCATGCTACCTGCACAGAAAGCAGAAGAGAGAAAAGGGTAGAGCTGTTGACTACTTTGGCAATGGGGCTTTCTGGCCTTTGGGGACAGCTTTACACCTCCCTCACTCAAGTTGAGCAACTTCAGGAAAAGCAGTAAGCCTCGTACTAACACTTCACCTCACGGATGCCAGCTCCAGCCTTGGCTCTCCAGCACAAGGTGCTCTGGGAGAGATGCAGATGCCCGGAAGCTGTCAGCCAAACTCCCCTGGACTGCAGCCCCCATCCCCTAGATGTGGCAGGGGTGTTCATGCTGTGGGTGTAAGTATTTCATAACAAATTGCAAAACAAATATATGTGTCATTTTGAGCATATATTGGTTGCATTGATTACTGATGTGAGATGAGCTACATAAATGTACACCAACTATAAAATAAGGGTCCATCCACTCGTTCCACTCAATATCATACTTCCTAAGCAAGAGGAAATCTGGCTCCACCCTCTCAACAAAAACTCATTTTCAAAATAAGGATGTACCCTACCAAAAGGAGGAGAAAGTAGAAGTAGCAGCCACTGTGACACACTTATCTTTCTAACTAGAGGAATATACACTATTAAAAACTAACTTTCATAGTGTAGGGCTTTCTACACACTAACCACAGCAAGCAGGAAAATATATATATATCTATATATATGCAAATAACAAAAGTGACGGGGAAAACCTGCTCCCAAGCCTGTGTTTGCTAGCACCGAATATTCAAAATGTCATCTGAAGCACTTCTATTCCACATCGGTTCATTCTTTAATTGTGTCAGTGTAATATTCACACAATTACGAACTATAATGAACAAGTCCCACTCTGAAGTTGGGGCCTTAAAGGCTGCATATGCTATCCAAATATGTAAGTGAATGCTAAGCACATTGGGATTCTTTCAACCACAAATCTACATAATGACAATTATTTCAAATGTTGCAGTAGGAGAGTCATGGTCTACTAATTATGGCTCAGAACATTTTGCTACTACGTCTACTCGAAAAGAAAAGAAATATCATTCCTCAAAGTTCCCCAATTTTCATAGCCTTCAGCAAAATACATTTCTTACCTCTATTAGCACAATCTTTACTATTGAGCCATTTATATAAGTTAGGTTTTGACTGAATCTCTAATCTTCTGACTGACAGGATTATAGACATAATGTGTTTCCTCAAGGGATTTTTCTACTTACAGAATCAGCCTGCAATCTTCTCACTGTCTAAATTATAGCCCATGATTTAATGTCATCCATTTCCACATCCTCAAAAACGTGAATGGAGGGAAATCCCATTTCTACAGGAGGCTCCCCATGGCTCTTTGCCAACAGAAGAGCTTATGACAGTGCGTTACAGTCTTCAGAAACCTTCATAATTTTTGTAGCTAAATTAGATGTTTCTTTGTCACCACTGCCTGAAAATAGTCAGAGACTGGGAGATGACCGAGTGTCTCAGAATACCGCTTACAGAGCCAGGTCCTAAGCAAGATAGCTGGGGATGATTTACTTTTTCAGCCATCCCTTCGCAAGATCCCAGAGCATGCAACACAGCCTTTACAGGCTGATGAAATCGGGCTGATGAAGAGTTTTTACATGATAAAATGCTGCCAGATATAGCTTTAATAATAATTTAAGAAATTACTAAAGTCTTTTGATTAAAGCTGTTACATATAGATGAGAAAGCTAAAATATTTATTCTACAGTTAAATGAAAAAATGTTCTCTTATAACAAACACAAAGACCCAGCACACCAGTCACCCAGTGTCTGGCATTCTTTGCCAACATTTCCCAGAATTACCGATGTCAGTGTCTGGCCAGTACAGTTATAAGTGTATACAGTATATAAATATTTAAACTTAGAAAAGAAGAAGCATTTTTTGACTGAAATTTGTTATGGATGTTCTTGTTTTGGCATGAGTGTTTAAAGAACAAGGATCATGGATCTTGTCAGGATATGAGTATGACAGGGAAAGGAAGAGAGGTGTGAGGATTTTGCCCGATTAAAATGTGCAGCAGCTTGCACTCTTAACACTCACTCTGAATCTTAAGTTCCAGATAAATATTCATAAATGCACTCACCACAGGTATGGTAACGTTGTTCAGAAATTTAGAGGCCTGATTCTCCTTGAATCCCCAGATAGAGTTTTTGGGCAGGACCTAACCAACAAACAAAAAAACCAACAAATATCTAGAGCTGACACTGCTAGTACAACATCACAGGGTTCAAGCAATCACAGGAGAGTGGATGCCATTCTGCACCTAAAGTTTCCAGGATGCTCTCACACCTGTAGGCAACACAGGGAATATAAAGCAACATTCAACCATTTTTTCAGTATTTTCAAGCTTATTTTTCAGTATTTGAATAAAGCACCACTGTTTTCCAATTTTCTTTACTTAAAGATTAACTCCACATCTCRGAGACATCCACGCTAACCAAAAAGACCCATCCATATAGAAGAGTTCAAATAATGCTCTGAATAACTCTTTCTTCTAAAAAAAGCTGCATTTCTCAGTACACATTTTTCCAAGTCCTCTAGCTGTCTAGACAGCGAAATCCTACACTGCATTGTAGACTAAAGGGAAAGCGTAACCATCTTGTTATATAATATAAATACCGGGGAACATTCAATCAGATCAAAAAAGGGACTAGTTCAGAATGGAGCAAACAAAATTCTTCCTCCAGCATAACTAGTCTGGGCAATTGCTATCTATAAATTTGTTACCGAGGGAAAGAGTGTAATGAGGTTTCCATAGAAAACAACAAACACTATCCAGCATCACAACAGTGAACAAGACAAAATCAAATATAAGTTTTAAAAAATTAAAAGTTCAAACTTGGAGACTTAAGCCATGTTTGATGTGATGTAAAAGTTGTGTAATACCAGCTCCCCGAGGGGTGCTTGTGCAACTTCTTCTGTGGTATCTGATGCTGACTACATCACTGAACTGGGGTCTGATCCAGCCTGACAGTTTCTGTGTCTCTTCACACATATTAAGGTAGAATTAAAAATACAAGAAAAATCAAACAATGCAGAAATATTCCTGATGATCCATTGCAGGGACAGTTTTAAAAAGAATAAGCTTTTTTCCTTTTTACTTTTTTTTTTTTTTTTTTTTAAAAAAAAAAACAGAGTTGTAGGATAAATCTACATGATTCTTTTTTCATATTATAATTAAATTCCCAATCATGGAAAACAGACAAAAAATACTCTTTTTGTTTTCTCCTAGAGTTTTCTGTAGCAGCCATTATTAATGCCTTTGTTGAGCAGAACTCAGGTGGAATGAAGAAACCAGGAGCTAACCTGCTGCTCCTTCGTGGCTCTGATCTGGGTGTCCAAAGAACAAGGATTTGTTGCAGTCATTGGCTTGCCACCTGCCTGAGGCATTCAACTGTATCTAGCACAATGATGCTGGAAAGCATTCATGAGTAAACACACAATAACATTTGTATGTTTACAGCATCTGCAAAAGGTGTGCGTAGGGTGACTTCTCTACTGTGTGTTTCCAGAGCAAGTCAAACCCATTCAATTCATGCTCTTGTCCTGCTTCAAAAGGAAAAACAGAGCTGATTTATGGGCACTGACAGCTGCAGGAACGAGGAGCTGGTTTTGCTCMCTCCCTCCCCTTAATTATTTTTTAAGCATCTGGGTAGGTTCTCAGATTCTGATCATACGAAAGGCTGCATGTCCTCATCTTCTACAAAGAAAGAGAAGGAAGCTGCTCCATGCAGAGTACTGTCAGTCAGATTGTCATGGTTTCTCAATGCTGGCTGAACAGTGTCTACAGGAATTGGGTACCTGAACATGTCTGTGCCCAAGCAACTTGCAGGATGAAGCTGTAAATTGTCCCAYTCATAAGACATTTCTTATCTAGTCATTATTTTGCTTGTCCTGACAACAAAAACTTTAAAATGAGAAAGCGGTACCTGAGGAACAATGTAATCTACTGCAACAAAAAATTCTCTTTTTAACAAGAGACCCAGGGAAATTGCCAGAAATACCACCTTCTAGAGGGAAGATAAATGTCTCTGTATTGCCACAGCACATAGCGATATATGCAAATAGCAATATACAGCAATACACCAGTATGTTCTTTTCTTCTTCTAGGTTCTTTAAACAGGAGACAGATTGCTAGCATTTTGGGCTGATATCGGGAGGTGAGCAATCAGAACACATTTAACACCCAAGCTAAGAACAGGAAACTGTTGCAGAAGTGGAAAATCTTGGGTGCTGAACTTTCACCCCAGGCTTCTGGGAGATTTTTACTAATAAAGATCTATACAAACATAGACACAGTATATTGACACTGCATCACTTGCCCAGCAGAGCCACATGCTGCTGTTGCAGACACTGCCAATAAAGATCAAAGCTTCCCATACATTAATGAGCTAAACCTGGGTGTTACATCTTTCATACAATGCTGTAGACCTATACTGACCTCTACAGAGTGGAAGGTTGGGCCAGATGAACTCTGGAGCTCCCTTTCAATCAATTATTTTATGATTCTGTACGACGCTTCATAAAATATAAGACAAATCTATTTTGTTGTGATTCATAGTCCAGGCAGCAGAAAGCCTGCCAGGAGCAAGGATACTAAACCAGCTCATGATCACTAGTTGCCAGGAAGAAATAGTAGCCAGCATGGTCTACAAAAGTGGTGGAACAAACAGAACATAAAAGTATCTATTTCTGCCGGTGACCCAAAGGGGCCTATAGTTGTCTTTTGACAACTATAGCTAAGAACCTGTATCCAGACACAAATGGGCACATGATAATGGACTGCAAGATCAACTAAACAGACAGCACTATCCTAAGCTGCCTGAGCTAACGGAAAGGTGGTAATTCTCCAGAAATCTCTTGTACATATTTGAATATACCACTTCTTACTTGAATATACCACTTATTTGAATATACCACTTCCAACACACCAGCAGTTCATGACATTTTCAATTTATGGCAAAATGAGCAAAACTCAACTCACACAGGTGGCAACTAGAAGTTCAGTCCATGCACCCAGGAACTGGCAAGACCCAGAGCTCTTCCAGACGATTACTGCCTTTTTTCAGCAGTGGATCAAGATCTCTCCTTTTGTCAGCTTGTTTTTACCACTCAGGAAACAATCTGTGCCTTTTCAGTTACTGATCAGGCGCTCCACAAATCAGGGCAATTGGTCAGATCTCGAAGAATTGTTAAACAGTGTTCATTCAAGTGTTAACTGGTGCGTGGTATTTCAGTTACCTGCTTATGTTCTTCATGTTGTTAGTGACAAGTTTGATATTTACAAGGAGTGTAATGACAGAATTCAAGAACTAGCATACTGATAAATATATAAAAAGTCTTGAAAACTTTTTTGAATTCAAGAAAGATTGATAGAATAACTAACCTCAACATGATTATATTTTCTAGATGCTTTTTGTAAAGAAAACTGACTATTCATTTCTTTTCCTCCTCAGTTCCCCCAATAAACCAAGACAGCTACGGTTACCTACATTTTTACTTCTCCTCATCCCTATAGAGCCTAGGGAGAAGTGTGCAGTTTTACAGCTGAAAGATTATTTCTTCACTCCAAGCGTTCATAGAAACAATTTAGGATTTTCAAATTCAGCTTTGATTTCACAAAACTTCTCCCTTTCATGACCTTGCAACAAAATCTTAAAGGCTTTGATTCCACTCCTAGCAAGGTCAATCACAGTTTTACCATCAACATGCAGTGGGCCTACATTTTATACAGTATCCCACATACAAAACGCATCTCAGCTTGCCTTGCACAAAGAGCACATTAATACAACCATATGTAAACAATTATAGTGAAACACATGGGCAGAAACACAAAGAATGCATGGAAATCAGAGGTTTGTTCCACTGAAATTTGAATAGAGATGAAGAGTTGAACTGATCAAAAAGACCCCAAAAAAGCTATTGGACAACAGAGTTTGCAGCAGAGAAAGTATTTGAACAATACCACAAAAGCACACAAGGGGCAGGGCCAAGGCTATTAGAGAAGGGAAGGAAACTGTGAGGGGAATGCAAACCTCAGGGCATAAATTAAAACCACTGTCGATAGCTGAACATTTTCTGAAACTGTCGGGGACAGCACGGAGTTTAATACTTTTGACCAACAAAGGAAAACAAGTAATGTTTACAACCAGCTGATCTTCAGATCAGCTTGGAAGACCAAATTATGAATTCTGGAAAGAAAGAGTTAAACCCTGTATTGTTTGAGTAAAACATATGTTAGTTCTCTTTGATCCTTAGGGTGAGGGAGGCTCTTTTCTCATGAAAAGTGCTGGTCGACTTCACACAACATTATACAACAGAGAAACTGTGTATGGTGCTTGAAAACTTCAGGATGGGAGCTCCTAATGGAGCGGGACAATAGGTGGATCAGAGCAACAACTGTCCAGCCTGGGCAGAGAAAGCAGCACCCCATGCACACTTTAAGCAGAGGACAAATACAACTATAGAAAACAAAAACCTAGAAAGGGATTCAACAGCAGCACTAGAAGGTAAATACAGAAATAACTGCTCAGTGTCCAAAAGGTTAATTTTGTCCAGTACAAAACACACCCAGGGTCTGAACTGTACCCAGGGTCTATGCCAAAGCAGGCTTAGAGTATTGCATTTAGATTTTGACTATATGACTTTGAGATAGCATGTTTTTCAGCAACTAAATGAAATGGAAAATGCAAATAGGAGCTTCTGAGAGCCTAATGATTTTGTTTAAATTCCAGGTTATTTTGGAATGTGAAAACTACTTGCTGCTTGGATCCATGACAACCATGTAGATACTATACACTCACTTTAACGATCTACACCAACATGGTAAGCCAAATGCCAAAGATCGGGTCTCAGGTTACTTGTAGTTGTGTCATGCAATAAGCTGGAGTGACTGGGTGTGTAAGGCTTCATGTTTCTGTCTCAAAAAGTGTAATATAAAAAATATTAAACAACATAAGCGAGCAGGATGTGGCAACATTCCTTGATTTACGAACACTGTTTTACACACCAGACAACTATTAAGTTTCCCAGAATATCTCAAAAGGGATGTTGCTAAGCAAAGATAATGGTAAAAAGAGTATTTAATTAAGATGTCTGAGTGTAATTTGCAGGACTAACAGCCATGTTCCAAACTATCACCAAGCAGAAGAGGAAAAAGCTCCAAATACAATGAAAAGGGGATATTTTTAACTCAAGTTTAAGTACAAATATAGAATGGTTTATGCCTGATCCTGTCTGACACAGAGAAAATGAACTATTGGTTCAATTAAAAGCCAGCTTCTGCACATATTCTTCTGTTAAATATACAGCATTTGCGACTGAGTTTTCGGCACTYATTTTAACATTATAGGCAAATGGCTTCACTAATTCATTGCTTTTCCTTAAAGAAAAACCACACCCTACTTTTGGGTCAAAAGCCAGTCACATGCATCAGACAGAAGTTCATGGTGAAATCAGTTATCACTTGACATGACACAATGGGTAAGCTTACAACTTACCAACAGCTATGACTCCCATCAACTCTCCTTTTTGGCATTTTCATTTTAAATTTCCAGGAAATTATAGAGACATATTTCCTAGAAGATTTAAAACAAACAAACAAAACCCAATTATAAATTAAAAGAAAACCCTATGGCTAAGCTATTACTTCAAAATTTGTTAAACAGACAAAAGCAATTCACAGGAGATAAGAATGCACTGTAAGGTTTAGTTAAGGAGGCTACATCTTTTGCATTTGTTAAATAAAATCTGCATCCTTTCAACATGTGGCAAGAGGCCATGGATTTTATTTTTTATTTTACTTTCATTGTACACATAAATGTTTAGGCCATGGCTTACACAAAACAAATAAGGACATCGAGACAGAATTACACTGTAAGTAAGATTAATTACAGATTGAAACAAAAATTAAATGGAAGAATCTACTTGGTAATTAATAATGACAGCTATATCAAATAAGAATAGAATTAAGGCAAAAAGAGACACAAGACGACCCCAGTAAAAGGTTGCATAAAAACAGGAACACACAATGACTCATTCTTCATAAGCTTTATTATTTACTCCACCTAAAGTACTGATAGCACCTTTAACAGATGCACAGAAACATTCTCAACCCTTTGCAACAGTATAAGAAGATTGAATAGGGCTATAAATCTCCAAAGTGCTGCACAAACATTAAGCTCTGAGAAGGATATGAAACGGTAGCATACAAGACAAGTTAAGTGACTTGCTGTAGGGCAACAGAGCAACGCAATGAATCAAGGGTTCCCAGGCTCTCCTTAGCAATGAGTCACATCAGATATCTGAGCCACCTCAATTTGCATTTAGTTTTCAGTCATATTTCAGGCTTTTAATAGAAAATCTTCTAAATATCACCTATGGGTCAGACACTATGCATTGTTGTCTTCTTGACTTTGTAGGCCAACAGCAACCATGAAACTACCTATACAGCTAAGGGTACTTTCAAACCTGAAAGCTAGCAGTGAAATTTTATGAGAGTTTTTCCAGAGTTTACACATAAATTCTGAAAAGTATAATTGCAAGCAATACGTATGCGAAGACAGTGTAGCAAAAACAGCAGCAACAGCAATGACCATGAAATTGCCTTGTACTGTCCCTCCCCAGCCCCACCACCTACAGATGCTGAATTCAGGAATGAACTGCCTTGGCTTACATCCTAGGAGAGTTCTGCTGAAAGGGATCTCAAGGCCAGTAAAAACCTCACTCTCTTACAAGAAAAGCCTTGCAGGTTTCAAGAATGGTGCAAGCACAACTCTGTCTGGATTTGTGGCTTGTCATGTAAGCTGCACTGAGAAGTTATTGTCACTCAAGCAGAGAGATGCCGAGAATGAAAGAAAGCACATGGCCCAAATTCTAAAATCCACAGCAAAATACATTGCCCATTTCACAGAAATGAGCTCGACTTGGTGATTAATATTCATTACAGATTTGCGTTCACACACAGATCCACATGGGCATACGCCCACATTCCACTCACTACAAGAAATACAGAAAATATTAATATTTTTAAAGGAGAAAAAGCATCTGCATTGTTTCATTCTAATTCTATCATTATCTCATGAATTTATCTGTCTCTCTGTAAATTCTTAATAGAAAACATTTTGCTGAATTTTCCATTTAGCCTGGAGCACACATATCTGAAAGAACAATAGCTTTACCAATACCTAGAACGTTACTGCAATGCCAGAGGCGTTTCTTAAGTTTCAAAGCTTGTGGAAATCTGAAGGAGAAAGTTCTGACAAGCATACAGTAAAGGTAAAGTTTTAGCTGATATGATAAATATCCTGGCTCCCAGCAAAGAAAAAGAGAAATCCCATAATACCGCATATTTGAAAATTTTCTAGTTTTATTGTTGTTGTTTAAAGTATAAACACTTCACATGAGTCCTAATCCACTGTAGCAGGCAAGCTCATGCTCACTTTAAGTAGGTTAGCATTCCAGTTCAGCTCAAGGGGATGAGCATACTACTCAAGTGATTTGTTTGATCGTTGTCTAAATTAAAAATTCACAATGGCACGAAGAGGAGGTTGTTATATTTCCACATTGTTTGCAGTAGACAGCCTACACCTCAAAGTATCCTTCTTACTTGTGTGGGCACATGAAGAAACCACTTGCAAGGTGTTGTTTTACTATTACAGGATCAAGACATTTAAACCAAACCTTTTAAGCAGTCGATGGAGTACAATCTGAAAGGTAGGATTATTTTTTTTTTATTCTCCTTGTGTAGGTTTAAAACTTACTGGCCGTTCACTATTGTAACTTCAGCACTTGACAACAGAGAACATCGCTGGATTATTTTTCTCTCTGTGGTACTCCACCATATTTTCTAATGATGATGCTTTGCTGCTACGAGCATTGGTGACAGAACAAGTTCTGAACTGTGTTTCTTTCCAACCCCTAATATTTCTGTTGTAACAAATAAAAGCTTGCCAGTTTCCACTTCGAAGTTTAGAAAATGATACTGTAAAGACGAAATATAGGAATACAAAGTTGACTATTCTAAGTCAGTTAACACAGGTGAAAAATGGAAGGAGAAAATGTGGAAATGCAGGCAAACGGTACAGGAAGAACAAGCTAAGGCAGGGGGGGAAAGAAAGAGGGGGATTTGGGGAAGGAGAACAAACTGGAAAACATAAGGATTGATTTGGCTGGAGAGGGAGAGCACGCTGACTTCTAACAGTTCCCTTACAAAGAGCTGCAGGTTATTCCATTAAATGGTCAAATGCAATATCCTGAAAATTTTAAGAAAGCTCCTTGATCCATTTGTTGTTTGGTTTTGGTTTTTTTTTTACAGAGGAGAATCACTGACTCATACTAACTGCTTACGGCTTTATCCAGTTTTCTTTGTATTAAGAGAGGCTGATGTTCTGAGCAGTACACCACCACCACAATACCTGCCACTAGCAATATTTCAGATGAAATAAACAAATCAGAAGCATTTGAAATATTCAGGGCAAGATGATTTTTGGGGACACAAGGCTACGATTGAATACCACAGCTGAGATTACATATCCTACCTGGCCTCTATCCTGCCTAAAGGCACATACACAAAAAACTCCAATACCTATTTGAAGCAATCTCCATAGACATCCGAGCCTACTTTCAGAGTATTGTTCACTTAAGTAAAAATGTATGGCATACTTACAGGATAAAGACCTGCTAAACTCCAGCAGTGTCTCTTTATGCCCACTTCCCAAAACTCAACGGGGGGGGGGGGAGCGGAAAAGAAACAAAGAAGCACTGAGCCTATCCACAAAACTGATGTGCAAACAAAAGAAGTCTTCCATAAGCTAGAATGCCAAAATTACATGAGTTAACTTGTACCATTTAGTGCACTTACACTTAATTGTTGTTTTCATAGGTTTTATTATTTTCTAATTTTAACTTACAAGAATTTTACAACATCTAAAACATATGAGGTCTCCACCTTCTCTCCCTTTCCGTCTTCCTCTGTTCACAAAGTGTTTCCCAGATCACCTAAAGATTCAAAGTCTTTCAACAGCATTTTTTAAAGGTTCTGCTATCTGGGCCCCAAATTGCTGCAGAAGGCCAATAAATTGTTTCTGGGTTTTCGCTGCTGCGCAGAACTCACAGACAAATACAAGAGGCAACAGCTTCCTGCAGATGAAGGCTCAACGAAGAGCTTGATTTCATAGCAGGGTACAGTGTGCTGCTATGCTGCAAGCTAGTGGCAGCTATGTGACAGTGTATGTGGCATAATCACAGAACATAGCTGGGAACCAGTCTGGCTTGCCAAGTTTTCCTCACAGACTTCATCCTGTAGCAGTAGGCTGTAGCCTTCATGCTCACTGTCTGATATTTTCCATTTTCCTAGTGTCCCAAGTAGAATTTCTCATTGATATCAGCATTCATAAAACTSATACAATAAAAATGAAATTATTCCAGGAGGCTACAAAATAGTCTTTATATATATTCATATTATTTATATATTTATATATATAAAATTTCAACATTCAGTTGAGAAACAATCCACATCTAGAAAATACTTATATATTTAAGCAGGCTCATAGTCTTCAGCTGATTCTGCAAATGGAAGTCTAAGGAAAAGTGACTTCTGAGCCAGAAGACAGAAAACAAGCAGCTCCATAGCCACTTGTGCTGACACACAAAATTCAAGTCAAAGGATTTGTTTGCTTTCCTGTCAGTACTGCAAAGAAAATCAAAATGTGCAGTTTCTGGCTCGTTCAGCCCCAGACTACTAAATATTCTGAAAGGCAGATTCTGTCCTTATTTGCATTCTCCCGATCCCCTCTGGTGAGGGTGCAGGAAACGGCCAGGAGAGAATCTGCTTTGTATTCACATTGCCATGTGGATCCTGCATTGCTACAGGATCTTAGGGACTGCCATACCAGTTCAAACCAGTGACCTGAGTGACCAGCGATACCCCAATTTTCAGCTCAGTATCTGAGTTTAGTGCTACTTCATGTTTAAGTCACACATAGGTATTGASATCCCCCAGCTATGACTCATTAGGCACTCTAATTCATCAGTTTGCTCAGCACAGCAGCATCTCACACACAGCCAAGAAGTGACGTAGCCAAAAGTAAATCTGTCAAGGGCTGCATGCAGCCGCAGACCCTGACATATTGTTGTTTTCTTCAAATGTACCTTTCTGACCTCAGCATCTGCCTTTCCTCAAATTCAGCTAAAATTTCAACCTGATCTTTCACTAGGGACAGCAACATCTTTCAACTATTGCTATCTTTAACTGATGTCTTTGACTTCTCAGCAACTGTTGAATTTTCTCAGTCCTCAACATTTACCAAAGCCTTTAATATATCGATGGATCAAGCAGCATGCTTCYATCCTCTCTACTCTTTGAGACCTAAATTTATTGAGTTCTGTAAAGTTATTATGTTCTTCTTTGTTACCTCATCTTTCATCCAAAGGTTGAAATCTCACTTCTTCAGCTAGCCCTGTAGACRAACTAGAAGGATCTGTAAGAAAGCTATCACAAGACCTTTAGTTTTTCTCATCTCCTTAATGTTTTAAAAATAGGTCTGAGACACCTACTGGGGGAAACAAAAAAATCACCAGATTTAGAATTGTATGTAGTTTTTATGCCAGGATAAATGGTTCAGCCATTAGGAAAAAAAGAAAGTGTAAAGAACAATAACATACATATAAAAACCTCAGTGTTTCCAGTGAAACAGACAACTAGTCAGAAATTAGTCAATGGAGGGACTCATCAAGATTTTTTTTGAAGTAAACCAAAATGTCTCCACTGATTTCAGTGTATGACTGTTTCTCAAGTAGTCATACAGAATATGGATGCACCCAGTGTAAAAGGCTCATGGTCTTCAGGATGCTTAGACCAGGCCACTGAACAGGGTTGAAATTACAGAATATCACTGAAGCAGGATAGAGCAGTTCAAACTTAGGCTTGATCCTCCAGCTAATATGACAAGGGCAAATACCTAGGACAGGCATTAGGTAACACCTCAAAGTACAGATATTTCTAGCAAGAACCAGGAAGCAGCCTCTTAGGAAGGTACAGAATAGGAACTATATGAGAAGATAGGGAACAGAGGAGTATTTTGGAGTATTCAAGTATTTCAGAAATTATTAGGAGCAAATAACAGCTTTTAACAGCTACACTAAAATGATGTGAACATGGAACAGAATTTCCAAAATATAGCTTTTATTTTTATTGCAACATCTTTATAAGCTACATCATATTCTAAAATAAACATAAAAAACTGGAACTTGGACATTTATGGCATACATCAATCGCCATGCTCTTTTCTTTCAGCAACCTCATGCAACCAAGTCAAACAAGTTCTCTGTATGATGTCTTCCTACTATTCCCTTGGGAAGTCCCTGAGGCRTAAGAGCAATGACCTTTGAAATCCATAACCAGGACTTCAGTAGTTGTGTTTCCAAAGCTGGGGAGCAAATAATGAGGCAATTTTACCAACAGGAAGAGAAAACTGCTTGGACTACCATGGACCTATTCCCTGTTTAAGACCTTTTTATTTAGCTATACATGTATGTGTATGACACCTAAGGAAAGGTACATTTATAAATACCTAAGGAGAGGTACATGTATATAGAAATACAGCCTTACAACCTAACCTGCCATGCCATTTCTTTATCACAAATATTATGGCATAAAAATGACAAGCCACTTCCTCTAGCTGAATCTGAGCTGTCCTGCAAGACTGGACAAATGAGGCAAATGAGTCACGTTTTTCTCTTGAAAAGATTCACTGCATCATACATAAGACGCACATGAAGTCTCCACTGTCCTCAGGGAACAAAGTCACAAATCAGCTGCCAATGCTCAGTTTCTACCTGTACCACTGCTATGCCAGTAGGACCCAGATTCTTTGCGGTGTAATGCCTAGCTAGCAGAAAAAGAAGTTATCCATATAGACAACCTGTCCTCAGACCCTATTCAAGCTTCCATTTCACTAAGCCCAGGCCAATCTATTGTATATCACACAGATGTGTATCATCCAGTCAGGATAGAGCCTTTTAAGTAGAGTCAGGAAACAGGGCATTTTAAAGGATTTCTTATTCCAACTCCATTATTAATTGTGTTCACTCTAATACTTTTAGCGTCCTGGTGACACCTTGGTGGATTTTAAGTGCCCAAGCCCAGAACTGAAATCCACAGCACTCTCTGGAAGTCCACAGACACTGCATTTCCACCCAGGTGTCTAGCTGACTAAAGCTGTTTTGATGGACATACCAGAGCTCCTACCATCTTGACAGGTCTCAGCAAAATACCTCCTGCCAAGCTCATCTGGGAATTGTAAAATAAGCAGACTATTTGTATTAGGAATCAGAAAAGGCTGTCCAGCCAAATACATGATAGAACAGGGAGTCCAAGTTAAGAGCAAGGATTTATAATCAAATATCCACATGCATCTAAGCCAGGAGGGACAAGGCACTTCAGCTGGATACCCAGCCAAGTCTACTGAGAGCTTATGAACCCCTTGCCCTGACTATACCAAATTTCCTGTGGCCTAAAGCACATGGTGTTGCTAAGGCTGCAAAGCCTGGCAGGTGCATTAAGGCCACATCTCACACAGACTTAGAGCATGATATTCAACCTAAAACACAGCAGCCACAGCAACTCCCAGTCAAAACCACAGGGGAGGCGGTGATTATTTTACATAGTATTCAAAGGGTTAGAGAATTCCCTCATAAATTAGGAGCCCCAGTTCAGTTTGACCCTCAGCCTCAAAGCCATGTCTCACAGCTGTCAGTAACATCCTTGATGGCATGCTGTGAAGAAGGTTGCTGAAGCCTGCCACTGGGAAGGGAGATGTTCCAGGCAAAGTGTCAGCAAAGGATTCTGTGAATTGTAGCCCCGTGGCAGCACTACCTCAGCCCCTGATTCTAGGGCTCTTTCTATTTAAGTGTTTTAAAAAGACATTGGATACAACCAAGGTTTTTCAGACCATGGGTTGGGACCCAAGAATCCATTTTCCAAAGCTCAAAGTCGCACAAGGTTGCAAAGAGACACTTTAACCTCCCGAGAGAGATGAGATTTCAGATACAAATAGATAAAAATTGGCTATAGCTATTTTGAGGCTCCAGCTGTGTTCCCAAACACAGATCCCCACTTGGGCCTAGCCTAACACAATTACTGAATCAAATATAGTTTCTCTGCTGATTACTTCTTTCACACGTACGTGACCATCTGCTTGTCATACCCATTTTTTGCCTTGTCACACATTTAGACCATGCATCCCTTGGGAAGGAGCGCATTTCTATGCTTGCCTCTGCACAGYATGGACCTAAACATGATTTGGGGTTTTAGGCCCCACTAGAGTACAAGCTATTATATTTTATAGGGTTAACAATTTTAGAAGACAGGAACGATAAACTTCAGTAACTTAAACACCAACAGTGATGTAAGTTTGGGAAGACCAGATGTAGGGAATAAGCCTGGCTGAAGAGGAAATGAGTGGTTTTATGCTACAAGCTATATTTGTTTTTCCTTTGTGCAAACTGGCTAATGATTGTGAGAGTTTTACCCTTTGCCCCACTCTTCCTTTTAATCATGAAAAATAAAACAAACATTTTGTATGGTAAACAATGGGGGTAGGGAAATGTTCTGTGACCTAGTGCTGTGAGTGATGAGGAACTAGTCAGAGAGAATGCATTTCCTCTTAAATATCTTATAAATATTTAAAATCAATTGCAAAGAGCATAACAGGAAAAAAGGACACGTTCAGATCACCTCTAAGTTGTAGYCCATCTGCCCTCTACGGCACTCTACTGCAGTAATAAGGGCCTCACAAAAAGGTCCACCTTCCCTGTGAGGTGGCCGTACTTTCTGAGAGGTGTTTACAAAAAAGCCTACAGCTACCAGAGAGATTAGTCAGCGAATGAAATAGTACAAGAATGACTTTAAAACAAAAAAAGTTGGCAGAGTGGAAATAGGAATCTATGGTGAGAATAAAACATGGGACTTCATATACTGACTAATGCTGTCAGGAAGCCACTAGGGGTAAGTGGAAGATCTGGCTGACCTTACTGGTTTGGAAAGAAGGACATTTTGAGGAGGAGCTAGTAGGACTTAACATAGCTATGCATATTATTACATTTTTTGGAAGATCAGCTTAGGCAATAACCAGCAGTTACAACTCAAAACAAAACACCTTTTGTAAAACTGATACCATCTACTTTTCATTACCTTCCCCTTCCACCAGCAYACCTGCACGCAACAAGTGCAGTTGTGCTCAAGCTGAACTGGCAACACTCAAGCTTCCCTGCCTTGAGACCTGCCCACCACTGCATCTTAGTTTGCTGCAAAATAGTTGCACGAAAAAGCAAGGTGAAGGGGCAAGATGGGAGCAGAAATGCCATCAGGATCTGATAAAAACATAGCTAGATGCCTGGGAGCATGGGGAGAGAGCAGCTGTAAAGAAGGGGAGCAGTTTCTGATGTTGCATTTGCATCAACTCAGATGCTCCTCATTCCAGGTAAAGTATTTACACTGGCATGTAACAACTGGCAGGTATTGCCATTGCCAACTATACTGGTATAGTTTCTTGGTATTACAACTACACATATGTAAGATAATTAGCACTTTTTTCTAGTATCAGCAGAATCGGGCTAAATCTGACCTTTTCTCAGCTCTTTGAGTGAGAATATGAATGTAAGCAGATATTTCCATTACTTTGAGCATCCTGACTGCCAGAATCACTTCTCATCACGTTGTAGTCGGACATCATGCTAGCAGGATGCTCTTCCCCAGCATTGAGAAATGCCACAGCACGCAACCACAATTAGAGGACATAATTGACTCCTGCACAGTAGACACACCTCTCAGCTAGGAGACTGCACTCTCCCTTGGATGCTGTTATGAATAATCCAAAGATATAATATGCAGTTTGTACTATTTCATGTACATAGTAATTAGTGTTGACTGCTAATGTTGTGATCCTGGGACAAAGAGCACAGTAAGTGCAAATTTTTGTCAATTATTATTATTATTGCAAATTTCCTGGATAAACACTTAATACATGCATGAATTTTCAGATGACACCACACAGATAAGAGGTTAAAATCATGATAACATTACTCCCACTGGTTATTTGGTGAGTAGGCCATAGTTTGGTGATTGCTGTATTGACGGTTCATTGGGCAAGCATAGTGTTTGTTATTTGCGCATTTGATATTAAATCAATTTGCTCTGAAATCTCCTGAAAAGTCTGGGATTAAGCCAATTAGAAACAATTCTGTTGAAGTGTCACTTGGTTTGCTTTTCCCCTTGCTACGACTGCTCGCATGCCTTTATCATTTAAGGATTCTGTTTTCCTGTCATGTATCACCTTGCTGAAGCAAAAACGTGTTGTGGTATCAGAGCTACTTCCTCGGTAACAAAAGAATTACTCTATGTCAGAATACAAAGCATCAAAGTTTATGAAGGCGTAACTGAGCAAGTCCTATAAATTCCCAGATAACAAGCAACACATGCTTCTGAGGCATAAGAATCTCCAGGTTTTGATACCTGCCCTGGTTAAAGCCACTTTTCTCCCTTGAAAAAACTACAATGAGTGCAAATCGGTTTCATGGCTTCATTGGGAAGAAGCATAAATTATACCCCTAAGTCCCTACACACAAAACCAACCCCAAACTTCATGCCTTGAATAGCATACATCAAATTCTTCCCTCACTGAAACAAACAGCCATTGTCTGTACACAGTGCCAGTGTGTATTATCACCCAAAAGTTTGACACTTCAGTCACAGAAGCACATAAAGAATCAGGCCATTGCCTCAAACAACGTACGATCCAGGGGCTTAATTCAGCCTGGCCAGGGAGAAAAAAGGGGAAAAATCATCTTCAAAAAAAAAAAATATTCTTCTCAACAGCTGAAGATAGTGTAAGGATTATTTGCATTCATGCAGTGATGACATTTATCTGTGAAAAACAGGGGATCCGATTTGAAAAGGAACAAGCAGAGAGYGGCAACTGGAGTCAAACAGCTAAAGCTGACTGCCAAGTCACCACTGTAGTTGGGCTGTGGCTGAAGAAGTTTTATACGAGTCTTTGACGGGTCCCTCTGTGTCAACTTCTCTTATCTTCACAGTTAGCTATATTAGAGATGCATGCAAACCGTTCAGTGGACAAATAAGGCCTCAGTGGTGAACAGAAGTGGCTGGTAGACCTGTGCAGCTCCCCAGCTTTGTTTGTGAAGTAAATGAAAACAGCACATTTGAGGGGGAGGAGTAACAAAGGGAAGGACAGGCAATGATAACCTTGACAATAACCTTGTGCTGGCAGGATAGCATAAGGCTCTTTCTGGCAGACACTCTGACACTCCTTATTCCCAAATATAGAGCCTGCCTCCCTCAAAACAGGAGGGTAAACCAAGCTGCACCAGGAAAAACACTTGCACAGTTCCCTTTTCTTGCAGAGCAATGCAGACAGCAGGGACTGCAGGGTGAATCAGAGTCAATCCGCAGGTCAGACTCCATCAGCGGGACGACTCGGCCAGGTATTCTCACTAGGGCTCGACTGCATGATGGCTGAAGCGTGGAAACGACACTTCAGTGCTGCACTTTAAGAAAGCATGAACAAAGAGACTGAAGTCAATTCAGCTACAGAAAAACAGACAAAAAGAACCCATGAGGTAGTACCCACTTCCTATAAGGGAGCGTATTATGGTATTTCTTCAGGTTAGTTCATTTATTTTAGATTATATATGACAATTCAGTTGTTCCCTGAAGCACATTTGAAACAAATTTTCAGACTAAGAATCAGCCAGAAAAAAGGAATGTAGACAAATTTCAGTCCAGCTTTAAGCATTGGTCTTAATGCAGAGTTAAGCACAGACTAGTGTCACCTCTGTAACAACTATGCTGAGAGTTGCCAAAGGCTCTAGACGCTCGCTGAAAAAGATCAGACGTTCTATGTGGTTTTATTTTTCACAATTTTTTAGGCTGTCACCTATATGCTTAATGTGACTGTTCCAGCCAAATTGGGCTGTTACTTTCAGGTACAAGAGTAGAGCTGATCTGGAGTTTTGTGAGAACATCATTTGTTTTCAGAAGACATTTATCTGTCAGCTCCAAAGGTTTCATCAGTGGTGTTAGTCTCCACAGAGCATTAGCAGGAAAGGATTCTGGGCCCAGAACAGGTGGTTTGGTTTTTTTTCCCCTCTCTCTCTCCCTTTGGAGGCCCTCTGGCCTCAGACTAGTGACTCAGGTCAAGAAAAAACCAGAGGATTTGAAGAGTTCTCTGTATTTTAAGCAAAGTGAAACAGTTCTTACAGATTATATTCACCCAAAAGTAGTGATCAGCCTGCACAGTGCGTGGCTAATGAAGTTATGTCCCTGCTCTTTCTTCCTTTACAACCTTTTCCCTGTTATCCTCTCTCTCCCTCTACTACAGGCTGGTAGTTTTTTCTACTGTATGTTTACTAGTTTTCTAAATTTCTAAATATAGTTCTTTTCAGCTCTACCATCTGTCCCACAGTCTTTCCGTGCTTCTTTTATATTATCTTTCATCCAGATCAATTGTTCCTCTGCCTCCACCCCTCAGTAACACATTGCACTTTCCTCCTCCAACCTAGACACACCTGACCCTTTCTCAGACCTTGACACATGCTGAGGACAGCCTCTGAAATCTTCCAAAAGGTGTGAATGCCTACTCAGCACAGAAGGCAAACCACACCTCCCACTAGGAGAAGCTTGCCAAGTGCTAGAGCTCTCTGAGGTTATTCCCACCCCACATTCTTTATATTCCCTCTGTACATACTTCTCTGCAGACACTTTCTCTTCCCACATTTGCTTCTGTGAATATGTCTCCTAGCTGGTTAGCATTTGGCATCTACATGAGACCTCACCAGCAAAAAAACCCCACTAAGTAAATTGTGTTTGTGTTAGTAGTGAGGCAGCCAGCCTTAATTTTGATGAGCGAGGGTTTGTGTCCTTTGCAAAGAGACTGGTAGCTCAGGCCAGTACCCTGAGAATGGACAGGTTTCACTGAGGAATGCAAAAGCACAGCAGGGAAGATGGTGAATACACTGACAGGGTCTAGTCTGAAAGATGCCTCTACTGGAAAAAGTGAGCAGAAAGAGGTGCCCCAGGCCCCTGGGAGATGCATCATTCAGGCTCAGCAGCTCAGGTAATAGACACATAGGAAAAAACTCCTTACTTTGTGATCTAGAGTGGGAAAGGATGGAGGGGAGAAAAAAAGCCAAAGAAACAGCAAAAGCTCATAAAACAATAGGGTGTGGGGGAGGAAAAACCCAAAACAAACAAAAAACCCAGCTGGCTTATAAAAAGAACAACCCAGATCAAAAGTCACCAAGCCAGAGTTTATCAATTTGATACCTACTAGAAAAACTATTTTAATATGCTCTCCTCTCACCTTTCTGCCTCTGCTTCTGGAGGGGTTTAAAAAAAAAATATAAATCAAGACAGAAGAAAAAACACAGCATGAACAAAAATAAGATTGGCCTTTTCCTGTTTCTATGTAAACTTCCAAGAATATTGAGAAAGGCTGTCAAACCATTTTTATTTCTCCAAAATGTTTGCCCTTCCCTTTTCATGACATTATCTTTTGTTTGCCTTTTGTTTATTCATAACACAGCTACAGTTTAAATAGACAATAGAAGCTATTTTATTACATAATTTAAAGTCAGATACGTTGTGTTTCTCAAATCTGATAAAGCAAAGCAGACTTCTCTTAAAGCACATTGTGGCTTGTAATGCAAGGTTACGTTTCTGGAGTCAGACACTATTCTTGTTATCCTTAGCAAGGTCTCACACTTTAAGAAAAGTCCCATTTCATTCTCTTAGCAGCTGCCACCATAAAAATATTTAACAGCCTCCCCTTTTTCAGCATTGCTTTACTGATGGGATTGGYGTTCTGCTCTCCTCAAATTAAGTCTAATTACTACCTCCTTAATAACCATAGTAGGATTTTTTCCAACTGGTTTTAAAATAGTTGCTCTTCTGTATAAGTTTCTTTTAAAGGAAGTCACTCTCTCATGACATCAGGTCTTCCTGGTCATTCTGTGAACACTCGTTTAATACATTGCAAGGACATTATATCTAGACTATCTTTTGCATAGTCAACTAAAGGTCTGCTGGGGTGGCTGGGGGAAACACGCACAGAGTTGGGCCTCTTCCATCTCCTTCACTGAAGAGAAGTATCATAACTTTAACTGAAGCAAGCACTGACACTGAATATGCAAACCACAAGGTTATCCTACTCTCTCATGCTGCAAGAATCAGATTATTTGGTAGAAACTGCTACAAGCTCAACCTCAGAGACACACTCTAGAAGATTCATAGAATAGAATCACAGTATCATTTAGGTTGGAAAAGACCTTTAAGATCATCAAGTCCAACTGTTAACCTAACACCACCAAGTCCTCCACTAAACCATGTCCCTAAGCACCACATCTACATGTCTTTTAAATACAACCACTTCCCTGGGCAGCCTGTTCCAATGCTTGATAACCCCTTCAGTGAAGAAATTTTTCCTAATATCCAATCTAAACCTCCCCGGCACAACTTGAGGCCATTTCCTCTCATCCTATCGTTTGTTACTTGGGAGAAGAGACCAACACCCACCTCGCCACAACCTCCTTTCAGGTGGTTGTAGAGAGGGATAAGGTCTCCCCTGAGCCTCCTTTTCTCCAGGCTAAACAACCCCAGTTCCCTCAGCCGCTCCTCATAAGACTTGTGCTCTAGACCCTTCACCAGCTTCGTTGCCCTTCTTTGGATGCACTCCAGCACCTCAATGTCTTTCTTGCAGCAAGGGGCCCAAAACTGAACACAGTATTCGAGGTGTGGCCTCACCAGTGCTGAGTACAGGGGCACGATCACTTCCCTACTCCTGCTGGCCACACTACTCAGCAGCTACTCAAAGCTGGAAAGTGAAAGTTCAAAATTAAGCAGAGTAAAAAAATTTAATTCTAGGCCTCCCTCATTCCTCTCACCTGAACAGCTCTATTGCCTTCCTGTAAATGCTCCAAGTGTTCCAGTGCATGTCTTAAAAAAATAAATCTGTACTTAACATTTTAGTAGAGCTTTAATGCCAGATGATGTGTTAGTGTTCAGGATTAAGTGACTGCATAATAACCAGTGACAGAAATTTACAGGCCTTCAAGAATTTCATGATTGAGAAAGAATGATGTCTAGGATTAATGGCAATTTGATCTGAATTCTGAGGATCTAAATGTTAAGGCCAAGCATTTTACTGACACTTTAGACAGGCAGCCTTATTTTGGGGGGGGTGGGGTGGGGTGGAACTAGCCCCAGAAGTGTTCTGCAAGGGAGCATTCCACATCATGTCATGTTCATCTGAAATTATCTAATCAATTTAGCAGCACAGAATATCTAACAGAATAAATGTCTTATAAAAATGTGGAAGAGTTTGAATATAAAAGGATGCAATGTTTCTAAACTCAGTATCAGATCCATTGCTTGAGCTCTCTAACCCTTTTTTGTTGCAAGTCTGTAGCATGTGCTTGATTCAAACTGCTCCAGACAGAAGCTTATTAAAACTACTTATCCGTTAATGGAACTACAAACATCACACAATACACAAGTCTTTAGAGCAAGGTACCTAAAACAAGATAAGTAGGATTAAAGCATGCCTTTTCATGCTATAAAAGCAATTTGTTTCCCAGACTTATTTGCCAACTTGACTTGAAAGATTATTATAAATACGGAAGAAAAGGGCAAGGGAAAAAAAAAAAGCAGTGTTCAGACAGTGACATTGTAAAACCATACTCCTATTGCAGGGATGTAAAATAATTTATAAGATAATACAACATAAAGTATTTTCCATATGTAATAGTTTATTCATGCCAGAGGACAGATCCAGTTGTAACTAATCAGTGGAAAAGCTTAACACAGTAGCTGCAGAGATAATTCAAACAGTAACTAATTAAAAAAAAMCGAGGAAAGTGCTTCCTATGAAAATAACAACAGTAATTTCCATTTATAATTGCCTTCTATGACGATCACAAGTGTCTTTACAACAGAATAAAGGACAGCAATTAGCACTTCCCAATGGTTAAAACCTATGAGCAAGATTTTGTGATTTAAAAACCACAAAAAGTTATAAATAAAAGCACTGGTAAGAAACTTGTCAGATAAAAGTTTAAACAGAAGCAGCCTGACCTGAAGTGCCCACACACAGCTAGAAGCAGTATCGTTCTCAGAACTGGTCTGCATACAAACCAGGACTGGTTTCACCAAACCTATAAACTTTAAAGCCAAGCCAAAGGCTGTGTGGGCATTTCAGTGGGCTCACATGGCAACTGACGGCAATTGAAGTTGCAATTTAGCAGAGCTGAAATAGTATTTGCATACTCTTAGCCCATGGGACAGGACATTAGCACGAGGGACAGTAAGAGTCTGCGTAGAAAAAGAGGCTTAACATAAGCCAAGTTACATTGCCTTTCCCATGAACAGAGATCACACAGTGACTTATCTAACGTGTGGTAACCTGCCAACCACTAAGACTTGAAGGTTGAGTCTACCAAACAGCTGGTCAACTTTACACAGTTTTTGTTCTTTCAGTTTAGAAGCAGGTTTAAGCTAAAACTTAAGATGTCAGTCAAACCAAAAAAAGTGTCCACATAGGGCTAAGCTCAACTAAATTAGCTTCAAATCAGTCTTAACCTAAAGAAGGGCTATAGCTAATTCAGCTTTTAACATGATCAGAGCAAATTGTATTAAGAATTCCTCTTTGGCTGGAAAAGATAGCTATGCCAGCCAGCTCAAATAAGCCCCATATCTAGTCAAACTTAGCCAAACACCTTTGTACTGCAGAGCGACTGTACACCAGGAGGGTCTGTACACATGACCACCTCACCAGTTATTGCATCCTCTTCAGATGAAAAACCCTGTATCAGAATTCCTGCTATGACGTTGTTGAGGGGTGTGGGACAACGACACGCAGCACGAGATGAGCAGAAATGTGGAAGGGAGGATGCATTTAAGGAAGAGAGCACCAAGACAGAGGAAGCAAAGCAGCTGGCTTACAAGCCATCCCAACAGGCAGCAAGCTACAACAAGCTGGCTACTCCTGATAGAAGTTTCTGCTCCAAAACAGTTCACATGCAGACAAAGACAAAAAAGCATAGGTAGGAGCAGCTAAACCCTAGCTAAAACCTGAATGGTTGTAGGCCCTTAGGCTCCAGGAATGAGAGGCTTCACATCAGGCATTTTGTTCAGTGCTAACACCAGAGGAAGTCAGATTTTAGAGGAAAAAAAGTGAGACAGTAAGCCGATACAACAGAGAGTTTTGATTGTAATTTCTGCTAGCGTAACAACTAGTGTGCAGTTCAGGCCATGCCTGGTACAAATAAATCAATACTACTTCCCTTTGGTGTTTTGTGAATAAATCACTCTAGAAAATACCCTGACCTTGCATCATCAATTTCTGTTTCATGGGAAGTGAGCTGCTGTCCTTAGGCAATGGCAAAAGTATGCAAGGTTGTAGAACATCAAGAGAAAAAGAAAGAGCTTGAATAACGATGGACAAAACATATTAACCACCTGTCCTGACTTGATTAACTTGAAATAAGATAGCCCCAAACCATAAAGAATAATGTTTTTTCTAGGATTTGGGGATGTTCAGATCTGTGTCTTCGCTTTAGGTTCAGAACATAAAAGTTCTCAAGGGTCCAAATTAGCAAACTATTTCTTCCCATAATAAAAGACTTTGGCATATGAACCACGTAATAGATAGCTCTTAGCATCTCACTGGGTCAGGCAAATGACACACATACACAGAAAGCTTGCAATAGAGAGAGATGTACCAAAACGCAAACAGCCTGCTAGCTCTAGTCAAACTGTGAAGAATTTACCATTGTAAAAAGCAGGTGCAACACACTGCATATAATAAAATGCCAATCCCAGCAATATGTCTGTGTCTAAGAGATAGTTCCACAAGTGTAACCTCAGTGCTCAGTAAGCTGTCACAGAGCCAACTGAGTGGGGACAGGAGTTACTAGGAAAGAATAAATCTGTGGTTCCCCACACCCTGAGAACTCTGCATTTGTGGTTCCCACACCTCATCTAAGAAGGATGTCGAAATGCAAAAGGCCCAGAGAACCACCACAAGGACAATCTATAGGCATGAAACAATGTCAGTATGCGTTACATTTAAAAAGATGAGGATTCTTCAGACTGCATATCAGAACTGAAGGGGCAGTACAGGACCTGTACTATAGTGACAATAGGACATGATGCTCACTGTCTGTTCTAATACAAGAACTAGAAGGCATCAAATACTGCTAATAAGAACCAGGTTCAAGTCAAACAAAAGCAGGTGCTTCTTCACACAGGCAAGGCTGGGCTGTGAAACTCCCAAGTGTAAAGGATGCTGTAGATGCTAACAGTTTACTGGAGTTCAGAAAACAACTGGACAAATTCATGGAAGAGAAGTCCATCAATAGCTGCCAAATAAAAAAAAAACCCACTACYCTGACTTAGGAGTCTCCAAATCATAAAATTGCTTAGGAAAATAAGTCTGGGAGAACACCACTATCTGTTTAAGAACTGTTAAATTCTTCCCCAGATTTTCTCCTCAACTAAAGGCCACTGTCAATGCAAGACAGCAACCCAGAAWGACTTTGAACTGTACTGCATCCATTCTTGTGCAGGCATCTTTCTTTTCAGCTAATATAACCCTTCGAAACGAGCATAATTTTCAACACAATTGCCCATGTGTTAATTTCATAATGCTTCACTCACTTCCCCTCTCCCTTGCCTTCCCTCTCTCTCTTTTCAGATTAAAGAAAATCCAGATGGGGTGCAGGTGCTGCAAAATGATACAAAGGTACAACAGAACAAGAGTTGCTTAGACTGAATAAAAGAAATGCATTAAAACGTGCGTCTGTGCTCCCCTACACCTGTTGCTTAAATTAAGCCTATTTACAAGGTTGGGGTTTTCCTGAAGTTTACAGTATCTTTAGAGTCATGCCAGAGCATAGGCATACTGATTTCCTGTGAATGTTCTTTTGATTTACTGTAACTGAGGTCCATTTCTATAATTCCTATCCCACAGAAAAATTGTGTGGCATTGAAAACTCATCTCTATCAAAGCTTTTTCTCATTTAGGTAGCATGACCTTCCTTCAATTCAGTAGGACAAGGAGCACAGACTTTGTCAGATCTTCCCTCTCTCCTAAGCAATGAAAATGAACTACAGATCCTTGCCTCCATCATAACTTTTAAATGTAGTTAGTTGTGGGAACAATTCCCACATTAAAAGTCTCCCTGGAGAGGGAGACTAGCTAGTTTTAGAAAGACAACACTTCAGCCCCAGTTGACAGTTACTCCTTCTCTTGGCCACATCTCTAGAACAGGTAAGGAAGTGGGAAAGAAAACTGGTGCTATGAGAGAAAGAGAGGAGATGAAGAAAAGAGAGGAGATGAAGAAAAGAGAGGCTCTAGAAGAAATAAGTCAAAGAAAAGTTAGGAGCAAGAGAAAAAAATTAAGTAAGAAAGGAAGAAGGAGGGGACAAAAATAAAAAAAAAGAAAAGGACAAAAAGACAAGACTTGAAAGGAAGAACACCAGGGAAAAAAAGGGAGATATTTTAGCAACTACATGAGGACATATTAATTAACAATCTACGTGATGACTACTCATTGGCTAATCTAACCCCCAGAGAAAATAAAAAAAAGCTGGAAACATGCAACAACCAGCACAAGGTTCTCTGACATCCTCCTTATGCTCCTGGTGAATCTCACTACCGGGGTTAGTTACGGTCAGTCCCAGGAGACAGCAGCCTACAGCACAGTTCAGCATTTCCATTCAGTTTAGCTCATTCTCAGGACCCCAGGTAAAGCTTAGTGACACCAGGTCCTCAAGATCTTAATAATTAAGCTAAATCCTTTTTCTAATTACATTGATTAACAGCATAATTAACATTGCCTCTACAAATTTTCCTTCCTCCAGCTATATTTTTGATCCAGAAGAAGTACAATCGCCTGGACGCGTTCACGAAGTAAACAGCTACAAACACAATGAGCAAGGCAGCAATAAATCCAAATTCAAGGACAATAGTGAAATTCAAGAACACAAACATGAACTCCAGAAGGATGAGCTAAACAGAACAGAAAATAAACCCCAGGTAAATAGCACAAAAGAAACTCTCTGGAACCACGGAGGCAATGATTTTGAAGAGGATGGCTTTGTGAAGTGTGTTGCAAAGCTTGATGTTGCAGTCAATGGTGGCAACTCCTGCACTGGAGTGCACCCCATGCTCAATCCCAACACAAACCCAGTGAAAGAAGCCAGTGAACAGGGACCCTCCAGCCAGTCAGCAGAGTCTCCTTCAGCCAGCAATAGAGACTTTTACACCAAATTAAATAGGTCTGGCCAAGAACTTGACCTAGAGGCAGGCAGTCAGAGGAAGGCAGCCTGCAACAAGCCACACAGTATTCAAGATGGGAACTCCCGGTCTGTAGACGATGGCATCTTTCTCAAAGGAAGTGCAATACTGGAGACACAAAACAATGCCATACAACTACCAGATATTGATTATCCCCAAAATGGCAATCAAACCAGGAACTATGTTGAAAAAGATAGCTTTTCAGTCAACTGTGCACATTCAGACCAAAACACTGGGCCTTCAGCAATACAGGACCAGGACCTTTGTGTAACCCCACCTTCGCCTATGAAGGAGAACAGTATTGAACCTTTTAAAACTGATTCCGCAAGTTTGAGTGAGGGCATTCCTGGTGGTACCACTCCTGTAGCTGTTACCAAAATAGCACAGGCACCCACACACCCCAACCACAAAGACATCAATGGAGAAATTGAGGAGGAAGATGTGGAAGTAGCAGCAGCTCTGGCTGCACTGGAAGCTGCAACTGCAGGGGAAGACCTGGAAGATGACGAYGAGTACTAGATGAAGGTTTCTTTCTAATACACTGGGTAAGATCCAGATTTTATTTCTGGATTTATATGAACACATGTACAGCACATGTGGACAGCTGTTACGAACAGCATATATAAAAGGAGTTGGGACTAAACCTATGTCCCTTCAGCTGTTTTATAYAGCCTTTTAATTTCTACTGCCCAAGGTACAGAAGTGCTTCCTTGGCTAATGGTAATACTAACACTCTTCTCTATGGGGTCAACCAGGAGGGCAAAGCATCATTTCTTCCACACAGGATATTCTGCTGTATACCCACCTCACCTAGACTCATGCAAACATTTCCTTTGGTTTTGACCCTCAAGAAGGTCTGCGCACACTACATGTTCCAGGTTCAGAAAACTTCCATTATTTACGACAGAACTATAGAAGCCATTGAGTTAGAAACCACAGATTTTCATCATGTTAGCACAAAAAAATGAAACTGACCCGAAGTTCTATGATCTAATGAAGTATGAAATAGCGAAGGCAGCTTGGCTTGCACTTCACTGCAGTTACAGTTCCATTCCAGCTTAAACCTAAATCTGTGCATGTGTATCTGGCATTCAGATGATAACCTCATCTCTTCCCTTACACCTCCCCTGGACTTTGTTTGATACCCCAAGTGACCTGCTTCAGTTCACTAAAACAGCAGAAGCCTAGCCAAATCCAAGAGAGTGGGTAACCTTCTGTTGGTTTAATGAGCTGAAGTAGCTCACGTAAGAATTGCACACACACATACTATCAGAGGTGCTGGGCTGGAGAGGGATCAAAACTCAGTCCTACCAGTTTGGATATATTAAAACTGTTGTAGAACTACAGCCTGAGACCTCTCAACTGCTAAATTTTCCAGGCACACATCACTTGCCTTAACAATACAGTTTGCAAATAGGTTGTGTCTCAAACTTCCCCAGCAAGATGTGTTTTGTTTCTATACAAACAGTGAGAGCCAGTGTGGACCCATCCCTGGCTCTGCTGCAGTCCTTAAGCTTACAGCAGGAAAGGGATTGAGCTTCTAAGTTAAATCAAGCGTAAGATCTGAAAATATCAGAGCTGCATTCCTGGAGTGTTTACCCTTCGTCTCATCTTCAGACTAGTATGTTAACCTTTCTTGTGGGAAGCAAAGGAGATAGAGACCAACTTGGTGCTGCCATTTCATCAAAAGTGGGATCTTAATGGTTGAAATAGAAAGTGCTTGACATTTTATACTGAAATTTTGTGGTTTCTGAGTCTGTTATAAACTCTTAATAAATTTTTTTAATCATATGAAAAATCATCCAGTGGCTTTTGTGCTTTATGCATTTTCTGATTATATAACAGCTGTGTAAAAGAAGTACTATAAGATATATCCTTCATTAGATATATGAAAAGCACCAACTATGTATTTGCCAACAGTATATGCTGATTCCTAGTCTAACCATTAATACACATAAGGACCAGAATATTAGGAGGTGGGTTTTAAGTAATGCATAGATATTTAAATTATTTCTGTTTAAATGCAGATTCCCTCTTTTCCTCCAAATACTGCAAGCCCAAATCAAGATTTCAGTTTCTCAAAATATTAATGATATCCCTAGGAGCAATTAAAAAAACCTAAAGCCTCAGCTTCAAGAGAACTATATTCAGCTACACATGAAAGTCACCATATTGTATCTGTAAAATAAAAAAGCTTTGTATGTTTTTAAAGTATTGTAGTACTGTTGATTTTTCTACCACTTTCCTACTTTAATAGGCCCCTCTAAGCATTTTTCATAAGTGCATACAAGTTTTATGTGCACATTTGTGTATCAAAGATTACTACAATACTGAATGACAGTGAAAGACTACTTGCACATTGCTTATTACTCGTTATGGTTACAACAGGACATAGCATATGTCTGCTTTTATATTGGGAGGGCCCTGAGAGCATCACCAGGCCTGATTGTCCCTGCCCACGCCCAGGGGCTCCCCCTGCCCTGTCCAGGGCCCAGGACCCCATTTCAGCCCCTCAGGGCCATCAGACCCTGCCCCAGCTCCCCACAGCCCTGCCCAGCATGGCCATGGGACCCACTGAACTGGGCCTACCTGCAAGCCGACAGCCCAGCCCAGCCTCAGCCTGGCCCCAGGGAGGTGCCCGATGCCCAGAGCTGGGGTTGCCCCAGTGCCCCCCACCCTGCCCCCCTCCCTGGCTGGGGCAGTGGGACCGGCCCTGGCTGTGAGGCCCAGCCCTGCTGTCCCCAGGGGAGCCTCCACCGCTCCCCACGTCCCAGCCCCTGGGAGCTGCCAGCCCCTGCTGCACCATGATACGAACGATGAAAAACGATTTAAGTAAAAAAAAGTTAAAGAAAGAAATGCAACAAACACCCCAGGAAACGTATCCAATTTTTCAATATCCACTCGATTAGATTTTTCTAACCTGAACTCCAACCTGAGCTTCGAGTGCAAATCACAGCAAGTTTTCATCTTGCTCCTCAAGAATAAAATACACTAGAGGAGAGCACCTGGTCAAACCCAACCCATGCCCTGGACACTCCAAACCAGGCATCCCTTCTACAGGCAACTGCCCGCAATCGTGGGCCACCGGACTTAAATCCTCTGAAAGAGATCAGCTGGGCCGCAAACATCGCATTTCTTGTAGCCCAAGTTTTCATTGTCTTAAATGTAAGATAGGTGAAAAACAGTGTAAAGCAAGTATGTTCACTGCATCGGAAATAACTGGTCAATGCTTCTCTTAAAAAAAAAAAAAAGTCAAATGCATACATCAAATCTTCAGGATATGGAAAAACTTCCATAAAACAAACCTATGAGGTATCACCAACATTCAGACTTCTCTTATCTGCTATCTAGAAGTGCCCTGTGCAGGTTTTGGGGTTTTTTTTTGGTTGGGGTTTTTTTTTTTGTGTTTTTGTTTGGTTGGGTTGGGTTTTTTTTGTTTGTTTGGTGGTTTTGGGGGGGGTTTTGTGTGTTGTTTGTTTGGTTTTGTTTTTTGGTTTTGTTTTGTTTGTTTGTTTTTTTTTTTAAATATATATATACAGTTTTTATATATGTGTTTATTTCTCTTCAGCTCTACCATGTCACAGCTGAGTGTCAGGAATTCTTAACCATTTCTCAGACTACAGTACACAATAAATGTGAAAGAGAATCAATTATTTCAGAAATAATTTTTAAATACCACACACAATTTCCTCCATAAAAATCATCTTTTAAATAATTATGTGAGAATCAAATCTTACTCAGTTCCCTCAGATGTTGACGCAAAGAAACACAAACACTGCCAGCTTAAACAATCCGTTTTGCTCAGACAATTGTGAGAGTAAGATTTACTATCTTGAGAAAACAGAGAAAGTTACAGGAAAAAAGTTACTGGAATCAAGGCTAAACGGAGTATTTTAAGACTTCTCTCAAAAACTACACAGCTTTTAAGATACCTCTTGCTCTTTACGCCAAACACCATAACTTCAGATACCAATCAGTTATGTTTCCTATATTTAGAGGGCTCACTTATGAAGTAGAGCTTAAATGTTTCAGTTTTCCTTTGATACAAAAGGAATTAAGGAGGGAGCTGGTTGSCCAATATCTGTTTTTAATGTTTCCGTATTTGATGTCATTCTATATAGGTGAGTGTGAAGACATATGTAGCAATAAAGAACAGGCAACAGGAGGGGAAACTATTATAAGAGCTGGTATTTCTATGAAAGATTTTGCCTCTTGGAAGCTCATGTTTTACTCATTATTCTCCAAGCTAGTAACACAGCTTAACAGGAAATTGTAATCTTTCCGTATATAAGCAAAGAGACATTGAGTAAGAGTAAGCTTGGCACCTTTTAATTTAGCAGTGGGTCACCACTAGATTATGAAAAAATTTTCAAATCACTGCAGAGATTCCAGATATGACAACAGGAATGGAAGATGGCCCAGTCCACCCAACTCAAGGAAGTTAATTATTTCCTAGAGAAAACATTATGGGGGAAGTTTGTTTACAAAACAACAGAAGAACCCAAAATTTGATACTGCAGAATTCTTCAGTTCAGCAAAGAAAACCCTAACAAGAAAGCAGGAACCTGGAAATAAATAAATTCCACACAGATTTTTTTTTTTTTTTTCTTTTAAAGAACAAAGGCAACCAGCTGGACAAGTGTTGCTATGGAGACTTCCCATTAAAAATTAAAATCCAGAAACAGAAAGTCTATTATTTTCTCTAAGATACTTCACTTACTTGCTTTAAAGTAATCTAAATACACCATTTTTTATCATCATTTAAATCATGAAACTAGAAACACTGACTTAAAAATAAAAAAAATTAATCTTGACCTTACATTGTATTTGTAGTTTCAATTTCCTAAATGTGATTTAATTTTCCAAAAGATTAATTCTTGCTGATGTATCACATTTTGCTAAATGAGAATAGAATATCTCAACATTTATTAAGGCCTGTRTATATGGTATTTCATACATTTATTCAAATGCCTATATTGTACATTTTAATTACATTGAAACAGTGAAGCTTAATAGATTATTTATCTTGAATTGCGATCTCTCTCCTTGCATGTAGATGGAAATTGGAATCCATCTAAATTGTGCAAGAGCATCACTTCAAAATTAAATGTATTAGAACTTCTTCAACATGCTGAATACACGAGAAAGTAAGTTTATCAAAGTCATTCTACATTAAAAATGGATTTATTTTTAAAGGAAGTTTTATCAACATAATTGTTTCAGACACTGTCCTAGGTTTTAGAACACCTATATCATACAATGTCCAAGAGTAATTGTTAGAAGCAGATTAAGACTTTTTCATTGGTCTTTCCAACACCAACTGCCCTTGGCAAAGACAATTTTTCTTACCATCATGAAACCAAAACAAACTCCTCAGCTCCTTCCCTGGCTAGGCTTTCCAAATTTCACACAGCTAGACACCTCAGTCTCAGGACTCCCTTCTCCATTAACAATTTCACTTGGCATCTCAGGGAGGTTTGTTTTTTAAACTTCCTTCATTTTGAGCCTTCACAATCATTTTCTAAACTTCAGATCAGGCAATCCTTGAATTGAACTAGTTGGATAAACAGAAAATAGGAAACACTGCCTGCACCTACAAATGATACTACTACCGACTGACCACTGCTGCAAACTCTGTCCCACCTGCTTTGGGACTTTTTCCCATTTCAAACAATGAGCTGTTGAAATTTTGGAAGAAGCTAAGTGTACATCCTGGATTCTGTAAGAGATTGAAATAGATTATAGCAATTTTATGCCTTAACATAAGCAGTCATGACTTTTTAAAATTTTTATTGTTAAATACAATTTTAATTTTGTTAACATGGTTTAATCCAACTTCACAACAGAACTTTATTAAACAGACTTACGCCCTCACTCCCCACCTCTTCCTCCTTTAGTCAGAGAAAAGCAATATTCCCCTGTACAACTTAATTCAGAGAACAGGATTCTCTCAATGAAGCAGGAAAGACAACGGCTGTCTTGATTTTGTTTTTAATCCAATTGCTGAAGTACAGAGCCCAAGCAGTCATCTCTCAACCATCATTAACAAAACTATGGAGGTTACACCATTCCCTGCTCTGAATCTTGATTGAAATTATTATAGATTAAACAGGACTTAACAGGTTTTTGCTGTACTTCATAATTCAATTACTGTACATTACCAACAGAAAAACATTTTATTCTGTAGTGAAACAGAAAAAGCAAGTCTTTCAGGAAATACAGCATCCCAGTATTATGTCAGGTTGCAGATGACTTAAGTACTGAACTGACCCCACAATAAAACCATGTCACATGAAGACTGCAGTTTAATTTGTTTGCTCACTGAGCTCCCTTCTATTTACTCTGAGCCAGCGAGTAGCTTGATTTTTATGAGGGTGCAGAAGCAGAAAGGAGGAAGGCAACACCCTCAGCTACTCACCTGAACCTCAGGCATGGCCAGATTTTCAATAACCTGTGATCACACATGCTACCCCTTGCTCTTAACACTTGGAGCTGTACCAAGTGATAGCAAGTAACTTGCCTAGACTTATCCAAAAGGAAAGGAAGGTAAGTGACAAAGGAAAGATGACTACAGAGCAAAATGAATGTATGAATGAGATTAAAATACTGGTTTAAGTATTTGAGGACAAACTGTAGGGATCTGGCCAAGAATGAATAACCTAAGTTGTTTCCGTCTCATGACTAAAGGTTGATATCTAAATAAAGCTTTACCTTCCTTTAGTTCTCATTTGAGAACCTCTTCCAGAAGCAAAATGATATCAAATGAACTTAGGGACATTCCTCAGATTAGTTTCTTCATACAATCTTCAGGAAAAAAAAATAAGATYTATGCAAATTTCCGTATTTCCAATACAAGATGTGTTACATGAAGAGACTTTGCTGTGGCCAAAAGTGGTACGAGTTTCCCCACAATCCATCTCCAGAACTGAGGAAATATTACAGATTTTTAACACCACAAATTTCAGTTTGGTAGATAAAAGCGACACAGGGGTTAATCTAACAAGTATACAGCATACTTTGCCGCCAGAACAATGTCACTGTCTGATGTTGGTTATTGTTAATTTTTAATGATTAATCTCCTGTTTATGCAGACTTGTGTATGAAACTCATCCAGTTAGCATCTGCAAAAAAGAACTGTACTAAAAATCCAACATTAATCAAAATCAAGACAAATTATCAAAAGCCCTACAAAATAATACACATATTCCACCCTGACTGGGAATTACTTTTCCAGAGTCATGCATGAGCATTAATTAGCAGCCGATGCACACCGCTATTGTTTTGACATTCGCCACACAGATCCTGTTCTTCCTCATTGCTTTGATTAAGAATTTGGCTTGGGGAGAAGTTTACGTTGCTCCTTTTAATAACTGCAGCAGCTACTTCCCGGCCGCCGGCGGGGCGCAGGGCAGGAGCCGAGCTCCCGGGCCCCGGCCGGCCGCAGCTCTGCCCCAGCCCGGGGCGCGGGCCCGGCCGCTGCGGGCTGCCGCCGCCTTCGCCCCCCTCACCCTGTCCTTTCCCGGGGCACAAGAGACCCGGACACTCACCCCCAGGGCAGCAAAATGCTACTGCGGAGAAACAGCGAGGCACCTCAGATCTCCCATTACATTAGGGCTTTTTAATTTTTTTTTTATTATTGCTACTATTTTTACACTGACACACGCCGAGTTTTTTGAATGAGCAATACAAGCTTCAATAGCTCCCTCTGCTGCCAGCAAATACGTCTTTCAGCTGCTCTATGCTGTCAGCTGCGAGCAGGTTTTGAAAACGTCACATTCCCGTCCCCCTCTCTGTGCATATACGTCTGTGTGTATGTGTATTCACACACAGATATGTAGAATCCTTGAAAAACAAGGTTTGGGAAATACCATGGGTATTTTAATTTAACACTCTCCTAGGATTGCTGCTTTTAAAGGATAATTATTTTGACTGTAAATCAAAATACTGAAGGCCAGTAGTTAAATACTCACTATTTTCATATGATAATTTCAAAATACTATCTTAATTCAATGCAGAAATCACACCATATTACCTGGGTATGTAGCTGGATATATAGTGACACCCATGGAGCAATGGCTAATTTTTTAGGACAGTAAGAGACAACTGCTGACCTTACTATCACTACTATTTTTCAGTCTTCGTCCCATCTTCCCAAGTTTCTCATACTCCCATTGCTGCCTCCTCTCCATACCTGCCCCTCTGCCAGCAGTGCCAGCAGGTATCAGCTAGGTTTGTTAACTGCTGTTTTGCAACAGCAAAATGGCTGTTTTTCTGCATGCTGACAGCTGTGAGAAGTTTACCAAAGCAAGTGCTCTCTATTCCCCATGACCACCATTTCCAGACCATCAACACAACCGYGCAGTATAAGCACGAGTGCCTCCTGCCCACCACTGCTGCACACTTAACAACTCTGCAGTCCAGAAGAAACAAGACTGGGATGACCAACTGAAAATAGGCAAGGAAATGACAGCTAACAAGGGAAGCAGGGGAAAAAAAAAAAATCAGAGGGTTTACATATATAGAAGTGAGCGGTTACATTGGTAGAAAAATACATTTGCCAATATATCCTCTTTTGTGGAAGACAGATGCTATAGCTAAACTTGATGCCATTGCATCTCTACAACACTAGGGGTTGCACAGATAAAATTTAAGAGGAGCTCTTTCAGTTAGGATGCAATAGGCCTACTCTGCGAAGACTTTACACAGACCAAGACAAAGCAAGCCTGACTGCACGTCCAGAAACAGATGGCCAAGCAGTACCCACGTAACAGGAGCGGGACTAAGGCCCATCCATGCCACAGGTGACTCAGTATCTCTTTTTATCTAAACTTACTAGCAAAATATACCACCAACCCACTCATGCCCCCCGGTCACGGATAATTCAGAGGTCACTTACTTTAACAGCACAGACAGCTTTCAGACCTTGCCAGTATGTCTCTTCACAGGCTTCCGCCATCTTCACGCTTCCAGCACTATGGGCCTGGCGTCTCTCCTACCTTCTTTTCTCTGAGAGTTAGAGGAACAGACTCCTACTTTCTCAAACTGCCCAGCTTCCTTTTCCTCATCTTGCTCCAGCCTTACATATCCTTTTACTAGTTTTGCCTCACCAGATGGTCTTAACCTGCCAGGAACGCGGCTCCAGGGCTGACTGGTGCCTTGCAGCTCTGTGCAGCAGTAGTTCAAAAATCAGCCAGCCCTGCCACAGGTGGTGCAGAGAGGAGAAGAAATGGTGCATCCAGAGCAAGAGATACAATCAAATTATGGAAAGAGTAAACAGACCAGCAGCACCTTATTGCACACCCCCCTAAAACTAGGGAGGAAAAAAAATTTTAAAAAATCAACAAGGATACAGAAAACAAGAGAGAAATGGAAACTGCATCCAGCATCTGCCAGTACTTTAAGCCTAACTGCAAACTTCCCTCAAATAAAATTCCCAAATCCAGGACGTCACAAAACACTGAGAAAAAAAAAATTAAATCTAAATCCGTCTTTATCTGGCCAAGTCGTACATGTTGTTCATTAATATTAGATAGCCAAGGCTTAACCACTCCGTTTTCTTGTTTATTCGTTAGCAGTAGTATTACACACTTCGCAGGAAAAAGCAAAGAACAGGCCTAAAGTGCACAGAAACCTTAGTTTAATAGATACAAATTGATTTGCACTGCAAACTACATCCGGGGCACAGGTGGGAGTACTCAACATACATTAAACATCCAGGAAACTTAATTCCTTAGGAGAAACAGTCTCATGTTCTAACCCAGTAGGGATGTTCAGCATTACCAAACCAGAACAGACCATATGTCCTCCTCTCATCAAGAGATGAATGATCTCAGAAAAAGGCGCTTTTTAACCCACATAATTTTGTATTAGTATGCAGTAAGTACAAGCTCAATTCATTTGTGGGAAAAAAAAACCAACCAAAAAACAAACCCAAACAAACTTACCTGACACCCTTTTCTCCTGTCTTTTCCTATCATGCTTTTAGTGCCTATCGCCCCCCTTCTGTGTCTCTCGGTTTGGCTCTGCTACCCAGCACCAGAGACAGCCACATCTCTCCAGCAGGCTGAGGAGAGCCCCTGCTCCAAGCTGCGCACACGCAGACTTCAGGAATACTAGAGCCTGGGTTCACTTCTACAGAAGGTGCATAGATGCAATGTCTATCCACAGACTTGAAGTACACAGAAAAACACTTGTGCTTTAGCTTTTTTTTTTTTTTTTAAACGAGACCAGCTGGCTGAAATAACACTGTCTTTCCACAAGTGACACACAAACCACTTGTGAGTACAGGGATCATGTAAGGTACCAATTTTGTCAAGGTTTCTGTACCTGTGAAAAATAGGGAGACAGTTTAGAAAGAAAATGGCAATGAGCTACCAAATACACTATGGTATGCTTTTCAACTGAGGTTGTTTAGATTCAGAAATAAGAGAAAAGAAATGCTTTAATCCTTACCATGTTTCAAAAATACATTGCACGTGTGCTCTGTGCTCTTTACAAGTAAAATCAGATTTTATTAAAGATAGAAGTAGCTCCCTCATCTGTTTTGCTACAGCAGCATGAGGTAGGATCCTGAATTTTGGCATAATGCTCTACTAAAAATAAAGTGTCTATATTAGGGAAAAATAACAGAAGTATTATACATATAAAAAAAAAATTCCATCTGGAAAAAATTCTTCACATTTCTTTTGAGGACTTCTCTATGTCAGTCCAGTTATAATAGAATTTCTCTTGTATTTCAATATATGCACATATTACCTAATAAAAACTGTGTATCACACAAAATTACCATCTTCTATCCTTATCTTTTCTGGCATCAAAGTTTGTTGACACTGTTATATTTGCATTCCGTTTTAACTTCAATATAACCTGAAATTGTTACTGAAAGCATTAGAAAGTCAAGGAAAAGGGGACAGGGGTGAAACATCCTAAGGGAACAAGAAGTAGTATAATATATTACTCTCAGGTTATTTTGTTATGTAGAAGAAAAAAGGAACAAAAAAAAAATCCCTGAAAATGAGAATCAGAAAGTGTGTTCAATTTCCAGAAGCTTCACGATCAGCAGTGTCTTGATTCTCTTTGAAAATTAAGGCCTGGAAGGAATTTTTTTTTTTTTTTTTAATTCTTATATAATATATATAAATAATATATATAATATATATAAATAATATATATAATATATAAATATAAACTACAGCTGTATATAAACCTCTAAAATTCAAATACAGACCTCAAAAACAGACCTCGTGTAATGCAGCTGGGAACACTGAAATAAAGAACAAAAACTGCAAACAGGATGGTACACTGATAATTACGTCTCAGGCAGCCATAACAACTTGCTTTGAGCCTCCTTCACACTATTCATACAGCAAAACTCATTTTTAATGCCATTTAAAGATTGTAGTCATCTGTGAGAACGTCATGTAACAAATTAAGCATTGTAGTATCACAGAGGGACACAGGATGAGAGGAAGCAACTGCAAAAAGCCTCCTGTCATTTGTAATTTTTCATTCCATACCTTATGAAAACAATTGAGAATAAAGATAATGGTGTGTATTTTTTAAAAGCTCAATGTCAAATATAATAAAAAGTTAAAAGTCTTGATACTTTAAAGGTAAAAGGTCTTTAATCTAATCAGATACCAGCTTGGATTAAAGCATAGATTTTCTTCTTTCCCATATAAAATATGGAACTAAAGTAATATTTGCAATTGTCCTTTCCTCAAGAAAATAAAACTGCTCTGAAGTACATCACACAACAACCTTACCTTCTCACTACCTCCATATATAAAAACTTAAGATGCAAAGAGATTGCATTATACATTAAAACTGTGCAAAGGTTAAATTTCACACAATGGATGCAGGCTTAAGTCAGTCACAAGCAAGCTTAGGAATCAGTATTTTTTATTTACTGCTTGGTAGTACAAAAGTTGTATATAAACTATTTTGTTAAAAATACATCTGATATGCAAATTTAAGAAAGGCAGACTAATATGGCAATATCCATACCCCTACAAAATAGCAGTGTAGTGTTAAATGCGGTGTAACAGGCACAGTTTCTAAATCCTCTCATTGAAGTAGCAATGCACAAATTAAATTCTTGCACATATCAGGTCTTATAATACCTTATATAAGTATTTTATACAGGTAAACAATGTTTTACATATCCAACACATTTTCATTTCTTTTATTCTACATATTTCCAATGGAATCAAAATAGAAACAACTTTTAAATTAAGTAAAAAAATACATATTTCTGTTTAAACTTTCTTTCATCCTTTTGGCAAATTTACTTGACGTACTAACCCATCATATATCAGAACACTATTATCAAAATACCCCCCACCCCCTTTTTTTTTTTAAAGCTTTTGGGAGAGTCTATAACTGTGTATCTCCTTTCTGAAAATTATTTGAAACTGCTTGGTTTTGCCCAATACTCCCTTTTGCCAGTGACATTTTATATTCATAGCTCTCAATCTCTTGGAAACTGAAAGCTAACTACTATAACCAATACTAATTAAATTCTTCTAGAAATATTAGCTTTTCATACAAATAATCAAATGAAGCTTGAAGAAGAAAAAAATTCAAGAATATTAAATGTATGCCTGTAAGGTGAGCTTGGTGTTTATGTTATACTTAAATATTGAAGAGATTTCATAAGCCAGGTTTAAACTAATGGGTGCAGGGATGCTAAACGCTCAAGTTCCAGTCCTGGCCAAACAGTTGTTTTGGGTTCTCAAGGATGGACAATTATCTCTAAAAATATCCATTTTAAAAGGAACAATAAACCATTTATTCTTTTCAGAGCTTTGGTGGGTGGTGGGAGGTTTTTTTGGTGATATATAGCATCAGTGATTGATAGGCCCAGTCAGTATCTCATGGATACAAGTAGAAGGAAGACTATCAGCAGCACACACTTTCAGCAAGAGTGAAGTAAACTTGATGCTTCCTGACAAGACGTGGGAGTATCTAATACATAAGCAAGAAGTTTTTTATCGTTGTACATACTGATTGTTAACACTGTGTAAACTGATGAAGAAACCTGATTCTCAGATCTGAAGGAGAAACACAGTTTAGAGCACTTGGACTAAAAGGATTGAAAGTATTAATTTAAAACAAATCAATTTCAAAATAAACACTGATTTTCATTGAGTTCATAGAGCAGATTAAGTTACTTTGTAGTTCTCAGAATATAGTGCAATCTCTACTAAAATGCATTACATTAGAGCTTGTATTCTTAGGCACTCAGAACAAATGTTATTTTTCAGTTTCTATTATACAGCAAAGTTTGCTGAAGTATTGCAAAGATTTCCCTCCCAAAAACAAGCACAGGACAAAGCAGAGATCATGGTAAGTAGACACACAGAACTAACATAACAAAACCATCACTGGTATTTTTAGCAGTAAGTCACACTTAAAATATGAAGGGACTGACACTGGCTTAAGATTTTGGTGCCAATGAAAACAGCTACCCTCAGTCCAATAAAGCCACTCTGAAGTACTTCAGTATATACTCCATAAATTTTTAATGCCAAATATTCCATATCCTTATCTAATGGTTGAAATATGTTGCCTTAGCTTAATAAGGAACCTGTGGGTAAAAACAAAAAAGAAAGGCAAAACTATTAGGCATTCTTCAAATATGAGTGAGTAATTACAAGAAAACGGGAGAACCAGTGGCTTTGAGGAAAGTAACCTTCCCAGAAGCTCACCCAACAGCATAGAAAAAGATGCTCTTCAGCCTATGTTAAGTAGTAAGGGGGAGGTAAGGGGGGGAAGACAACAATTTAATTTCACATCTGCATATCACTGAACCACTCTGTACAGTGAAGTACCCTTCACAGAGTCTGAGGGCTTATGTACTAAAGGCACACATGCAGATTTTGGCTGACATAATTATTTCCTTGTATGTTTTGCTTGGCTACTAGCAGTTAGATTAAAAGAGTATTTTCATCTTCCAAAGGCTGGCTTTTATCTTCAGCAAACACTTGTCAATTCTGGAGGGGAAGAACAGAGGAGAAAAATCCAGATGCACCGGAGTGGTGAACAAAGTTTATCCATAGTGTAATCATATTACTCGTAATATTGAGCTCATTAAAAATGCTTGTCTAAGTACAAAAAAATTAAGATTATTTGATAAGGCTTTTACCTTTCCTGTCCAAAAACTTACATGTATTTTTTTCTTTCCAAGATGAAGCCCAACATTTGGTATGAGGTCCACACAGCTCAACAGTATTTAAGTATCTAAATCTTACTGATTTTACTGGTGAAAAATCATTAAGTGTTTAACCTTGCATGGATGCCATCACAGAACTTGTAAAATGCTACAATGCCATAAATACATTTCCTTAAATAGTATGCATCTCTTGGGAGTTTTCAGTTTTCTCCAAAGTGCTAGCAAACAAGCTTCTTCTAAAAGTTGCACCTGCAAGAGAAGAAAAAAATTCTAAAAATAAGCCTAAATAGCAAAATTAGTTTTAGGATGAACATACCAATTAAAAAGTTAGCAGATGCTCTGAAAAGGAAAAAAATAATGCCACAATTGCATGAAGTGGTTGCCATGCATTGCAAGTTCAGCATGTGAAATCCTAAAGGAGAGGAACTAAAAATTCAGCTGGTACTCATGAAAAGGATGGACAAACACATGGAAAAACTGACAGATTACATCACAGTGCAAAGCACACACAACTTTGAAAAGGGTACTAGGAACGGAAAATGTTACATAGCTTCAGTGCATCAGTACCTTAAGTTTTTGTTTACCCAGTAGCTTACAATGGATATGCAAAAGCTCAACTCAAAAGTTTTTACTTCAACTATCAGCTGTATATCTACTACTTTTTTATGTGCCACTAAGCATATTTTAAATAAACCTAACTGATGAAATGGAGTCTGCTGAGAACATGGACCTTGGAGACATGGAGAAGACATGCTACAACTTCAAATGATGCAGCAGCAAGACACTAGGATAAGCTGAAACACTGTAGAGGTCACTTCAAGAAAATACTAAGAACATGTCAGTTTAGGGGGGAAAAACCCCTGAACTCGAGAGTAGCAGTGAACACAAGCAACAAGCAATATTACATCATTCAGGTACTGCCCAACGCAGGAATTCCATCTCATACAGGAACTCTCAGCATCAGAGGTTAAAGTCAGGCCACAAAGCACAACTCTGCCTCCAAATGCCAGAACAAACCTTTTCTGGCAGCAGTTAAACAGACATTTGTGTCTGCCTTCTTCCTCTGCATCTGAAGATCTGAGCCAAAGTCTCCAAAACTATATGCTTTTTATCATAAATTTATTAGCTGGAGGCACAGAAGTCTTAAATGCTGCTTATCTGTTCAGTTTCAGTAAATTAAGCTAAAATAATTTATTAGAAGGCTGAAATAAGTAGTTGAAATAAAGGTCTAACTACTACCTGTTTATATGTGAACAGCTTTTCATGGCAGTGGACAAAAACTGATCTAGAACCATGCTAGGGAACAGTATCATAGTCTTTCAAGCAAGATCTGTTTATTTTTTGTAGTGCACATCAAACAGGCCTGGCTAGTTTCCCAGATAATTTACAAAATAGTTCTGTTGGACTGGAGAGACCTTTACAAGAGATTCCGTGGAGCCATTTCTCTGCTATTAGAACATTTGTTTTCAGAAAGGGCAATACTTTAATCCTAAGGGAGGTTCTACAATAAAAAGCTGCCATAGATGGACATTTAATTTTTTTATAGCTATACTATCGTATCTCTCTAGAGAACAGCTTATTTTTAGATTAAAGTAGTAATGGTTTAAATTTAGAGAACAACTTTTAGGTAATTACAGGGAACAGCTTTCTTATTTAGGAGAGGAAAGAACAAGTTAGAAAGAAAATTGGACTACAAAACATTTTTAGAGTGATTTCTAAAGGGTTTTTTTGGGGTTTTTTTGTTGTTTTGGTTTTTTTTGTTTGTTTGTTTGGTTTTTGTTTTTTGTTGGGGGTTTTTTTGGGTTTTTTTTKTTKTTTTTTTTTTTTTAAATCAAAGTGTACTGGAATTAACTTTATTTTCACATATGCCCTTTTTTTTCTATTTCTAATGTTTAAAGAGAAGATAACTAATCTGCCCTTAAGTCAAAAATCGTATTACGAACAGTCTGATCATGCTACCATTAGAGATATAGAAAAGAAAAAAATAGTCACAGGAGTAACAAAACAATTAGCTGGGCATGAAAATGCCAATGCAGCCAGTGAAGGAAGAGGTTATCTCCTATTGCATTTAGCTAATATTGATTTTTAAAAAGGGAAGAAAGGAAAAAGAAACCACACCAACAAAAAAAACCCTGAGCACCAGGACATAACTCTGAATCAGAAAATAAGAGTTAAGTTTGTCTTTCACTGACATCTGTAGATTCTTCACAGATTACAGAGCAGCAATGAGACAGGAGCCACTAGAAAGCTATGATTTGCCAAAATTTGCCACGGAACAAAAGGCAGAACAAAAAAACCCAACCATCTTTACAGTCTATCACCTACCTCCAAGGCAGGGCCAGCTGTATTTACACGGACTTTGACAAGCATTTGTCCAGTCTGGTCTTACAAAAGTCCAGCAATAAAGATATGACAGCTTATTCAAACGTCTTAATTTTTGAAACCTGAACTCCACCTCCTTGCAAATTAGCCTACTATTTACCTTCTTACCCTACTTGAGCAAAAAGAACAATTTACTTCATTACCCTCCACAGCTTTTTAAACATTTGGAAGCATACCAAATTATTTGGAAGAAAGACATCTCCAAGTCTTTCTTCCTCTATGGCAACAGTTCCAAAAAAATTGGGTATAATTTAATGATGAGGCACAGAGTCCAGACAAATACTCTCTGCTCAGTTCAACAGTCATATCTGTGCTGCCAGTAAAGGTTGGGAGGAAGTATCCCATTGTATACCAGCTCTCTACTTTGTCTTCCTTTCTAAATTGATAGAATTACAGAATGTTTTCTTAATGAATAAACAATGGATATAAAGAAAAGGCCACATCTTGCACCTTGGCCTTTCAGAATTTACCCTCAAGACACTCGAGGGGTTTTGGGTCTTGTTACATTTTTAAACATACCCAATTTCCACTTGTGCATTTCCCTCATATTTGAAATTACTGAGAGTTTGAAAAACTGGACTGAGCTGACACAACACGACTTCATCCTCTCTCTCAGCATACAGAGAGTTTGACACCGTGCACTTTGTTCACTTTCTTCAAATCCAGTGCCTTTATTTTGTCATCCCAGAAGCCCTTTCTTCCCCAAGGATCAAGCTCTGTATTTTGAATCACATTTGTGTAAAATCACCTTTCCCCTTCAGATTATCAATCAGTGTGTCATCAGTTACAAGCAAACCATATTAACTTACAGGTTTTTTTCCCCTGACATTCTTAACTGTTAAAAAAAAAAAAATAGTAGTCAGGGGTGCATTCCAAAACTATGCTGGACACGTTTTTGACATGCGTAATGGGGTACCTCAAGCAATTCACTAAAGTTTAATGACTCACAAGAAAACCCCAACCCTCCTGGCTTAGAAACCTACGATAGATCCCTGCGATAACGAGCATTTTCATGTGTCTCCATTCTTATTAGCCAAAGCTCCACTGATCTAGCAGGGAAGTAAGCAGTCACCTTATACAAGCACACAGTACAGCACAGCAAGCATAAGGAAGAAGCACTGTAGTTATTCCAGTGATGCAGCTGTCAGCAGCATTTGTTTCTTTTGGGTAACAAGTACATTGCCACTAGATCTGAACCATCGTTTATTGCCAGAAATTAATATGCAGATGTTTTATTTCTTGGACCAGTAATGCCACCTCCACAAAGTAGTTTTTATTTCAACATCTACTCTAATTACAAAGTCTAAATAAACAATTAGATAAGAATTTGGTGGATAATTTAGCCTTTACCAATTTATCATTAACTGAGTGATCAAATATAATTTTTGCAGACTTCTGTAGAAACTTTTGAAATTGAAAAATGAGTTTTCAGGCAGAACTGATACATTTTCAACTTCATTTCTCTTTACTGATTAGCTTCACTCATGTCACAACATACCAGTTTCAATATGAGTTCCCAACGTTTGATACCTGCAGTTTACTCTGAGCTTCTCCGCTCTTGCATCTCCTGTTTCGCAGGCGTGGCAGGCATATCACCATTGACACTCTCCACACCAGTAACAGACATCAAGCTTTTCCGTTCTTTGGAATTCGATTTGTGCTCCACTTTTGTGACTCTGAATCTGAAGCAAGCAAAAGAAAGATTCAGTTGTATTTCCCCAGAGATCAGTTAAGATTGTTCTCAGTAGCCAGTGTATGGACTGGAACATGTTTTCAGGTCCCAAGACCTAGACGTCAGAGCAGACACCCACACGGGCCCAGCTTCACTTCAGAGCAATCTTCCTTCCTGTTACCTACGTGTACTTTTAATACTTACTACTGCTGAATCACAATTTCTCAGGGAATTGTGTTTTAAAGGAGAATCCACAGATTGCATACTATTACTTAGAACAGTAATTTTCTAAAGACAACTACAACATAAGCTAGGAATTAAAAATAACAAAACAGAATGAAGTGGTTTTTATAGCTCACACTTACTTGAGAAATATCAAATTCAGAAACAGAGGAATTTATTAGTGTGCAATCCTTGTTTCTTTTTAGCCAGCATCAATAGAGCAATAGCTTTGGATTTATACCCACAGTAAATACCCATCTATTTACATAGTTACTAAAAAAAAAAAAAAAACAAACCAAACATACTCACTTCTTCCAGAAATAACGTCAGTCTAATAGTAACAGAGTTACAAAAACCAAACACTGATGCTATAAACAGATTAGAATCAATAGATATCTGATCCAACATGGGCCACTGTAGTGTCCCTAAGAAAAGTATACAATAAAATGACCTAAGTCTTACCTTCCCACAGAAAGGACTGTAACTTCTCCAAGACGACTTCTTCTGTGCTCTTTAGACTTGTGAGCTGGCTTTATAAGGTGCCATCGTTTGTGGCTACAACGAGTACAAACATCCTTTTCTACTACTCCTCCAACAGTATGGAAGTGATGGCCTTTGCAGGTGTGTTTAAATGGAACAGCACCAGGTGACAAAGGAGACCCTGGACTCATTGGACTCCCAGGAGAGGTTGGAGATAAAGGGCTGTAGGAAAAGTATAAAGGAAATTTAATGTTTACTATAAAATCCTGTTTCTTAAAAAGGAAAAAAAGGATAAAATATAACCTTCAGTTATGTCTAGTGAATAGCTAGTTTCTTCAGGGACCGTTTATTTGTGAGGATGTCTGCTTTAAGGTTCCCTCCAATATCATATTTTTGCAGTTAAAATCACTTCCACAAATTAATTCAGCTGCAGTCATGTTGTTAAGGTAACTAACACAAAGGGCAAGGAAATGAGGGGGGGGAAAAAAAAATCAGGCTAAAATAGAAGAGAACAGGTTACATGAACTTACACAGATGAAGACATCTAATTAGCTGACTAAATTAGCTGATTCACGCTTGGAGAACTATGGAAAGTATTTCAGAATTGTTACAGTATCTCTAAGAACTCACAGAAGAAGAGCATAGTCCCACAATATTGCAAAGAGGCAAAACTAAAATATCTACCATGAAGAGAAAAGGAATCAATAGATCATTCAGCTTAAGCATCAGAAAAACATTTTTTTGAAGTACCTAGAAAGAAAGAAAAAGCAGTACAGCCACCAAAAGGCATTTATTGAGAATATCTAGTCAAATCAATCTAATTTTCTTCTAAAACAGAAAAGCAGATAGCATAGATAGAAACCAGAAGATGTACTTTTTTGGACTKCAGCATCAATTTTGACACTGTCTTGCAACACATTCTCCTAAAGCAAGCTAGAGCTCAGTGCACTAAATGTGAAATTACTGTAGTGTAAGATAGCACACCTTGTTTAAAAAAAAAAAAGACATACCAGAAAGTTATGTAGCTTACTATGAAACTGGAAAGACATACTAAATGTGGTTATTCTGGTCCTGATGATATTCAGTGTTTTAAATAGTTCCTTGGGTAATGGAATAGAAGAATAGCTAAAGTACCCATAAACTTTGGGTCACCCATAGTAACTGTAGAGGACAAGATGAGAAATTAGGATGATCAGAGGAGAGCATGTGCATAAGAGACACATTCACACATACATAAATCTTATTAAAAATACTGGATGTATTGCAGTAAGGACAACACAAATTTCAGTGCTTTAGCAGAAAAACTTTACAAACCCAGATTGAAAAGCAACTAGACAGATGATCATTCTTCAGAAAAAGAAGGTGAAGATCATAAGCTGAACATGAATCATTATGATGTTGTTGCTTAAAAAGGACAAATTTCACAGTGGAAATAACAGGAGTATAACCTGTGAACCTAAAGTTACGTTACTCAGCATTAATCATGCCTCAGCTGACCGTTCCATTCAGTTTTAGAAATGTTATTTCAAGAAAAATACTAACAAACTGAAAAGACTCCAAAGGAGAACAGAAATAACAAATTAAAGAAATAAAACATGCCGTAAAAGACTGGAGTTACTTGGATACTTATTTTCAAAACAAAAATATCGACAGGAGATATTTAATGGTCTTCAAATAAGTAAGGGAAATAAAATCTGTTCAACATCTGAAGCAAAGACAGGAACTAATGGCTTTAAGTGGCAGAAGTGCAGATTTTACTTAGCCATTACTATTCCTATTGTTAGGAAGCGTTTCATAGTGCACCGAACTTAAGAGAAATACAGTGGATTTGCACTTGAGTTACTAAAGCTTTAGGAGTATCTGTCAGAAACAATGTAAGAGCAAACAAATCATTTTTCCCTTCCCCTTATTTTATTTTAATTCACCACTGAAACAATAGTATAAAACTCCCAAAATAACATCACACATGCCTACGCAAAAAGATTGAATTAAAATTCAAACAAATATTTCTGCTGCACCATAAAAGTTTAAAAATTATTCCTATACTTGAGAACTCCTCCTTTCCTAAGTTCAATTTTTTTTCTTCAATAACCAAGCCTCTCACCATTAAAAAAGGTGATAAACGGTTGCATACTTAACTCTGTTTTGCTATAACTATACACTCCCACTGCTTTTATTAGTGACACGGTACTATTTGAACCTTCATCTCTGCCTTGAATATGAACACAGGGTTACATACGAAGAGTATTTAGAGTAGTACAGATATAGTTTAAAGGTGCTTATGTACAGATAAAAGTACTTTTACACAAATGATGCATCTGCAACACAAGGGCTGAACTACTTTCTCTACATAATTCTCTAAATAGATGTGTAGTGAAAAAAATAAGAGGTAGGTCAGCCAATGTATATTACCACAATTGTAAAGAAACAAGTAAACCAGAAGGAGACATAGAAAGAGATGTCTATTTTAAGTTAGCATCTATACAAATGCAATGAGTGCTGCTTCTATTCTTTCAAGTCAGAGTAGCTTTGGACTAAGCCAACTTGTAAGTAACTTCACCCTAAAGTAAACGAGTATTTGCAGCCTCTGTAAATCTTTAGCCCCAAAAGCAATAAATCCGTATCACACACCTAGAACACATAACCAGAAGAGCCAGTTAGTAACTCAGGGCATACATTAAAATTTAGTGACTCAGAGACACCACAAGGAAATCAAAGTATTATCTTCTTAGCTGATAACTCCAGGAAGTGATGTAGTCTTAAAAGTGCTCAGGAAATAAAATACTTTGAAAGGGTACGTTTTTAGCTGCCTCAGGAAACATGCATTAAAAAGATGAGTAATTACCTTTCAGGTTCAAGGACACTGCTGTCTGCTACCATGGCCTTTAACACATCAGCGTTTGCTGCAACGAGAATAAATAGAACTCTTCAAAAGTGTACAGCTCCAACTTTAAAAAAAACAAACAGCAAAATTAAAGGTCCTCAAAGAAATTTCATCTAAAAGAAAGATGACTGCATTATGTGTATCTCCAAAAAGGCATGACAGAAAATTATGCAAAAAAATGTTAATATAATTCTATGGGATTTTCTTAACATGAGCTACTAAAATTACAGTTCATATTGCACTCAAAGCTCTGCCCCAATACAAGCCATATAATGTACCATCTGCACAACACTCCCAAAGAAGATCTCTGAAAATTTTAAAACATCCATTTGACCACAGGAGTATCATCACCTCACATGTATAAAGCAACTTCAGATTAAAAACACCGGTTTAAGTGAGCCCTACAAAATGCAAGTCAATTATCAGCCAAGAACTACCGATTGCTCACATATTCTAAAAAACACATGTGGTACCTAATCCCAACCTCGAGGGAAAATACACAAGCTCAAAGCCCTAACAGTTACCCCCCCCAAAAAAAAAACCCACACACAACACAAACCAACCCAAAAATACAACTTTTCCAGAGGACTAGTCTTCATTCAGAAGTAACTCAAAGCCAGTTCAATGCTTAGGAGAAATTCCATTTATCCAAATGTAAAATTAAAAGGCTAAAGGTTCCTCTATGCAGTCTCCTAAATTGTTTCTTCTACCGGGCAAATACGTTCTGAACTAACCAAGCATTCCATGGGCTGCTTAACTGTGATTTTATTTTTTCAGTCATATCTTCTTCTTTATCCTTTACTTTGCACACACAGCGCATGAAGATACCATGTCCAAAATTCAACATTAGTGCTAGTCTACCCTATTGTCTCAGTTATACACAAACCTTTCATCAGACAACAGTTGCAAGAATCATTTCAAGACAGAAAGTTTAATCTGGTCAAAACATAAAAATTTCACATGCTTTAAGCATTGCCATTAAGAAAGCAACCTTAATCTTTTACTTCACAAACAAAACAAAAGGATGAACCAAAAAAATCAAACACCCAAATAGTTAAAATATCAAGAAATGCATGAACCAAACTTACCATACAAAATAATTTTCAGGTAAGCAAAAAACTTCCCTATTTTGTTTGAAGTTATTGCCTTCTGAAGGCAATCTCAAGGAGTTAAGCATGTACAAAATGGTTATTAAATGAAAACACATGAACATACCATACTTCAGAATATCTGAAAAAACATATTTGTTATAGAACACCATCACAAGGGCTCATAACTTCAATATCACAATACTATACCTTCATTTTTCATAATGTAGTTAACAATTTGTCCCACAGTGTCGCTATTCTCATGTATAGTTTCATTCATTTCTGTGCAAGGAAACAAATATGTTGTCAGTATCTTGGCCTTCCAAATCAAGAATTGAGTTATTTTAAAACAAAGTGAAAACAAAAAAAAACCAAGCCAAAACAAAACCAAACAAACACCAGAAGAAGTTACATAAAAAAAAAAAAAAAAAAAAATCAAGATCTATTGTCACTTTGGAGGGAAAGCTTAGATAAGACTTTTTAGTCCTTATTCAGGAAAAAATACAAACACAAGTTTGTGGAATCTACACATCGGCTCTAACATACTCATCTAAGACCTGAATAAACTCAGTATTTTCACAAGCGTACGTCAAAATTCCCTCTCTAGCTAGTTAGGAGGAGACAAACGAGAGCAGTATTTCTAATCCTAACAATAGGGAGGAAAAAAACCAAACAAAATCATCAAATTGTCTCAAGTCGCTATTTTAAAATAGGTGTTATCAGCACCTACATCTACAAGGACGTAACATTTGATTTTTCTAATTAAAAAAAAAATTCTCACATAACTACAGGAGCAAGGGATTTAAGAAAGAAACCTCATGACTATACTTAATACTTTTGGAATTGAATGCACCCATTAAAAATACTGGAAGCTTCCCCAGAATAACCTCAGAAGGCAGAGAAAGATTGGGGAGAGAAACAGAACAATGAAGAGRCAGAGCTCTGCCCTTCCCTAATAATTGTTATGACTGGCTTTATTAAAAAAAAAAAAAATTAAAAAAAAAATCACAGGATTGAGGCAAGTTTGATAGGCAAGACTCTAAATTTGTCTCTAAGTAGTAAATTAGGGGCTTCCCCATCTCTGTACCCATGCTTCATCTTCATCCTAATACCTGCAACTTTGCAATGCAACTTAGACACAGCTACTTCCCCAAACTAAGACCTGAAAGTTGTCCCCTTTTCACTTCACCACTCACCTTGCTGTTACCACTCATTGCGTACACGCCCCAGGCAGTAACTGCTTAAGAACATACTGACGCATCATTACTGCGCCACATGGCTCTACCCTTACCACAGAGCCACTGTAATTTGCACTTATTATGAACCTACTGACAGTAATTAATTGGGACAAAGGAAGAGGCCCAAAGTATTTACATATGACTTGGCCCTAGTATTTACTTAGCCAAATGCTATACTGGGTTACTATAGCCCTTCCCAAGCGATAACACTCTTCTCTTGGTTTTTTTTTCAAGTAAGAGTAGATGGGAGTAAGGAACCATAAAAACAAGAGCACAAACAAACAAACATTAGAACAAAAACAAAGGTAAGAGAAAGAAAAGAAAAAATAAGCAGCACACATTACATAAAACAGAATGTAAACAGTCAGTCCAAAGGCTCAGTTTTATAAAGAGAGGGGAGATGAGAATGACAGCACAACAGGAACAAAGATTGCTAAACATAAAACTAAGATTTTAGGCTTTAAACGGCAGCTTTTTGTCACTCCTCAGATAGAACTATGTACAATAATACTTTGTTGCTAACAGCATGTGGAATGCAGAAAAACAATCTGGCGACTCCAACTGCAGCGTATAGTTGCAAACAAATATACTGGATACTTTGATCCCTCTGTAAGCTCTTAATTGAGGTTAGAGGACTCGCATGGGAAACTGGGACACTCCTAGTTTTGACTGGCAAAGATCAAAACCCAACAGACATATAATGGTAATAAAAATATTTTTCTTAATATTGTTTTGATGTCAAATATAGACAGTGAAATGACAGAAGTCTCACAATAAATTATTCCATAGTAGTTGCAATGTACAGAAATAGGAAGTTGTTTATTAGACTTATTGATTACCTATTTTTTCACCAAGTTTTTCTTCTTCTATTTCTTCAGCCTCTGTTGTACAACGATATCCTTTTTTCTTAAGGACATGACAGATAAGAATCCCCAAGAGACCCATGATGAAGAAAACGGGAACCAATGCAAAGGCAATATACTCTAGGTGTTCAGCCTTGCCATCATTGCCATCAGTTTTAGTTGTCAAAGTAGTTGTCTGTAAGCCATAGCTTGACAAAACCTGGAGAAACTCTCCATTACCTACGTAAAGGAATAAACACAGTTATTACTATGCACTGTGAATCACTTCAAAGCATTGAGAAAATTAGAAGAATGACTAAATCCCCATAGCGTCAATGTGACGTACCTTCTGTGATGACTTGAATGGGCAACACATACTCTACTGGCTTAGAACTCACACCCGTAACAGTAGATATTCCCTCTTCATAAAACGATTACAAAACATCTAACATACAAAAAACCCAGATGATATTTCTTCAATATAACAGTGAAGAGCAAACAATATTCTAGCCTGATAGGCTTGTAATCTCAACAAGAGGGCTCGCGTATTTCACAGAAGAATAACGCCACCATCGCTCCTTGTTCCCATCAGTGAGGAAAATGCCATACCATTCCTCTGGTCCTACGTTCATGCAAAATCGCTAAAACAACGTGGATCCTTCCCTAATATGAGAGTAAGTACAGGATTTAGTATTGATCCTTGTCAAGAAAAAGTATCAGGTGTGAGAGAAATAGCCTTAATTTTTTTTCTTAAAAGTGGGATTTGACAGCACGAAAGAAAGAACATTTACCCTCTACTCATCAGCATAAGGTGGGGCTCATTCTTCTCTTGCTTAAGATTCGGAAACCATTTTGTATTTCAACTTGAAACAGGATGGGAAAGAGGCTTTTCTTTTTGTTTGCAAAGAATTTAAGTTGCAGCATAGGCACACACTAACTCTATACCCACAATTAAGCATTTTTGTTTCAATTAAGCTCTGAATTTAACAGATACATATTCCATGTTATAGATCGGGCTTTTGAACTACCAAAAGTATGCAATATTTACATTAGAAGGGACCTCTGAAGTTCATTAGTCCAAACGCTGCTAAAAGCAGCTCTGATTAGATCAGGTTGCTCAGGTAAGCTCCATCTGAAGGACGGACGTTCTGGGCAACCTGTTCCAATATTTGCCACTTTTATGGCCAATATACACAGATAAATTAAAATCTCAGTACCTTCTCATATATCAAATATAAAAGTATACAAGTTCAACTGTTCAGCTAAATCAAAAAATAACACGTTTGCATACTCAAAATCCCTTCTGAGCCTCTAGAGTTTCTACACACTCCCCACCCCATATAATAAAGATTTAAACATTACTCTTCCAACATGCAAGAATATTCCTGCATTTCTACCCTCTGTTCTTCTCCTCCACTTCAGCTGAAAACAATTTTTTGGAGTAGGAAAGAATGACAACAAAAAAGATCAATAAAAAAAAACCCTAACACTATTTCAAGATATTTTCCATCTACTTGTATTAAAATGGACAAGGCAATTCAGAATTGTTCCATTACTCAAACAGGTTGAAGGAGTGAAGACTCATTTACATGACAGTGACACTTTCACAACAGAAATGTCTAGAACAATCAAATCCCTCCCTTAAAAAAAAAAAAAAAAAAAAAAAAAAAAGAAAAAGGAAGCCTCCAGAAAATTGCCAAAAGACCATTATTCCACAAACACCCCTACTGCATTGGCTGTATAACTAAGTTGTATTTGAAAAATACCTGTAAGGTGACAGATAGCTAAGAAAAGATTTTTAAAACTGAAGTTAGGTATTTACCATAGTTTTCTTTATATCAAAACACTAAACCTTTTATTTTTAAAGTATTTCTGAATTTTTCAGGACAGTCGTGAATTGTCAGTTCAGTAGTAATACACAAGACTTGCTCAAAGTGAAAAAACACTGGAACTTCTTTGAAATAACAATTGATAAAACCCCAATTAGCAAAAAGAAAAAAGATGTGTTAAACGTTTCTCTAAACTAATTTTCTAGACAATAGTAGAAATGCAGAAAAATTGAAAGAAATGCAAACAAACAACTGAATAGATCACAAGGCTAAATGTTAAAACAAAATCTCAGGATGTTTGCTTTGCACAAAGCCGGATGGCCTAGCTTGCTCCCAAAACCAAAAGAGAAAGCTACTTACTTTTAAGAGAGGCCAGCAATCCTATAGATAACTGTATACAGAATTTACTAGACAAGTAACCTTTAGAAGCTTTAATGTATGCCTGAGTGGGACAATTGAACAATACATACAATTTAACACTTTAAGGCTGCAATTGTTTTACACTACAAGGAAACAAAAGACAGGAAAGGGTAATGGACACAATCATGTAACTGAGAAAGTTGATCTTACATACAGTTTATTTGCTAAGAATTTATAATTCATGTTTTAATATATCAAAATAAAATAATTAGAATTTTTTTTTTTTTTTTGCTAACTCATCAGGTAGCAACAGCTACAAAGTCCCTCATTTAATCACACAAAGTAGCTTACTTTACTTCCGAGGCAGGAGAAAAGCCATCACACCAGAGAAGTATTATTTTGGTGACTACAACATCTCAGAATCTAAGAAATCCAACTTAAACAGTATACATCACAAGCTCAGAAGGGTACTAATAAATAAGCACCCTTCATGTTCAAATATAAGACAAAAATAGGCAGATGCTTTGGATTTTGCTGCACATTCCCATTCATTCTTGAAACGGAGAAAGACCTACTACACTATTTCCAAAACATCAACAGCCACTTACTAGTCAAGTTAATGGGTGGAAGGGCCACAAAATGAATCCGACTCAACTTTTTAGGCTTTCTGCCTCTCTTTGTGGCAAAAGTGGCATGCATTGCCCAAACAAATAACATCTCTTAGCATTTTCTCCATAACCGTGGTAGGTAATTCCTATTTCAAACTAGAAAGCAAGTGGGCCTTATTGCATGGCTGAAGGCCCATGCCTCAGACTCTCCAAGTTGTGGTTCATTACAATTTCCCCAGATGCAAAGTGGCTTTAAGAGGTCCCTTCCCCTTCAAGTCCTCTGCTACCCCACTGGCTGTGCCTCTGACAGACTGTAGCCCTGAAAACAGTTTTAAACTGGATTACTGAGGTGACCAGGGTTTAAGAAAAAATGCCACAAAAAGTCTTCAGTTTTTAAGCAGTCATTTTACTGAATCAGTATAACCTGTGGTTTGGCAAACTGCTCTATCAAGACAATCAAGAGACTGAGTAAGCTGAAGTGGGGGAAGAAGCAACCATGAGCAAGGATAGACGAATACATCTAGAACAAGCTTTCCTGAAGTAATTGTAGTAACATGGAGCCATAGTCTCAGAGTATGCTCCAAAAATAAGAGCAGGAGGATTAACTATGTGTAAAAAAAAAAAAAAAAAAAAAAA
>JAYKAV010000308.1:8019-23384 GCA_035582835.1 Phoebastria nigripes | reverse complement strand
AAAAAAAAAAAAAAAAAAAGAGATGGTCATGATCAAGAAGAGAAGAAAAATCCACAATTCCTCTCCTCCTCTTACCTCTGCATACAAAACCTGAAAAAAAATAAGAATTAGGGCCTCGGAGAGCACTAGCTACCAGTCAACACAAATTTGAAATTCAAGATGCTTAAACTCTTTCAGGGAAATCGATTAGCTGGGGAAAAAAAAAAAGGTCTGATAATGCTAGTATCTTTAGCCTCATTTTACTGGCCCCAGTCGTGCCTAGCGGTACTTATTTCTTTCCGCTCTCCTGAAGAGAAGGATGGACTGGATGACAAGCGTTCCATTCCTCTTGCTTTCGGAAAACAAATAGCAGGTGGTAGATATCTCAATCCTTTCTGACCGAGCTGGCCTGCACCAAGTAATAATTACAGACATACAAAAGTAAATATAGAAAGACTAGAAACATTTATTGCTTAATTTTGTGCTAATAAGTATGCCCTTGTTAACTGTTTCCACTAAGTTTAAAGTTTACTCTCAAAGAAGCTGCTACACTCTTATCAATATCGTACCACCCCAAGGTAATAAAGCTGATCAAGTTGAAAATCACGCCAGGTAAAAATGAGCATCAGCTTAAACACAAATGTTTGAGAAGCACAGACAACACACAAAAAAGCACTTCAGACTACACAGGCAACAAAATCAGTTTCACTTTGAGGCTATTAGTACCATAACATATGGGGTTAGATATAAACACAGAAAATGTCATTTAAAACTAACTTCCTCCAGCGCTTGTACACGTGTGAGTGTTCTTCAGAGATACCAAGGGTTACAGTCAACTGAATTTCCAAAACCTAAACGCTAAGCCAAGTTTAATCTCACAACAAACAGGAGGTGAAGTAGAAGCAATTCTCTGATGCATTTCCACCTTGTGAGCCATCCGACTCCAGCTTAAAGTGAGATCAACTACGGAGGAGTTGCCAGACTCGAGTTTGTACAGTTCAATAGAGTTTTTTCCTTCTTTTCTTCCACAACTCATGGCCATACCTGACTAAATTAACAGTCAGGGAGGGACACGGACAGCACCGTTACCCCCAGCCCGCCTGAACAGGACCCGGCACCCAGGAGCCCCCAATCCCGCCCGAGCGCCCCCTCAGCGCCGCCGCCGGGGACCGCCCGGCTGACAGGCGGGAGAAACTTCGGCCGCTGCGACCGCGGAGCCTCGACCTCCTCCCTGCTCGCTCCCCCCGGGCTGCCCAGGGGGCAGGGCGGAGGGGGGCGCGCCCCCTCCTGCTACTCTCCTACGGGCCGCGGCGCGGGGACTCAACCGCCAGGTACTCCGAGCTACCCGCTTCGGCCCCGCGGCGCGGGGGTGGGGGCTCCCAGGGGAGAAGCAGCGGGGTCAGCCGAGGCACCCGAGTGGCAGGAGAGGCCGGCGGGGCCCGGCGGCTCGCACGCCGCACCGAGGTCACAGGCGGCGGCGGGAGCCCGCGGGGAGGCTCAGGGGCCGCCGGCGAGGAGCGAGGGGGTCCCGACTTGAAGCTTCCCCTCCGACGGAGGTACCATCCGCAGCGAAGAACCGAGGCCGCAGCGACCCACCGAGAGCGGAGCGGTTGCTCAGCCAGGCAGCCGTTGGGCCCAGCGAGGGAGCAGTCGGCGGGATCCCGCCCGTCGCTGCCGGAGCCATACCCTGCGCCTCACGCGCCCTGCTGCTGCTGCTGCTGCTGCCGCCCGGCCCGGCCCGGCCCGGCCCGGCCCAGCCCACCGGCGGCGGGGCGCGCCCTGCCCGCACGGCGCCTGCGCGGAGCCGCCGGCCCGGGGCGGTGCTGCGCCATAGCGTCCCGCCCTCCATGAGGGGGGCGACGCCGGCTGTTCTCGGGACTGGCGTGGGGGAAAACCGAGGCTGTGCCGCGGAACACAGCTGCCCGCAAGGTGCCCCGGTCTGGCTTTGAAGAGGGGGGAAGGCCGTTCTTATGTACTCCTGTGAGGATTTTTCCGAGGTTGTCCCCCACCCTTAGAAGCAGTTTAATATTGCAGCTTCTAGACATGGTTTTCTGAGCCCCGCCGGCCCCCAGCCCCCTCAGCCCGGAAAGCACAACGCTGGGGTGCAGCGGGGAGGCAAGATGGAGACGGGACATCGTGTCCTAAAGGACCCGGGGCAGGGTGAGCTGACTCCTCGCCCCACTTGCTTAGCACTTGTGTGCTGCAATGGCTCCCAAGCAGCTTGGGTGCTGTGCCACCCTCTCGGGGTTGCCTGGGGCCTCTCATCTAGGCAGGTTCAGGTGTGTCTCCCTTCAGACCGATGGGTTTCAGCTGTGGCCAGAGAAGGCTTGTCTGCTACTGCCACCCCCGTGGCCATGCTCCCTATGCTGGGAGCATCCTCGCTGCCGGGGCGTAGCGTGGCACAAGGGCCGAGGAGGTATGGCAGGGACAGTCACTCTGTACCAGGGGCTCCCCCCACACCTGAAGGGAGCCTGTGTGTTATCAGAGCTGCATTGAAGGTACTTAGTGTAAGGGCAGGGCAGTATGCTTCCCCCGAGGGGCCGCAGGGCCTTGTGGAAGTTGCCGCCACCACTGCAGCATTCGCACCGGGACTCGCAAGTGTTCAGAAACTAAATATGACCCTGTGTTAGCTGTCCCTTAGGTGTGGGGACATTACTCACACTCACCCTATTACCTCTTCCCATCCACGAGGCCTCAAATTCATGCTTTATTCCTTAATTCTTCACAGCTAAACTCCAGCTTAGATTTGCACTCAGGTAAACTAACTCCAGTGCTTAGACCTTGGCCCGCTTTGTATTTCAGCATCTGCAACTGCACTTTTCTACTGACATGGCATGAAACTAAGTCATATTCTTGTATCAAGGCAGAGGCAATTATGGCTTCCCTGTAGTTCCAAATATATTACTCTAAATTATTCTAATCTAAATAATTTATTTACTTGCTTTTACTCATTTTAAATACCTAAGCAAAAAACACCATTCATTTAAGAAACAATATTGCAATAATTATAAAGGCAGATACATTCTTGAATGATTTTTTCATCTAGTACCAACAATGTGTGCAGAAATATCCTCATCAGCCACTGACTAGAGCTATCCACAGCTGGATTCAGTACACCAGACTGCCACCTTCTTGTTTGGGACAATCAGCCCATCTGACATCTCCTCCCCCCACCCCAGTCTTCTTTTCTGGTAAAGAAAATACGCAGAAAATTATGTCCTCAAAAATAGTACATCAGTAACATTTCTGCACTTGAAAAAGATAAAGCACTCTGGAAACTGCAGCTCTGGAAGTAACCAAAGTTTTGACCTTTTTCCTCTGTGCTTGACTGTCAGCTCTACTCACAGTACAAACTGTAGCCACTATTTTTTATAATTTTTTTTTTTTTCAGAGRTACACATATGAAAAGATCAGGATGATTTAGTATCTGAGATAAACATGTTGACAAGCAAAAAATAAAAAAGCTGTCTTTTATCCTTTTGGGCACAAGGGAAAAAGGCCTTTCTAGAGAATAAGCATTTTCTGAGTCTAGTGACAGAGCACTATTGATTGTTTAGATACTTGTTTACATTTCCATTTTTAGCATCTATTAGTACCATAATTTTACAATTCTTTTCACAAATCAAAGTCGAGTCCTGATAGAAGCAAATTCTGAAACACTTCAGCTGAGTTTGACTGCTATTTGCTCATCAGCAGCGTCCAAATAGAAAAGGCAGTACAGCAGTCCTGGGAAGAGATGATGTAAGCCATCAGAAACAGCTATGACAGAGATAATAGAAATAAAATGTTAAAGCCCAATAAAAAAAAACGCCCTAAAGCTACAAAATAGAGTACATAAGTAGAATAAATAGGGATTGCTGATTTTTTTTTTGAGCAAGTTTAACTTGTGTATCAAATCAAATGCTCAGCCTGAAGGAGTTCAGGAATTTAATGAATATAATGTTTATAATTGGAAATGCCTCTTCTCAGTCAAGTTGATAACCAAGAACATGAAATCTCAGATTTCTTCTTATTTGAAAAATTGGTGGGAGACTTATGTATTTATTAACAAAGAAAACTAACAAGGAATGAGCAGAACTGTCCTTTTCAACAGAAGTAGTAGTCAAGCAGCAGGAGACAGGGTTCTTTGCACTTACAAAAACAAGTCTTTCTTCCTCTCGGGTTTCCTACAGAAAGTACTGCTGCTCACCTGAGTTGCCTCTGCTTTGTCTCTTAAATTTTGATTTATTCTTTTTTTGAGGGTGTGGTTCTGTGTCAGCTGCACTCAAGTGTCTTATAGGAGACAGACTCGGGGAGAGGGGGAATTCTCTTTGGTTAAGTGTAGCACTGCAGTTCCCAACTCACAGGTAACTGCAAAATTCAGCAGGATTTCTGAACCAAATCTGACTCCATGAAACAAGCTCTCCAGAGGTGGGCTTTATCTCAGAGTCTCCCTCTGGCTTCAGAAAGATTGTACTTTTTTTTTTTTTTTTTTTTTTTTAAACTATTAGAAATCTAATCTGGGTTTGCAACACAGCCCACAAGCAGTGAATTGGCACAATTTCTGAGGCAGTAACTTCCTGCCCTTCTTCACCCACTGGAATAAACACCCTTGGGCACAGAGGAACTCTTAAATCAGCTTTGCCACTAGAAGATCTGTGAAACCACCTGCCAGCTTTTGCAGAGAATAATAAACCTCGCTCAAAACACTATAAAATGTAAGGTTTCCTTAAAAGACTCAAAAGTAAGTTGCAATAAGGTGTAATTGACCCAATCTATGTCAGTTGTTTCCTCAAGATTTCTAAAATGTATCTTCAGTTTGTTCCTATTACTAGAGAATGCAATGAGTTAGGAAACATGTAAGCAGTTTTCTAATGCAAACTAGTCAAGGAATTTTCTTCTTTAAGTAGTCTTTGGCTTTACCCACTACTAATTCTTGACATTTCATGTCAAAACCAGATTTAATTATCTTATTTTGTACTTAGTTTGTGTATGCACTTTGAAGAGTTTAGGTTTAGGTTTTGCCTCTTTTCATACGTATTATTACGTATTTCTGCATTTCCCTTGGAAGTCCTCACTACTGTTACTGGAAATCTGGAAAATATATATGCCTTTTCTTGACCTTTATAACTAAGAGGCAAGTAGGTTTTGCTTGGTATTTTTCTGTTATTTTATTTTGAATCACACATTAACTTATGTATTATTCAGAGGATGTCCTATTAATTAATTTACCTAATTCTTCATTTGTTGTTTCATTATTGACTTTCTTTATTTGAAGACTTTTTCTGGATATCATTTTTATTGGTAGGAATGCCTGAACAGGCCAGACAACTAGCCATCCTCATTTGTAAAAGTTACAGAAAGAAAAAAACATTGACAGCAGTAAGTAGAAAACAGAGAACCCATTGCTTTCACATCTTAAGCGACATGGTCTTAAAATTCAAAACAAAGAAAGTGACASTGGAAGTGTCACATCATCAAGCCCTTTTATATGACTTAATGAGATACTTTATACTGAACTTGAAAATCATTGAGCAGGATGCTAATTCCACAATTAATTTTATATATGTATCAAATTATGGATAAAACCCCCTCTATTACATGTATGCACAAATACCTCAGTGTAAAGCTGACCAACGCTAGTGCTAGTAAAGCTTGAACACATGAAATTCCCTTTGAAATTCAAATGGTACATATTCCCACATCATTTAATTGCTCGGTTTTATTTATTACTGGAATCACAGTTAAGACACGGGCTTCTTTGTCTCTGTTTTCTAAGGGTTCTTTCTAAAAGCGTCCTTTGTATGTATTATCTATACATTCAAGGCAAGAATACTTCGAAAACATTTTGAAGCTGCATCCAAATACCAGCAGTATTTAAAACACTCATATACATCAAAGAAGCACTCTTTGGTAGCGGTAACCCACCTGACAGTTTACTTTACAGATCAGAATGAGCAAAATAATAATGTAGAAGTGTTAAAAAAATATTAACTTCAGGAGCTGGGATGATGAGGAAGAAGCAAAATAATTTGATGAGTAAGATATTAGGTAGTTACAAAACTCAAGTTTAATTATTGTTTTTCTGACAGACTTTTTTTTTTATGTATTCATAAGCTCTATTCCTCATTCATAAAACAGCTATTACAAATCTCTATAGGACTGAGACCACTTCTTAGTATGTGTGTCTATAATCTGAAGACTAGGAAATCTTGTGTATTTGTTTATGGCAAATTATATATTAAAAAATAAAATAAAATACATGGACCCAGACAGTATAACCTACCTTGGTCTACTGGTTTTGGCTGTGTGATGCTTAGCTGCCTACTGGAGTTAAACCATGACACTTGGAAACGATACCTCTAACTCAAGCAGCTATATTCATCAAGCCTTTAGTCAAGAAAAAGTTGTAAGGAACACTCCCAGCAAACTATTAAAAAGCTAAACTCCCAAATATTACTTTCCACTTTGCCCAGTATGCAGCTGTTTCTGGTGATGAAAGTAAATGCATTTCTGAAAGGTATTGCCTTACACGGAAAAATAAATCTCTAAAGCCTAACAGAGCTGTAACGAAAACACAGTTCTGCTCTAAAATTCTAAACTTTATACCTGAAAAATTGCCCATTTTTACAATATTTCAGCCTGTCAGGTTGAGAAAATAACAGTAAAGAAACTAAGATATAAGGGTAGAGTTTTTCTAGAAGCAATCTCTTTCTCCTGCTCCCTCTGTTTCTCTCCCTGTCTCTTTCATGATACTGTCCCTCTAATGCAATAATCAGTTAGGTTACAGGACTTTCTTTGTAAGCAGGAATTCAGTTTCAGTTTTATTTGTACCTACGTAAGGTCAGGGTTGTGGCTGCCACCTTTCAAGGAAATAGTTTAACCACTAGATTTTTGGTTTGGTCAGAACTCTCTCTCCTTTGTTTGTGATGGGTCCCACTGATGAGGATAAAATCTGTTTCTTTGGACCAGAGAGAATAAAAAAACCTGGACTTGATTCTGGAGCCAAGTGGTTACGCTACTTGCCTGAGAAGAACAGAGTAAGGTTATAGATGCTGTACCAAGGACAGAGCCAATACTTTACAATCATCTGCATGTGGATTGAAAAAAAACCTACTGAAAACAAGAATTGGAGCCTAGCACATTCCTCCAGGATGCCAGCCCTTAACATTATAGCAATCATGGTAGGGAATAAAGAGGGAAGTGGCGCAATTAGCTTTAATTCTTAAAACTGTTGTGGTTGCCATTACATTTCCTGAGACGCCAGATCCTGTTGATACTTGGTAGGTGTTCCCCGAGAATGCCTGGTAGATAGAGCTCTCCTCAGGGGACTGAAGAGAGGAATGTTGATGTTCTGGATTCTGATCGGGTTTAGGCATGATTTGGTATTAGCTAGGTCCTAAGCATCAAAACAGATGTGCCTTCAATGCCTGGGAAGCTTTAAAGGCTATGCTATGGCTCTTAGGAAGCTCAGCTGCCTCCTAAGTTAATCAACAGCTTTGGGCTTCGGTGGAATATAAGGACTTGCATGTTACTAGATCAGCTTCTTGGAACATAGGAAAAAGAGAGGATCTTGAGCAAGTACCAAAGCAGCTTCTGAGCTTGACAAGAGGGCTACAGGAAAACAACAAAGTCCATCCTACGCTGAAAGAAGACTAGTGGTTTTGAATGTTGTGGAGAACCATATTATGAATATACAATGTATAGGGTGGCTTGCTTGGTATGTGGTAGAGGCAGAARCTGGAGTAGCACAAAGTAGACCACGTCCCTACAGATGGCAGTTTTTTCCTGGGTTTTATGCTGGTTAAGGAATTTTTCACATAATAGTTAGTAAGTAAAAATCAGCATGTAAATACTATATTAAGGTTTTATATTGTAATGCTTATTTTAAGCAAATTAAAAGTGAAGCAAAGGTCTACAGTAATGAAACCAACATCCACTGGTTCCCATTCCCCATTCATACATTATTATTAATTAATCTGATGGAGTTTTAATTTGTCACAGCTGGGCAAGTACTCATTGGGGAATTCAATGATAGTACTGGTGGGTGGAAAACTAAGAAAGCCCAGTAGTATTGTGTGAAGTCACTAAGCATGAAAGAATTGGCTTCATTGATGGCCTTATTACAAATAGCGCATTCACAACTCTGCATGCCTAAAGCTATATATGTACATACAAAAGGAAATTCAGAAGTATAAATATTCTATTAATATTTTGATTCATCTCTAATCATTTTGGCAGCATCCATAAATGAAAGTAGCAAAGTAACTGAGGAAGGTCACTTTTGCATTTCAGCAACCAGGGAAGCAGGAAGGATGCACGGAGACACGTGCATGGAAACCTGGAACCACTTCTTGGTTCTGGCTGCGTAAAGGGGGGCAGAAAGTACTTCTGACCAGAGTCCCTCCCCATCTTCTACCTAGGGCAGACTTGCAGTGTGTGTTGCATCGCAGATGTTTTCCAATTCCCAGAGCTAGTAAGAAGATCAGTACAAATTGAAAAGCTTGGATTTTCTAATTAAATTCTATTGATTTATTTTATCCAGCCAATTTAAGGATATTTGTTATCCTCATCTTCTCTATCGCTGTTCCTATTAGAAAAACAGAATAACTGAAAGCTGCATTTCTTTCAAGTTAAATGATTTTTAATGTTCAAAACTTCAGATAAGATTTGAAGTAAGTCTCCCTAGCTTCTGAGATTTGATCATCAATAACAAACTGCCTGTCCTGTAATATGATAGTACTAAATTTATTTGAAAAGGAGAGTAATCAAGTATTTTGTAAAGTATAAATATTAATCAAGTTTCCATATACTAGATAATTCAGGAGTGACTTTGCCCAAATGCGACAAAGAGATTTGCTCTTCAGTAGAAATGGACTGCTTGGCTCTCCCCATTTTCTGGCTTTTTTATAGACCGATCCTTCTAAAGCAGTCCTCTGTCTCCAGAGCCGTTCCAATGAGAGACAGCAATTAAATCCCTATAAGAAGTGATTAGTAATGGCACATATGCTACCATGGACTCTTCAAAAAGTAGCTTTGTAATGCATTTGCTCCCTTACAATTTCATGAAAGTTTTTTTTCTTTTTGTAAAATGTATAAAGAGCTAATGTGCATTTTGATTTTTTTTTTTCCATACTGGTCTGATGTAACAGTAAAAAAAGTAGCCAAATAGTAATTTGTAGAGATTATGCCACATGCAGCTTTATTGTGGAACACACACAAAAAATAACCTGCTGAAGATTGTATTAATAACAAAAATCAGGCTATGAGAATACAATGCCAGTAAACTAGTAAGGAGATGCAGCATAAATAAATCTGTTTGGCATTCACGTCTTGAGATTTATGGTCCTGGCCTGTCAGCGACATTTATGCTTAGCTGTATGCTGCYTAGCTACTTTTGAGGATTTCTCAATCCTCAGCTCAGAAGCTGCTTTCTCAGTTCTTGGTCACTCATAAGTAATATTTTCCAGAAAATTTAGAATCTAATTCTAGGAATTATGAACTTAATTTCCTGGAAGAAAAAAGGATGTAGACCTCCAAGAGACCTCTAGCAAAGGACTTAAGTGCTTCAATTATTAGCTTAGAAGCTGACTTCCTCATAAAAAGCCCTACTTTAACTTGAGCGTGCTGGCTGTGCAGGTGGAATAGCACATCCCTTCAAAATAATACTGAGGCTGGAACTATTGAAGGAAAATATAAGTCACACTACTATGGTAACAGTTCCTCATACATTTTCATAGGATGAAAATCTGGAAAGTGATCTGTTAGCCTGATATGGTTTGGCTTCTCATGTTGGTTGACCGAACTATTAGCTACCACATTTAATCTCCTTAAGCATTAATATATAATGTGGGTAAAAGCCCAGAGCCAAGTAAGAAATCACTAAGTTACAATTTAAAGTCTTAGTATGTAGAGGACAGCCTTTATTTCCTCCAAGATTTCAGAAGCACACTCTGCTTTATGCAAATATGACTCGCCAAGTTTGCATACAAGGAGTTCGGTTTAAAACTCAGTCAAGAACAGATCTGTCAAGGTAAACTTCAAATCTTGTTAGACCTGTTTGTTTCCACTGCTTTTTATATGAAACTCTTCAGATAAGAAGCCACACACAAACTGAAAAGCTGTAGGGAGAGGGAAGAGATTTGATTTGAATTCCAGTCTGTTGTATTCACAACAGTATTTCTATTTATATGTGTAATCCCTGGTAGGCCACCAATCATTTACAGCCAGAGAACACTTAAAAGCAGTTGTACACCAATAAAGTTAGAAAAATATAAAAGCTGGAATACAGTAAGATATACAGGAGACATGGTTGTATGGATGCTTATTAAATGTAATGTGCTAGGTATTATTTTGGTTCTTTTCTGGCAGAAAATGTTTGGAATTTCCTAAGTATGAGTATTGGGAATTTCTGCAGCTCCTTATCTTGCCTTCTCTAAGCCCAGCTGTGAAGTAATCTTCAGACCAGGTAGCATCTTGCAGTAACTCTTTTTCACAGGTAGGGGCAGAATAGTTTATTGTCAAGGACTGAAATGAGAAGGGCTGGTGAAATCCTAGCTGATTTCTGATGCACAAAGTTTTCATTGTACTCACAAGACCTTGTTGGATCAACTACCTGGGAATGGGGATCTGAAGCACAGTTGATTCAGGAGTTGATTCAGTTTTGAAGACTGAGAGGGAATGAAGGGATGGATGGAGGTAGGAGAGGCAGGTGGTTGAAAGTCTGGGGAAAACTTCTCAATGGAAGGAGCAGCTTCCTAGAGCTGGTCAGAAAATAATGTCCCCTGACTATGAGGACTTACGAGGTTTTGACAGATTTTTCTCTTTCATATCAGGACAAAGCTGAGATCTGAAGTATGATTAAGTCAGAATATTTGTTCATTCAACAGCTCATGAACAGTCAGTGTTTGTGACAGCTTTAAAAAGGTAGAATACGTAATTCTGAGAAGTCCAATTTTTTTTTCCAAAAAAAATGTATTATCTATAGACTAATTTTCTATTTTGTTTGCTTTAAATTAATTAGAATTTTCACTGGGGATAGAAAAAAGTGTAATCAGAAAACAACTAGTGCCAAAGGCCAGCAGGAGTGCGGAGGGTCACTCTGGGGAAAAGGAGAAGGCTCAGCAAACAAAATGGACTCTGGTGCTATGTTTTTTGAAGAGGATCTTGTAGCATTAAGAAGGATCTTGGTGCCTTTCACTGAATGTCACAAACCTGGGCCTGCCCTGGTTAAATTAAGACCATTGTAGAGCTCACCTATCTTTAGTGTCATACTTTCAAAAACTGTAGTGGTTAACTTCAATACAAATTCCGCTTAAACAATAATTTTGTTAGCAGAAGGCAGCATACTTTTTTCAAAAAGAAACAAGTAGGTTGTGTTCTCAAACAGTAGTAGATAAAGGAGCTGCTCGTCTTCCATGTTTTGTGTGGAGCACATGCTCTTGTTAATTGTCCTGGTTACTCTGCTGTATCACCTACCCTTGCCAACAGTATTTGAGATAAATATCTTTTACAGGATTTTAATAGGTGTGTGATAATTAAATTAATATGAAAATCATCTTGTAGTTGAATAGGTTTTTTGGTTAGGACATGCCTATACATATCAAGTCTTAGCACATTAGTTTCTTTTGGCTAGGGTGATGGGGGGGAGGGCAGGGGTGAATAGTAAATTCATTAAAATATGTGATTTCAGATAGTCCCAAACTGTTTATTAAATGCAGTCAAACTGGGGGAAGTATGATGACAGAGAAAACATACTACAAAAGGTGGGATCAGGTTCACATGTTTGCAGAGGGAGGAGACACTTTTTAATCAAAAAGCCCAGTGTGTTAGCCTTCCTTCTGGATGTGGAGAAGTTGTTTGTTTTCCTTCTGGATCTGAAATGACTTAAATCCATAGGTCCTGCTTTGTTAACCAGAACCTTCATCAAAGAGTTGTGGAAGCTGAGGTTGGCTGCTCTTTTTCTCAGTTGAGGATGCTGTTCTGCTTCGTACAACCAGCCAAATCTTCAGAGCAGCAGAAACTAGACAGCAGTATTTTGTGTCCTAATCACAAGGATATAGAGTATTGTCTTTTTTTCCTGCTACCTCAATGATTATTTGAAGATTTTTTTTTTACTTAAAACAGTGTCTAAGTCTCAAAACATTGCGTAGTTTGATGATTTAACACACTGCCAGAGTACGTATTCTGGGAGAATATGGCAAACGCAGGACTACTGGGAAAGAAGAAAAGAAACTCCTCTGTAGTTTATCATTCATTTTTCTTTACTAATAGTTTCAATGAAGTATTTAACTTTATGTTAAGTCAAATGTTTCTTATAAAGTGTTTTTGCTTTTTATTTTCAGGAAAACCCCAGCTTTGCTATAAAGCAAACCAGTTTCTTCCTGCCAGAGTATTTTCTAATGGAAAGTTTGCTTCTAACGAAAGCGTAGAAGCAAAATTGCTTTATAACCAGCCTAGACTTGCAAAGCATTATCTCAGAATAGTGCAAATAATATTAATACATTAAGATGAGGACAGACTTACAAAGGATATTTTTTTATGAATCATTATGTACACCAAACGCTAATCTGCAATAATTATATCCTTAATTGTCATTATTGCAGGAACAATACTTAACCCAGCCTTCCTCAGGAAAGTCATTGCCTAGAGTTATAGTAGTTAGTTATACAGATAGATATAATATATTATCTCTCTCTATAATATCTGTATGATATATGGTACATATCTCTCTATTGTATGTATAATGTATAATATATTATAGAGAAATATTATCACCTAGAATTATGTTAGGTAAAAATCCGAGATTCTTAAATCACTTCACAGGGAACATGTAAGTAGTATATGGTACTAGAGATTTTTTTCTAAGGATTCATTTGACCTTTATTCAACCTCCTAAAGTAATCACCTAAATTATTCCATAGCATCCCTCAAGCGTGGTAAGTCAACAAAAGCCCTTGTATCTCCAAATATCTGCTTCTGGTGATAGCACACTACAAATAGTAGCCATAATCAGGATTTCCACCTGATGTTTCTAAAATGTAATCTTATCTCAGCTACTGAGGTCCTATGGTAAAGGTAATAAGGTCCTGCTGAATATTTTCACATTCCTTCAGTTCAAAATATTTTGACTGAAGAAAAGCAAAGGCATTTTTTTCCAGTTGTGTTTGTCCATACACCACACTAACAACAGAGTGCAAGCCAAATCAAAACAGTGCTGCTGTATAAGGTCAGATCCTTCACTTAATTCTCTACTGCAAGGAACTCTGACGAGGATTTTTTTTTCCCTTTTAAAATATGAAATACCCTTTTTCAAAACAAAAATCAGACTCAAATAGTGGTGTAAGTTCTGTTGAAAGAAAATACCGTCACATAGTAATAGTCTGTATACTTAGTGTTAGCACTTTATGCTGCTTCCCTCTCAGCTCTTCCTCCCGCCTTTCTGCCAGACTGGTTGTCATGGGTTGCAGAAGGGCTTGGATGCAGGCGGAGGACCGGCCCCTTGGGCAGCTCAGAGTAACTGGAGCATAAGTTAGAGTCTAAGAGATGCTAGTGAAGTTGGTGTTTGCCATAGATTCACATTTGTGGTTAAAAGCAACACAGCTTTTTACTCTGCCTTTCATGCAATTTATAATTGAAAAGCAGCAGAAGTCTAGCAGGAGAGTAAACAATAGTTGGAATTACATTTTGCTGTTAGGAGACAAATTATACAGATAAATTTTGCTGTTTCTTGTGGGGCCACTGGTAGTATCAGAGCTGGGGAAAAAAAATAGACATGTGATCAGAGTAACAGGAAGGGGAGCAAGAGCTGATTAATCAGCACACTGTCAGTGGTCATCATTGCTAAAGCTGATCTGGAAACAACATTACAGTATTTGAGGGAACCCATGAGAATGGGTGAGAACAAAACTTGGGAGTGATTGAGTGAAATCAGGGGTATTCTGAAGCAGCACATTCTGCTTCAGCAAAGGAGGGGAGATGCTGACTGCATGTTTGTCTCTTCATAAAATTACTAACTGGTTTAGGTTGTGACTTTTCAAAGAGCCTGACAAAGCTCTGACTCTTGCAGAGGACATCTGACTTTGATGGACTTTCTAGTCACAAAGTCCACAGCTGCTTCCTAAGGTAGGCAGCACATAAATAGGCTAGGTATCAACATCAGTTCAGCTGAGCATTGCAGAGCAAGGAGCTCTACACCTTAAAATAGGAACATAGATCTATTTCAGCAACCGAAAAGGTTACCGGCTCCAATATAGCCACACCAAGAGCTTGTCGTTTTATCAGCTGAGGAAACGTTGACATGTGATCCTTGCCTGTCACGCAGATAGCTGCTTACAAGCCTTTTCAAGTAGGGGATAGTAGTGTTTTCAGGTTAACTTAGGGTGGTGAATATGGTAGGGAGAGGGATAACTTTTGCTCCTTGGTGCATTCTTGGTTTTTTCCCCCACTGTTGTACAGATAAGTAAAGCTATAGTGCTGACTGTTTCTGTGTTCAAAGGGCTGTAACACTTCTAGTGGATGATTAGCAGAAAACCCATCTATAGTAAATAATTCTGTGAAGAACTGCCCTATTGACACCTGGGATTTTATCTCATTCGGTCATTCTCTCATTCTTCCAACCCTTTTTTCTATTTTCTGACTTTTGTAGGTTTATATTAGTCTGTCTGTTCAGATGGCTATACCTGTAAATATTCCAAATAATGATGGAGAGGGTTTTTTTGTTTGCTTGTTTGTGCTGTGGTCAATGCATCTTCCTTTCTTTGACAATTAACACTTCTCCATGTGTTTAACAGCAATGTTGACATTGTATGTGGTGCCTCAGTGCTGGCTGACCTGCTGGGAACCTCTAAGCCATCACAGCAACCCAGAAGGATCCTAAATAGCTCGTAAGTCTTACAGTAAATGTGGAATGGAAATCATGGCTCATTGTTTCTCTGAGGAGCTTCTGTCAGCTAAAAATAAGTCACTTCATTAGAATTTAGCTGGTAAACTTTAGTTTTCTGGACGTGTAGGCAACATAAGGCAAAATTTAATCTCAAGTCACTTCTGAGTCAGGGATGAAAGAAGGCATTTTACATTTGAAAGCCTCTCTTTTATCCACTGCCACCCTGCAAACTTAGTTAATTTTCATTGTAATTCTCATAGCACTTCAAATACACGTACTTTGCTATCTTCATTATCGGCATCAGGTTCACATCAGAATAAGCTTCTAAGCCAAAAGAATCAGAGGTGCCACATTAAATTAGCTTGTCTAGAGCTCCAATTAAAATTTTACTATAATGGGTAGGCAACAAAATGAAGATATACACCAACGCACGCAGCATGGGCAGCAAACAGGAGGAGCTGGAAGCCATTGTGCAGCGGGATAGCTACGACTTAGTCACCATCACAGAAACATTGTGGGACGA
>JAYKAV010000307.1:71762-133491 GCA_035582835.1 Phoebastria nigripes | reverse complement strand
TAAACATTGGAACAGGCTGCCCAGGGAAGTGGTGGAGTCACCATCCCTGGAAGTATTTAAAAGACGTGTAGATGAGGCGCTTAGAGACATGGTTTAGTGGGGCTTGGTGGTGTTGGGTTGACGGTTGGACTTGATGATCTTAGAGGTCTTTTCCAACCTTAATGACTCTATGATTCTATGCCTTGTTTGCTCAACACCATTATTTAGGAAAATAATTCTGCTTGCATGGCTTTGAATTATTGAAAATAGGGTATCTTCTCTCTTGGAATCTGTCCTCTTTCCAAATATTTATCACCTAGAGCCTTAAATTATTATTTCCAATATTTATCACCTAGAGCCTTAAAATATTTTCTTTTAGTAGGGCTCTAGTGTAAGAAATGTTTTAATGTTACTCCATTTCTCATATCTGTGATCTGCTGCCATAATTCCGTGATACTCAAGCTCAGTCTGTCCATGCACAAAGGTTTATTAGTTTCCCTCCACATAATATGGGACTGTCTACAAGCAGGTGCCAACAGTGGTTGGCCTGATCTCAGGAGAATGTTCATAATTAGATAATAACATTGTTTTGTGTTTTTTGTCCTCGTTTGACAGGACATCTCTTCTAGTACAAGGTGGTACTCTGACATCATGGTAGGCAGCAATCTAGTGGTGTCTCTGTTCTTACCATATGCATCAGTCTTTCACTTGACTTACTTTCATATGACTTACATGAATTACTCTGTTCTCATTGTGTGTGGACCAACTTCTTCATTAATCAGATGGTGCTTCCTAAGTTTGATCACCATGTCTCTCTTTCAAAAGATAAATCATTTACATTTAACACAATACTGTGCTGGAAAGATCTTTTCTATCTCATCTATATTCAATAGCAAATCTCTGCTTTTCAAATGGAGATTGAGAGAGGATCCTGTGAACTACTGCAAACCTACAAATGCTCCTGGTAGCAGTAGGAGCTGGCACCATTCAGTAACTCACTTGGATTCTAAAAACTAAGATTAATGGGAAGCTTGTGCTTGTGAGAAATTTTATTGACCAGCTCTTGGAGCCAGCCAGACCACCAGCATGGATCGTATAAGAACCTTTTCCCCCATAGGAGAAAACCCCCTATCCTAAAATGGAGGCACTGTGATGTCCATTCACTTTCAGCATTTCTCTCTTCCTGTCTTGTGTAATCAATCTTATTCAAGAGCTTTCTTTTACATTCTAATTATGCAATGCCAAAGGGACCCTCATCTCAGATGAGGTCTTCAAGGGCTACTGATAATGCATATACCCTTTTCCAGCACCAAGATTTGAACTCAAAATTAGCGGGAAAAGGCAGGAGCTGAAATTAGGCTAGAAACAAAGTTAATGTTTTTACCAGGGAGTGTAATTAGCCAATAGAGCAGCTTCTGGTAGGAGTAGCTGATCCACGGTCATTAAAATGTCAAAGACTTACTGTGTTTTTGTTTGTTTCCTTGTATTTAATATGAGCCATATGGCAATGAACAATACTTCATTTTGAGTATCCAAGAGGGGGAATTCTTATTAACAAAGGCTTTATAGTAGCATGTGTGAAAGAGGGCTTTCATTATATTTGCAGGGTTAATTTATATGGGGTAATGTTTGGTCTCAGTTAATCCATCTGTCTAATATTTTAACAATATTTTAATGAAACCTTGAGCCAGATGTCAATGTAGTAAGAGTTGCCTATTTTATCCGTTGATTTTCAGTAAAATATTGCGGAATGAAATACTGAAAACCTAACTCTAACAAAGGGGAATTACAGTGATTGTCATTGATTTCAACAGGGTCAAAATTTTATGGAGCATTTATATGTTCAGCAACTGTAGTAGTGAAATATAAATATACAGATTTAAGATTACTTTTATGCATGTAACAGAGGCAGTTATTGTAAAATCTGCAATCCTGTCATATGTAGTGGGTCATAATGTTTTATAATACATAGGCAAAAAAACACCAACCCAAAAAACCTTTGTAAAACATGAATTGCATGTCAGCTTCTTTGCTAGTTAATGGTAGTCACAAAGCTGGTCCCAAATCTGTCATTGCTAAATGAACACTAAATTGATACTGGTCGTTCTGTTTATTGTTCCCTAGTGTGGTCGTCACTATTCTTAGCCCTTTGACTAGAAGTGTCCAGCAGACATTAATCTATGCTCATTACTTGCAAATTTTAACTGTGTCTTGAATCTTTGAAGTGGTTGCTGCTGCTGAAGGAACATAGACTTAACTTATCAGGGCACTACTAGACTTTAATGGTCCTGATCAGCCTCACCTTGGGCCTTTGCCTACACGCCTGCCGATGGGCCTGGGAGCCTGATTTCAGCTCAGCCCAGGGCCTTCAGTCCCTGTGTGAGCTATGTCAGAGGACTGCTGGTCTCCAGGTCAGCCACAGCCCTGTCCTGCCTGGCCATGGACTGTATTGATCGAGACCCTAACCTGAAGACTGATTTCCTGGCTTGACCTCAGACTGGCCTCATCACCATGAATTTGCGTGGTGATCTGGACTCTTGGTTGAGCCTGGCTGCCATCTCTGGATCTGTCCTGCCCTGTTGGCCTTGCCTGGGTACCATGGGGTGGGGCCCTGGCTGGCAAGACGCCTACCCTGCTGGCTGGGCATCATGCTCGGCTCCCACCTTCCCATCCCTTAGGGAGCAGCCACCCCTCACTGTACACTGCTATAACTGTCTACTGAAAGAGTTAGAAAAACTTAGATTCAGCTCCTGTTCCACTTGACAACGGGATGTGGCTTATGGATGTTGGGATCATGGGTTGAGTTAGTCCCTGAGATATTAAAAAGAAATCTGAGACAGAGTTAGCCTTAGTTGGATTCTGGTCACTAGAATGATTATATTTAATGGTTACATGCATGAGTCTGTGGTTAAGGAGTTGTTACAGAGTTGTACTTGGTCATGTGCATTAGAATACTGAACCTGTTTGGGACTGTATTTAGCAAACTTATGGGTAATATTCTGACCTGTTGCAAAACGAGGCTTTTATCAGATCGTCATTTCTTCACTTCAGAACAGTTAGATATCGCATGACGTAACTACCCCAGATGGCTGGGTGGGCAATTCCTGCATTCTTGATTTACTGAGTCTTTAAAATGTCACTGCTGTTAGGCCCTTGAATGCACTTGTGGCTGGATAATATTTTGGTTTCTGTGGCTTTTGGAGAAATCTTTTAGTTGTTCTGCACAACATCCATATCCCTCCTCCCCCTCCTTTTTATGTGTATAACATTTTTTGTCTTCAGACTATTACATCTAGCAGTACATGACTCATGGCCCATTGCAGCTCAGTAAAATGTCACTGTTATGAATATATTGCACAATGAGCCTGCCTTGCACATCTTTAGCGCAATATTTATTATTCAGCTCTTGCTGAAGTCAATGGAAAGATTCCCAATAGGCTGCAAAGACATTTGGAGCAGGTCTGAGTTTGCCTTTAGTGTGCCTGACTACTGAGCAAAAAAAAAAAGGCATATTTGTAGACTGGGTAGCCATCTCTTTTATAAGTTTAATGTGGTCACTACCGGTGACTAAAATGGAAGTTTCAGCATACTTTGGTCACAAGACTACATACCCAGGGCCTCTGAAGAGCTCATAGGTTTTCACGTGGGCTAACAACCAGTTGCATTAAGAATACCTCATCTACTTCTTCTTGAACAGGAAGTCTGTGGCAGACGCCCACTGCGATGTCGCCCATGATGGTCTGCCCACTAATCCTAACCTGTAAACTGTCAGCTGGCTCATGTCCGTCCCTAGGCAGAGCTCCGTGCATTCCCACTACTCTCTCACATAAAGGGCAAATCCCTCTCCTTGCCTTCCAGTCTCTCCTTCCTAAAGAGCCTCCTTTCTTTCTGAATTTTGCTTTAACCCTCATTAATTGCATTTCATTCCTGTTGTCTGTAATTTTGCCTGCCTTGAGCTCTTTTGCCTGTTCACACATTCCTCCCTAGGCTCACTATTACTTTTCCCCATATTCCCTTGTCCCCATTCTTACGTGTCTCCGTGTCTATCTTCCTCTGTTCTCTCTTCCTCTGTCACCACTTTGACTTTGGTATCTTCACATCAGTAGCTATCTGGGGCAGTGGAAGACCCACACCTCAACAGATGTGCTTTGATGCCGTTCCCTCAGTCCCTCAGAAGTTGTACTTTTTCCTCTATTGTCTTCCATGTCCCTCAAGACTTACCTTTTTGTAAGGTAATCCTCTTGAAACAAAACCTGTCTGTTTTCTTATAGTCTCAGAGCATTGTTATTACTTAAGTTGCTAAGTAAAATTGTGCTTTCTTAAGAAAAATCAGGGTGTATTATACCAGCCAGGATAATCTGTGATGTGCTAGTATGAATAGGATCTAAAATAAAGGTGTGTTCTGGGCTTGGTTTTCATGGAGTTCTGTTTCTTCTTGACCTATTTATGCACCCAGCCTGACCACCATATATACAGTCAAAGAAAYCACATGTGCAGTTTGTCTTCTGCAATATGTGATAAAAATGGACCTTTTTTAAAGCCATCAAGATAATTTCATATGATGACACTGACCCATGCCATTCTGTGTAGGCTCACTCGTTTGGCAGAGCTCCACAATAGCTGTGATATCCCAGCAGGTTTTTTGCTGGATATGACAGCAAAACAGGAAATTACTGGCTCAATTTCAAAGCAGGGGAAAGAAAACAACATGGAAAACTAGCTTAAAATGATTTACAAGACAAATACGCAAATGGTTGGAGCAGTCACCGTACACATTTAACCCATTCTTAAAAGTTTGCTTCTACTTTTAAAATAGTAAAACTGAGTAATATTGTTCTTTATGTTATCTCTTTGGTCTGAGATTTACTAATTTCTACTGCAGGACGTGCAGACTCCCTTAAAATAACATTTGCTCACAATACAACATTACTACAGCACAAATAAGTAGTTTGAATCCATTGCTCCTAGCTAACTGGTGTTCCTTGCTAAGCCTAGAAATTATGGAATTGATTCTTCATTGAGGCTGATGTGAATTGAGACTACCTCTGCAGAAATAAATGGAATAATAGGAAGATAAGAGCATGGAGAATAAGGCTCAACATCTCTGAAGGGAGGTGACATTTTTGGCTTAAAAGATTGTCAGTTTTATAGTCATTTATGACTGATTCCCAAAAGACAAACATTGTCTAAAATTAAATGCTTCAGATTTGCAAGCAACAATGAGTCATGGGTAGATGTAGAGAAAAGTAGCAAAACCAGCAATGACAGAAAGTGGGTATTAAGAATAATACAAAATAAATCTGAGATCTCATTCTATTTCAGTTTTCTAGAAAGATGTTATTTGAGTTTCATTAGCTAGTTTTTCAACATCAGCAATCCCAAATAAGATGAATAATTTGTTATCCAAAATAGCAAAATATTCAAATTCAAATAGGGAATCTATAGACCATGTGAAAATCAATCATTTTTAAAAAAAATATTTCACTGTTTTTTGAAGGAGTTCTTGTGTGTTTCTCAATTGTAATGGAGTCTGATTTTAAACGACTTTATAGCTATTTTTGCAAAAGTGTTAAAAATAGTTTCATGGAGTGCATCTGTTCTTCATTATTTCTCCCAAAGCTTTTAGTATGATCTTCACAGTACTCTGAATAAGATCAACTCGTCCAGGTAACTGGTTGCTTAGCCTGGTACTGGCACATCAGGTGAATGATAACGATCAAACTTATCATGTGGAACTGTGGGATCATATCCCAACGCATGTCTTCTCTCCTGGGAAGACTGTGAGTAGCTGGCAGTCATGTCTCTAGGGGATCAAAGCAGGATGCAGATGGGAGGTATGATGGCAGCCATTTTTGCAAAGATGTAAAATTTTTGCACCTTCCCTGAGGTGGGAAGATAAAACACATGAACAAAGCAATTTCTACATGAGTCCATCTTACAGCCAGGTTCCCTTTTCCTTTCACTCCTGAAAGATGTGCTTAATAAAATGACAGATAACATCTGTGCATTTAGTATCTGATATACTGAGAACATATTTCACAAAATCAGAATACATTTAAAAAGAAATTAAGTTTTAGAATTGGACTTCATACCAAAATGGGAAAATCACACCTCAGCTTTTGATGACAAAGGAGAAAATAGACTCTGTTGTTAAACCAAATTAATTCACAGTCCATAGAACTTTGCAGTGTTCTGTTAATTAACACTAAAACCACTGGGGAAACAAGCTAAACAAGCAGCCAGCTGGAAGGAGGTGCACAAGCACATCAGGATAGATGTGACTGTAAACTGATGGCTACAATCAGTATCATCAGGTGAATGGAAATAATGTGCTAAGTTTCAGTGCTTCTGAAGTCTTTTCCATGGGGCTTCTTTCTAATCCTTTAGGTAATCCCAAACCAAAACACAAATCATCTGAAGAACAGAGGGTGATAATTCTTCAAACAATGTTGCTGGAGGAATGGACTAGTCCAGGAGGAAAGGACACACATCTTTTCAGTTTGACCCTGCTTCTCCTTTATAATCCTCCAATAGCCATGTGCCAGCTGCAATGTAAAAGAATCTCCTACGTTTCACAGCCCCTTCTGTTAATGTAGATGCTCTCACAATCATATTTGTACTTAATTATTGAGGACTTGATCCTTCAGTTTTGCAGGAATAAAACTGTGTTGGTTTCAGCAGGAATATTGAGACAAAAGCTATAATCAGGCTTGTCACCAGACAACTGTCTTTGTTTGTAGTAAAGAATATCTAATGCTGATTAAGTTCACCCTGTAGCCTTTAGGTTTGGTGGTACACCTAAAACAGAACTTTCTTCAGACCAAAACTTCTAAATCCAATATACTTTGCTTGGGGACTATTTCTTGCTCTGCCACCTTTTTTATCCTCCTGTGCTTGGGTCAAACTGCAAGTCCGTAGGTGTACCCTATGGACAGAATTAGGAATTTCAGAGAGTTACTCAAGTTGAGTTTTCCACTAACAAATACAAGAGTTGTCATTTAGATTTAGGCCCAATGTCAGTTAGCTCTTTATCAAACAAGTGAACAGTGCCTGGTCCTTCAAGGAAAGATGTAAGAGCTTGGCAGACTCCTCCTGTATTGAGGCTTCTGATCTCTATTTAGAGATTGGCTAAGTCTGCAAAGTAGCCAGTCTAATGTTCTTTCCAAGATCTTTATCAGTCTTATGCTACCACTTGATACCTTCAGTGGAATGCAAATTTTCAGTCTAACTTTTGCACATTGGTAGATGTCTGACAGCCTCTGGCAATGAGTTCCTTAGTTTTATTTCTGTTTGTGTGAAAATACAGTTCATCAGTTGGGAATTTACTTTCTTTTTGTTTGATTGTATCTCTTATTCTCCTGTCACAAGTCAGAGACGATAGTTGCTCAGTGTTCCACTCATTATATACATTATATACCTGATGTCACTTAGTATTGCTCTTCCTGATGTAAAGTACAAATCCTTACAGCATCCCTTCATCTTTCTTTGTCAATAACCAAACATCTCTGGTTCTGATACATATTTTTACAGGGTAGGTGTCCAGTGCTGCACAGAATACACCAGGCAAGACTGTACTGTTTATTCATATAAAGGTATTGTCTGTAGTACTGGTAGGATTTTGGGATACTTTTTTCTATTTTTTTAATGCAGTTTATCTGGCTTTCTGTAATAACATGCAGATCTCTTTGGATACAGTTAAACTGTACAGGTGGTTTATATATTTCTCTTAAATGTGTATGCTCCTCAGTGTGCATATTAAATACTCAATTAAGCTATCATAATCCTCTTGTTTAGGTCTTTCTGCACTTTGCTACAGTCTTCTCTGGACATTACAAACTTAAGTAACTTGGTATGATATGACATTTTGTCACCTTGCAATTTTTTTTTTTAATGCAGCATTGCATATTCCCATTAGTAATTCAGTCATTTTATATATAAACTGCATCTGCACTCTCAGATACACTATTTAGGCTTGATGACTTACTGTTTTTGAACTACTAATTTGCTTTTTCTTCCATACCCCTTTTTCTGAGTCTACCTCTCTTTGTTCATTCTGTCTCAGTTCAAGGGTTTTCTAGTGCCTGGCACCTGGATATTTCTTATCATTTGGATACATTTGAATAATTTGATGAATGCCAGACTCATGCTTGAGTGTGAAGAGACAAAATCCAAACTTCACTTCCAGCAATGTCCTAGTCTGTGTTCACAGAAGTGTGTTTCCTTGGTTTTGAATTTGTAAAAGGAAGCTCATAAAAGCTGTCAGACAGGTTTCTCACTGCAGATTTTATATGAGAAAGCCTCTTAAAACTTAACTTAGTTGATCTGGATAGAAATTAATCCTCTGGAAAAAATAATGAACAGGTAACATAGTTTAAAAATGCCAATAAATATTCTCTGTTAGTGTGCCCAATATTTCTACAGCTGGTCATCACAAAAAGCAAAGATTATTATCACTACATGTCTTAAAATGTACCCACTCAGGGTAAGCCTCAGTGCCCAAAACTCATCTAATAGTCTAAAGGAATATTAAAACTAACTCCAGGATTACCTTGAAGGATGGACAGTATACACTGAAGGGAAAATATGATTTGACTTTGGGAATAATTCAATTTGGTCAATGAAACTGGAAGTAAAATTTTATGATAAACACAAGTCTCTTTAGTAGGGCTAGGGACACTCTCTTTCTTAATGTCTACTATTTTCCAGTAGGCTAGCGGGCCTAAAGGGAAAAAGAATAGCTACAATTTATAGCTTCGACAGTATATAAACAACAAAAAAGTAATGAGCAACGGTGGTGGTTTTATGCAAGCATATGGAACAAGTCATAACCTAGTTGTATTTTGTATTGGATTTGGGTTTGTCTTTGGCTGTTGAGAGAAAAAATTACTGTAAAACTTGCTTTTTCAAGTAGCAGGATATGGAGTACATTACCATAAGCTGTCACTTTCTGATTCTCTTAACTCTTATAGTTATGAGTTAATGTAACATCAGCGACTGATTCTTTCACACTTCATAAAATAGAAAAAACAATTGTCTATACACTTATAAACAAGAATAATGCTTAAAATGACACATAGACAGTATTTATCATAAATACTCTTATTATTAATGGATTGTTCTAAGTGCAGTTCCTGAACAACAACTTTTGAACATGTAATCTAAGAAGTATCTAAACTGAACAACAGAGCAGAGTAATGGCTTGCTGCTTCAGCTGTCCTACTAGAATATTTTATTATGTATTTATTTCAGCTATAGATAGAATATTTGTTTACTGAATACAGATTAAATATGAGAAATATTCTTTTTTTTCTAAAGCAATCTGCTGCATTTCAAATATTATATATTCATTTTTTCTTCCAAAGACAACCAGAGCCTTTACTTGTAAAAAAACCCAAACAACTGAGTAGCTTTTTATACTATATGAATAACTTTAGCACATAATTCATTTTCTTTTTCAAACTCTGCCATTAAACGTTGTAATGCATATCTGTACTGTGTATATCCCATAGAGATGTATATAATCTGTTTTGAGTGATTTATTTTTGTGCATTTAAGTTCCACTTTTGTTAAGCTCATAACCTAGAAAGCTCTTGGCAAGAAAATTTAATGATTACTGTAAGGCAAAATGTATTCTTGGAGAACAATTTTATTCTGTACCCAGACTCTTCCCAGAAATAACCTTTCCTTCTATTTACACCATGTTGCCATTGCTGTGCATGCATTCAACCATTTCATGATCACTGTCGCCAAGACAGTCACCTACCATCACATCCCCCACGAGTCCTTCTCTATTCATGAATAGCAAGTCTAGAAGGGCATCTTTCCTAGTTGGCTCACTGAGTACCCGTGACAAGAAGTTATCTCCTACAAACGTCAAGAATTTCCAAGACCTGCTCGTCACAGCAGTATGATATTCCCAGTTGATGTCTGGGAAGCTGAAATCTCCCATAGGGACCAGGGCTACCGATCCAGAAATTTCTCCTAATTGCCTGTAGAATAACTCATCAGTGCTTACATCCTGGCGGGGTGATAGGTAGCAGACACCCACTACAACATCTCCTTTGTTTTCGATCCCCCTAATCCTCACCCAGAGGCTCTTGACTACATCATCACTAACTGTAAGGGCTGTACAATCAAACCTCTCCATTACATATAGTGCAGCACCTCCACCTCGCCTGCCCACATTCGTTTGTGTTTGAAATAGCAAATACTGGTTAGCAATGAAAAGAAGCAAAAGTGCATAAGGAGAAGGTGACAAGATGATGATGATGGGATATCACGAAAACAGAACATATGTTGCTTAATAAATCAGTTCATCTTTAACATTTGATCTATTGCTGCTGAAATTTTGGCTATTCTATAAATGCCTTCCATTGTCTCTTATTACCTAAAAAGCACAAAGGCTGTTTGGAGAGGGTTGTTATTTTAAATGCTTTGCAATTTAAAATATGTAATAATCTGCTTGCAGATCTTTGCTAGACAATGCTGTATGCAGATGTTCTTCAGAGAAAGGATGAATATGAACTAAAACCCCACAATGTTCAACCTTGCCGAACTGTGAAGAGGTTTTACTCTCGATTTGAATCAGAATTAAAAAACTTTCCTGCTGGCAGTCATCTCTGCACTGCCTTGGAGACAGAGCACCTGAAAGGCATTTTTTAAGACAGAATTGAAATATTTATTTAGGCTTTGTAAAGATGGCAGATTCTGAGCCTGCTTTTTGTTTCTTATGTGTCAGTGCTGAAATCAGATATTCAGAAGAGTTGAACTAAGGAAATCTTGAACACAATATAAGACCCATAAGTGAAGCAATTCTTCATGTTTCGTGTGTCTCTGACAGAATGCGAGGTGATGTTTGAATGCAGAGATATTCAGTTGTAATAGAGATAATCCAGTTTAGATTAGTTACATCTGCTATCCAGGCAGCCCATTTCTATCTGTGATTTCAAAAACAAGCAAAAGGTCTAATTGCTCAAATGTCTGGCAAGAGTGTGCCATAGCTACTAAAGCTTATGTGGATTCCATCAGAAATTGTAACTTGGGCTTATTGATGAAAAGCAGTGAAAGAGGAAAGGGAAGTGCAAAAACCAAGGTATAATAAAGCAGTTACACAAATACAGCTAAAAGAAATATTCAGACAGTGTCACACTTATTTAATGGGAAGAAAAAAACCCCATTAACTAGGAAGTGGGAGGCTTCTTGGGCCCAGCTGAGGCCTTGAAGCTGTGAAATGACACCATGGACTTAGCAAAATAAAAAAAATGCAGGGAAGGTCAATAGGATACAAAAGGAGAGAAAATCATCCAAGTTGCCTGGAAATTTCAAATTGCCTGGAAATTTCAAATTGCATATTGGTTTAGAGGAGAACACAGGAGAATGGGGATATAGGGGAAATTATAGATGTTATATGAAAACTTTCATAGGTTATGAGCAGTCCAAATAATAGGAAAAAGAAAAGGAAAAAAAGAGGGTTTGGAGGATTTTGCTTGTGTGGGTGGAGTTTTGTTTCTCGCCGAGGTTAGCTGAATTGTAAAATAGAAAGCAGGATGTAAATAATTCACTATACTCCCAGCTAAGTGAAGTTTTCTGCAGGAGGATAGTACTCAGTGCCTGTGTCTGTACGCAGTAATATCAGCACTCCTGATCAGCTATTCCCTGATGGACTTTAGAGCCTTTTGGGACTTCTTTCCAGGGCAAGCACAAATAATGTATTGTGTATTATTGGATGCAGAAATAGAATAACCTGGGGAAAAAAAAAACCCTAAACCAAATAAATAAATAAATAAATAAATAAATAAAWAAAATTCCCTGAAATATTTACATTGAGAAATCAGATTAAGTGATGAGTATAACTAGCAGTTTCTGGGCCAGAGATATAAGGTGACCTGTTTTAATTGTATCCAGCAATGGGCGGTAGTACAGTCACACATTAGTCACATCCTCCCAGTGGGTCATGAGCTGTTTGTACTACCTGCTTTTAGTCACACGTTTTATTTGGAAGAGCTAGGATTCTCAATTCACTCTATAAATTGTTTAGATTGTGCTAGTGCTGCAATTCTAATAGCAGAGTAAAAGAGGCTGGTAAATAAATAGTGCTACTGCCATGCTTGTGAATTCAGCCTTCAGGCAGGTTTTCAATAAATGATGAGAATATGAGAGGCAACAACATGGAGTCCTGAAGAGCTGCCAGTTTTGCAGAAAAGAAAAGTAGAAAATAAAAAAGCAGTAAAGATAACCTGCTTAGAATAGATTTTTTTTTGGCCACCACAGCATTTTTACAGAAGCACTGTGCTGAAGTAAAGATGTTTAAGCAAGTATTAACTTATCAGTCCTAACTACCTTGGTGGTTGACAAAATATGATGAAAGCAGTATCAGCTATTTGATGTGTATGGGTACAGTTTAATGTTGTCTGAACTGATTTCATACAGGATTTTTCATTTTCATATAGTGTTTTATTCTCTTTCAGTGAGGATCAAAGTCAGAAAGAGGGCTGTGCCCTAGAAGTGGCTTTACCGCAGTTGTGCCCTGTTTCATAACATTTAGTTAGGAGAATTTTCCTGTTGACTTCAAAGAGAGTTGGGCTGGGCTCTTAATGCTTGGTACATGGAACATTTCATTCACATGATTGTTTTCCTAAATATCAGGAGGGGCTTTTTTTGTTTGTTTTTTGTTTTTCTGGTGTTTTTTCTGTGCTAATGCTTGGGCTTTGTAGAATTTGTTCCATAGCACAGCTGATGTGTTACTGGYGCACAGGAGGGCTAAAATATTATTCCCTTTATGTGACTTTTTGCCTTTGGCGGGGTGGGGAAAGGATTAATGCAATTTGGGTCTGAACAACTGTAGTAAATAGAGATACTGTGATGCATAGCACAGCACTGTATACAGATGCATGTTCACCTGTGTTTACATATAAAGTATGTTATTCTGATCTCATTTACATTAATGGGAGCTATGAATAACTTATTTTAAGTAAGTGGATTTACATAAATGCAGGACCAGGAAGAGAGGCAAAGGTGTTAGACTAACAAACTGCATACAGTCTAGGATACTCAGTAAAGGAAAATAATTGGATTATATTTTTTGTACAACAGTTTTTGTTATCCTTCAACAAACTAGGAGTTTGTCCCCATCTGCAAGTGAGTATTTTCAGTGGGTAGTTAAAAGACTTTATCTTAATCTGGCATCAATTATTCACACCTTTATAATTTCTCAGTTGTGTTACAACAGTGACGTCTATCTGGAAATGAAGTCTGCCATACTTAGGCACCATCCAGTACAAAATCTTACTGATAAATGTCTTCTGCCTCACAGATCATCAGTGCCACACTCAAGCTTCCCTTTCTCCGCTAAAATTCCCACTGAATTTTGAATTATATCACTGCTTTGACCCTGATAGTCAACATCTTCCATGGTATATCTAAACAGCCAACTAAAACCCTCAGATAAAAGCCATCATCAGTAACTTTCTTTGCTTGACACAGTGCAGCTCTCTATAGGTAAAACTCATATGTTCCGATGTCAGATGTTTTTCAGGCCAGTCAGACATGGGACTAAATGACCACAGAAATTAGACTGACACAAACCTCCCTGCCCTGCACTTAAAACGTAACATGCCATTCATATACTTGCCTTCTCTAACTTTAATACTTGGTAGCATATATGGCTAAAAAGATCTATACAAAAAACATTCAGTCAATACATTTTTCTTCTGTAGAGTTACATGAGAGCAGAAATCTAAGTTCAAAGGTAGAGGTAGGTAGTCAAGTTGTCTTTACTTAGTATGATAAAAGCAAATGCTGTGGTGTTGAGCCACCATCATATGATGTGTGGTGCTGTTGCTGATCCAAACTAGATCAGAGCTGCAACACATGCTGCAGTGATGTAGTTTCACATAAAGGAAGTGTGGGAGATCAGCAGTAATTTTAGGAAGAATGCTTACAACAAAATGAAGAAAAACATTTCATTTCTTCCTTTAATTTCCTTTTCTTGTGTTTCTTTTTTATTTATCTTGTATTTTTATCATTGCAGTTGTGTTGAATTCACGTAAGGATTATTTGATGTAGCTCTTTTTGGACATTTGCAAATTATTCTGATCAGTAACGGTGAATTGTGGCAGCCCTTTGCTAAATTTTAGTGATACCAGATACCTCATTCATCAGGACAAAAAGCTGGAGTTTTAGAATATTTCAAGAGGAGCAGTAATAAATAGGCAGATATCCTTTTTGTCAAAATAGTTTCCATATTTTCATTAGATTTTGATTTATTTTTGAAAGCAAAAAGAAACATCAGCAGTGAGTAACAGCCTGTATTAGGAAGTCAAATTTTACAGTGTTGTGATTCAGGAGGCTGGTTAGTATTTGCAAATATAATTGTCAAGTCTGTTTCAAAGATGAAGTGAGCGTAACCTGTAACATTTTAATTGGCCATTTTATTGAGGTGTTGCAGAATCTGGTCACGTACAAGCAATGCTTCTGTTACCAATAGCTGAAATTTTGATTGAAAAAAATTTCCGTGTCTTTCAAATAACTCTCATTCTCTACCAAAACAGAAAGCTGTATGATACCATTTTCATAAACAGCTTTCTTAATGATGCACAAAACTTAACAATCATCACAGATATGGGTTACCAAATGAAGAATAAAAGCATATAAGTGCACCCTAAGGAAAAAGAGTGAGTGGTGCTTCCCCCTGCCCCCTTCTTTAATAGCTTGTTTTTCACTGCAATACTACAATAACTGAGAGTTAGAAAGATAATTTCAGTAAAAGTTTTGACATAGAAGAACTGTGAGTTCTTCAGACAGCCTCAGTGTATCTCCTAACATTTACAACATAGTCCATCTCTTATATTGTTCACTGGACTTGACTGGAGTTTTGCCTAAGTATAGAACAGAATGTGGGACTGCAATTGATAAACCTAATGATCTATTAGTTCCTTTTTTGTTCACCCTTGTTTTGCAGTTTTGTTAGTGGTGTCGAGTCACCTGGTCAAATTCCATTGTTTATAATAGGTGGTAGATTTGGAATTGCCCAAATTTTGTGGAAGGCTGTAACCTTCCCAGACAGTGGCTCCACGTTACAGATATATAGCACAGTCAGTACTTCACGAACATGTTGTACAAAAATAGTACTTTTGAGTATTGCCAGTTTGTATCTTAAATCTTAGTCTTATCTCATTTGGTGTCTTTTCCTTAAATTACCAGCTTTGAGATTGAGATTAGAACTGATTTGTTATCAGACACAATAGTTCTTCTATTAAGAACTATTGAGAGGAGCACTTCCTAATTCTGGGACCTGGGACAGCACACACACACCTGTGCCTGTCCTAGCTCCATGCTGGGATGAGACCTTATTGCACACTCTTTCTCCTCTTTGCTTCAGTTTTCAGTGGAAGTGAACCCAGCTGTGTGGATTAGGCAGGCACCCCCAGGGTCACTGCTGAGGTTCTAGTCTATAAAATCCACTTGGTTTATGTACAGCCTGGGAGTGTTAGTTTTTAGTTAAAGAAAGCTCCTAGCCATAGTAGCTGTGAAGAAAAGCTTGAAAATGTGAACATAAATGCCCTGACATCAGAAGACAATTAAAACTATCAAAAATCTGCAAGGTTTGAGATTTCATGATCTTTTTTTGAGGGACTGGTAGTATTTTCCTTACTACAGTTCTGGTTGGAAATAGATTTTTACTTTTGTCAAGGGTGTCTTTCTGTTTGCTATGTTAAACCTTGCAGAGATGATGCTTGTCAAATAGATGAATCCCTTGTGTAATTTCATTGGCTTCCTTGGAGCTTTTCCCAGTGCTATTTCAGGAGAATCTCAAATGGTGCATAAATGCTTTCTCTGGTTGGAGCTCTCTCTTGTTCTGCATACATGGAAATGATGACTGTAACTTGGCCTTTAAGCCTTCGGCTGTTCAAAGAGCTGTGTTCCCCACTAAGCTTCATAGTGTGCATTACTGGTGTTAAGTCTAATAGTGATGAAGACTGGTGTCACGTGTTTCACAGCACTCAGCTTGAAACAACAGGTCTAGGATCCACTCTTCGTCGTCTTCTGAGGCTAGTTAAGATGCTGAGCCCACAAATAGAAATGCTCACCTTTTTTAAAGCAGAATGCACTTGAATGTTAAAAAATATTTGACTGTTTTAAATAAAATATTTTTATAATTAAAAGGGTTAAGTTTATTCTATGAACCTCTTTTTTCATTAAGGGAATAAAGCAGTTTTCCCTTTCCTCCTTTCCCCATAGGAATCCTTTACGCATTTTCTTTAAAAACTAAACAACTCCCAGCTTCAACATACTGTGCTCTCCTGGACTTCTCACCTCCACCCCTTGACTCTGAACAGGTATATCCATCAGAGATAAACCATTTCCCCTCCTGTTTTTTTCCCCCACTTTAATAGCACCAGTTTAAAGACCTGTTGACAAGCAGATCAACTACATAGACATGAGGGGGCATTAACTTCTGGCAGGTATGTATGGCAATGGGCCAGTCTGGACAGGGTGTGGAAAACTTGATTTTTGTCTGCCAGCAAAGCAATAGTGAGCCTGGGAGGAAGGAGAGGAGACAGAGAGATTGACCAAATCTATGCCACAAGAAGAAATGCATGACCCCCTCCTTTCTGCTCCCTAGTCATCTTCTGGGTTGGACTTAACAAGTACAAGAAAGCTTGTTCCAGGAGAAAGAATGAGGGTGTGTAAACAAGGACAGCTGGTGTTGGAGTAAACAGCATGTTTTCTGAAAGAAATGTGACGGGTCAGCTGGTTTTTAGCATGTTCAGCTTAAATTGCTGGCTGATGGTAAAATATGTCAGTTGAATATTTTGTTCACTTGAAAATAATGCCGATTTAGATTAAGCAAAACTATGTGTGAATGCAACAATTTGGTCAAGAAACCCTATCAGAAATTCAGATGTTTTCTTCAAAAGTCAAAGTATTTTGAGATGATTTTTTTTTTAAATTAAATGCTTCATATTTCCATTTCAGAACATTTTGTATCTAAGCATATTTACATGTAGCAATAAGGAAGAATAGCCTTTCCAAGGTGGCAGCACTGTTTATAGGCTTCCTTGTTTGTTTCTCTAGAGAAAGACTGAATAAATGCTTCAGGCTGAGGTGTTTTATTTTTCTTCTCAGCTTCCAAGTCAGTAGCTGATTTGGTACAGTTAGTTTCACAGATTTAGCTAAAAGCATCCCCTATGTCCATTATTTAGCCTGTAGAGAGATGGGGACAAAGCAGATCAAGAATCTCCCGGATTTCAAGAGGTACAATTGATATTCATATACCGCATCAAAGTTGAGGTTTTGGGCTTTTTTATCATTCATTTGCATGGGATCATCTTGATGAATTCATTTGTTTGCTCATCCCCAGTTCAGTTAAATATTATTTGAATGCTGATCTACTTAAAACTGATACTCAGATTCCTGGAAATATGTCCTTTACTTGAATTTGTGTTTTTACTTTGGTTTTAGTTATTCTGTATCTCATTTTAACTGAAATTAAAATTCAACCTTTGAAGATGTTCAGAAAGTTTTTGTGATTCAATACAGATTTCATCCTTCTGTTACAAGTTTCAGTTTCTGGTTCAAAGAATGACAAATACAGAGTTTCTGGAAGAGCAGGACTGAAAATTAAGTGCTAATTTTCTGTCACTATGTTACATTATCAGAATGATACAGTGTCTGTAGAGAAGATTGGCTTTAGAAAACAGTGTACTTCTGTAGTGGTGAGAGGGAAAAAAGGCTGATAAAAGATCATGCAACTACTTTCCAGAACTTCTAATATTAGTTGCAAATGATTACTGGCAGTGGTTTTATCTCTAATTCACATCTTCCACTGTTTAAAGAAAAATGCTACTATCAAAATGTGGTTCATAAATGTGGGTATGTGGGCATCTTACAAGAAGTTTTCAAAATTTCAGTACTTTTTCAGTTTTTTTCTTTGCAATAATCTCATTGATAAAAGTTTTTGATAGCAGTGAGTCAAAAACCCACAGTATCTTACTAAATCAAATCAAATAACTTATACTCAGTTAAGAGAAGGACTATTTCTTTTTTTCTCTTACACTGATGCAAAATATAAGTAGTTTCATTGCTGTAAATAGAGCAAATCAGTACAAATGAGAACATAATCAGTCTTGAAACATTTGAATGATTTGTATGGATACCAAACAAAATCAAGACAATTTATGTGCTGCATAATAGCTTAGGAAAAAAAATATTTTGCTGAAATTATCTTTGTCCAGTTTTTCTAAATTCATTCTTTTCTTTCTAATAATGACATCATCTTGTTATTAACAGCTAGTAGAATAAATTTTTTCCACAGTAATAGAATTGAAACATAATCTTTAACCATTATCACCATACCCATATTCCCCATGCCTTTTTGTTTCCTGTGATGTAAAGTAAAGAAGTTGCACAACGGTTGGACTCGATGATCTTAAGGGTCTTTTCCAACCTAAATGATTCTATGATAATAAATCAAATATTTAATAACCAACCACCTCTAAAAATGGAAGAGTAATATGGATTCATGTACTTTTAAATTAATGCCCTTCATAATTCTTTTTTAATATTGGCAGTCAGAAGGGAAAAAGTTCACCAGAGATGTGCAATAAGTTAAACATTTCATATAAGCTATTAGGGAAGCACATTGGAGAGCAATAAAAACATGGAACTTGCTATGATTTCTTGTATGGCAGCAATGCAGAATGGCTGTGGTTTACCCATTAGTTTCAGAAGACCAAGAAAATAAGAAAATCATGAAGAAGATACCAATTCAAAGAGAGGTCCTTCTCTGAGTACCTGACCAATACCAAATCAATTCAATTTGCACTACTTTTCCAAGTGCATCTGGTTTTCTGACAGCTGTATTTCTTATGTTTAAAGCATACTGCCCATGTGAATTTGTTTGTCTACCAGGACTGATTTTGGCTCAGGTTACAGCTTGTTAATTGTTGTTTTGATTGTTGATTTTTTGAGGACTTCTTATGCAATGTTTGCACAGTTCTTTGCATAGGAGATGGGCTGRTCCTTTTTTAGGGTTCCTAGTTATTATGGTGATACAAATAAGAAATAAATATTAATCACAACAATGTCCACTAGAAATTTCTGGCTCATTGTTGAAAACTTCCTAGATGTAACACCAAAAAATACTGCTTTCTGCCAAATCTCATTGGTAGTTATATGTAAAACAACTGTTAAGAGCTTGCACTGACTGAGAATGAGTTGATATAATGTGTAGCTTAATCGAGGTGTCATATCTGCATTCTTTGATATATTTACCCACATTTTAATGGTGGTACATACACGTGGATTGTAAAGCCACATACATTTCTGGGGAATAAATTAAAAAAACATATTTTTATTGGACATGTAGTTTCGTAGTTGACTTACAGTTTCTACTCAAATGTTTGCTGAGATGTAACACGGTTTTTAATTGTGACTTAAAAAAGCATGACAAGTGACCTCTGAACAAAGTGATCTCCAAACAAGGGGAGAAATGCTGGATTGACTAGTCTAAAAGCTGAGAAATATTTTTCATTTCAGACCTCTGCTCTCCTCAGGCACCGTCTGTGTGAACCTCTTTAGAGAAGTATTGAGATTCAGCAGATCTCTGTCATTAATTTCACACAGGGCAGGCAGTCTCCTGCAGAGACACTCAGTGTTCTCTTTTCTCCTTTTTTAATCAGTTAGGATGCTGTTAAACAACAGGAAATTCAAGTAGTATGGTTAATGCTGATAATGAAATAAACTGCCTATCAGCCCTGAAAGCAATATATAAATAATTTTTGACTGCTTCAGGGGAAAAAAAAAAAAAACAAACACAAAAAACCCAGACCACCCAAAAGAAATATATTTAGCATATATAAAAAACAAGTGCGTTGAAAGGCCAGTGCTGGGTTTTAGCTAGAGCTGAGTGGCAGCTTGAAATGTGCAATATTTCTCAAGATGGCAGGGGTCATATTAAATTAAATTGGATTTCATTGCAGAACATGATTTCAGGGGCCTGTGGAAGCCCTTCACTAATATTCTGCCACTAAACTGAATTACAAGGTTGCTTTGATTCCCTTTTATACAATGGAAGAATTAATTCCACTTCTGGTTACTGTCAGATCATTCCTGTCAAGAAGAAGCATAGTCACACAGGTAAAGTCCCTGGAAAGAAATACTTGGGGGAAGTATTTGGAATGAATGAGATTGCACCAAGACTAGACTATTTAAAAAATAAGATGATGAGGAAAGCTCCGTGTCCCATTGTGAGATACTATTTTACCTTGTGCTATTTCAAATAAAACACATTAAATCCAACAGCTGGTTCTTTACAGACAGTGAATAGGATAGAAACCTTATAAAAAGTGTGAAAAACAATTCTTGGCATAAGTAGTGAAGAGTACACACTCTTTGTTCCTGGCGACTGGTTAAATCCACTTGGGATGGGGATGGTCATGTTTGCCCTGGGACATTATCCTGGGAAGGAGTGAATGTTTTCTTTCTGCTATTGTAGGCGGCCCCTGTGCTGACTCACTGACAGCTGTGACACATCAGAGACAGCTTGGCTCTGTTCAACGCAATTCTTAGCCACCTGGGCATCAGTCCCTCCAGCAAGCTCCCCACCCAACAGTGTCAGAGCTCCTTCTTGAGCAGATATTTGGTCCCCTTCATATTATTCCATCACCAGTCCTACTCTGTGATTCTGCTAAGTCCACACTAAGGACTCCTTCCTTATGTTTGAGTGCTTTGATAACCGCTTTGAAGGGCTCTTGTCCCTGAGTGTGTCTCTGGAAAGACACATTACAGTTCCATGCTGAATTAGCTTTTGCATGTAATCTCTGCTGAGTTGGGGACAGAAATGTAGGACCAGCCTTGGCCATCTGTGATTGCGGCACAACGAGGCGGGTTCTGGCCTTTCCGAGAAAAGGGGATCACATGCAGAATAAAACATTGATAATTACAAATAGTGGCCACATATGAAACTCTGTTCTCTCTAAGTTTTAGGCCATCTCTAAGACCATCAAGTAATTGCTAATTTTTCAGTGAATTGCCCTTCATTTTATCTGTATTTTCTTTCCTTGCATTTGAATCGTTGCTATCCTCCCTTGTAAGTACCTGCTCTTTCAGTGAGATCAGAATTCCTCATCTTACAATTCCACATATGAAGAAGAAGTTATCAACTAAGGCAGATGATAAAGGGCTAGGAAAAAGCGGCCCCACTGGGGCAAATGTTTCTTCATCTGACCACCCCCACGTCTTCCATAGTGTTGTTTCTTATTATAAGAAAGTCAGGACCAGGGAGTTCAGTCTAAGCACATTCTGGTGAGTCATTTTTCTCTCTGAGGAGTCTGCCTTGCCCAGTTCTCATCTCTGACTCACTGTAGCTGTAAATGGTGAGGCATATAATTTTCAAAGGGCACATACTAAAACCCTCTTCAGAACAAGTTCATCTGCTTTTACCACTAATTTGTCTATAAAGTACATTTTGTTCTCTTCTAAATCCTGATTCCTGGCATTGGCAAGTTCTTCAGGACTGGACTGCAGTCACAGAAATGTTAAAAGTGTACAAGTATTCTTTAAACAACACTTATTTATGTAATTCTTTTATGTATATAAAAATAGATTTTGCTCACTCATTTAAAACTATAAAACTTGGATATAGAGGAAAATTACATTTTTTTTCCTGTGGTTGAAACAGAGGTGTCCACTGTTAATGCTATTGTACCATCTGGATTTAATGAAAACTCTTGTATTTGATGGATTGATCTTTTTTCAAACTTTGCCCATTCTATTTCTAATCATATCAGCATGTGAAATTGGGATAAACTTCTACTGTCTTGATGCAGGCAGAACCTGTATTAATATCTAAGGTGCTTTCTGTGGAACAAGATGACACTTGTTTGTTCCTGGATACTATGTGCCTCAGCTATAGGAGAAAATCTAGTAGATAAAGGCACTGAATTATATATATTATCTCAGGTCACAGAGTGATGTACCTCCTGTGTTTTGCTATGGCTATTCAACTAGCAAAGGAAAAAAAAACAGAGAGTCTTGTCTTTCTGTGCTTCTATTTTAGGAACTCATAACTTCTCAGAGATTTTTCCTTTGGGGTGGAGTTCCCTACCCTTGTTCCGAACTCATGGGTCATTTCTGAAGAGCAAATCCAACAAAAATGCTAAAACAATAGCTAATGTTTTAATCCTAAAAGAAAATGTTACCAGCCTTGAAAGAAAAGGAATGGTATGTTTGTTACCTTGCACACATAAAGCCTGCACTCAGGATATTTTAAGATGTGATATTAAGTAGGCAAAATTTGACCTGCAAATTGAGCATTAGGATCCAAACTTTATTGCTTGGACCTAACTCCAGTTAGTTAAAGAACTGCAAAATCGTGTCAGTAGTAGCTATGATAATAATACTATATCTGCTTTTACATGACACTTTTCATTGATAGATCATCTTTTCCTGTTTTATGGATGATGGCTCCAAATGTGGAGAAGTTTAGTCTATTTTCTGGACTAGTTACAAAGTTCAGGTTCTCTGAATTCCAGTTCAGTGCTCTGTACTTCACTCTGATAGAGCTATGACATTCAAGCTGAGTGCTTGTGTGTTCAGGTAGCATTGGAAATGTCTGAATTGGTCATGACGATGTAGACATTTATACTTTATCAGCTGGTAAAGTATTGCCTTTCTTCCTGAGCAAGGTTAGCATATATCTGCAGTCACAGCTGCTGCAGGAGACAATAACTGTGAAGCATGAAGCACTATATGCCACAGAGCTTGAGCACATAGGCAAATAGGGTAAAGCCCTTTTCTTCAGGGCACAGAACAAGAAAACAGCTTGCTTTCTTAGATGTTGCATGGCCAGCAAGCAGCCTTAAACCGTACAGAGAAGCTGCCAAACCTAGTTGATAAAGTTTGCAGCAAAGAATCACTAAGTAAGTGGCATCATTTGTTTGCCTTCAGCAGAATTACACATGCTGCAGCAAAACTAAATTCAGACTGTGCCTAATACCACCAAGTTTGCAATAAGGAAGCAGCTCTTTTCATTTTAAGCACAGTTTTCATCATGATAGGTGAGTAAAGGATAGAATATTAATGAAGAAAAAGACAGTATGACCATTGAGACTGAGTTTCTGTATGCTACAGCTAAAGATCCTCTTTAAATAATTTCTGCACTGACTACCACGTTTTCCTTTGATAAKTTGTATATATTTTAGAAATACATCCCCTTTTTATCTGGGATTTCTAGGAATGTAAGCCTATATAAGTTATTCCAAAATCCTATTTGAAGCTTCAGTATATATCCCTTAAAATTATTGCTGCAATATATACATTGAAGCTAACAGAAGATTAATGTTTTCCACAGAAATATTCATTAGGAATCACAGAGAAAACTCAAGACAACATGTCATGAAAGATCTTGATTCGGACTAGCAGGACTTAATGTAGTGTTCAGTGTAACCAGTTCATTCTGTCAACCATGTCACACAAGAAAGGTCAGCCTAGTTTTGCTGGAGTTCTTGTTTTACAGCTGTGGATATATAGCTTAGCTCAAAAAGTATAAAATCTATTATCTGCAATAGTAATTATTATTATTCACTACGTGTATATATCACCTCCTATTTGTGACTCTCAAAGAAAAGAATTACACAACAGTAGGTATTTTTATTAGAGTTGTTTGGCAAGACATCAGGGATGATACTGACTTTGAAGGGCTTTGAAAGATAAGTTTTGCCCATGTTAATTTTGGGAAAAAAAAAAAAAAGCAAACAAACAAAAAAGCATTTGACTAAGTTTTGGCATATTTAGAATAATCAGTTTTGTTGGGGTTTTTTTGTTGTTGTTTGAAATGATGTATCTATTTCAATTGCTTTCTTAGCTTTTATAAAAAAAAACCCAACTAAAATTGAATCAAAAGATTCTGATAGAGCATAAATGAATTTTGTTTGCTTTTTATTCCCATTTAAAAAATTGTCCTTGTGTAGAATTTTGAAAATGTTGAAGGGCTTCTTCCCAACTTGAAATATCACCATCTTTTTTTAGGCAAAGTTCTGTTTTCCATCCAGGTAATGGTATACACTTGCAATCGCTGTCTTTCTCCAGTAGCTACCAAATGGGGAAACTTGTGAAAGGATCTGCCCAGCATGACTATGGCTGCTGGTAAAGCAGGACACCCCTTGACTCCGAAGCCACTTCTCTAAGTAAGTACCAGATTTGAGGATGGAGGTCAGGTCAGCTTAGCCCACGTTCTCTTTTAGTGCACACACTTCCTATTTCTCAAAAGGTGAAGTCACAGATCTGGAGGGGTGGCTGCCSACCCACCAATCTACCAGCATCTGTCACAAATCAGCAACAGCAAATTGTGTCTTTCTCAAAAATCAACCAGCAGGTATTGACACAAATTACTAGGCAGAGCCATATACTGTTTTTCTAATAAATACCAAGCAGGCATCAAAAACACTGGCTCTGACGTTGCTGGGCTTTTTTTGAGGTAGGTATAATGTATATTGTACTGTATAAATGATATATACACTATGTGATAAATAGTATGTTATATTCCATACTATGTATAGAATGTATATGTAATGTGTGTGTTTATGCTATACAAAACTATTTTGTGCTGGTAAACAGTCAAAGAAAGAGTGTCAGCATCTCTGAATGGTGTGCAGCAGACTGGGGCTCAGTCCTCCCTTCTGCCATGGATGTTCCATGTCCCTATGGGTACACTATGTAAAATGCAACCCTATCCCTATGTATCTATCTCAGTGACAAAACATTGCTGCCATTTACCAGTGTAAGATCATAGTCTTGTTCCTCAATGGCACAACGTGAAGTGGGTGTTATGAGTCTTCTTTTTCCCTGCCAATTTTCTTGCCTTGTCTGTTTAGCCCTCAAGTTCTTTGCTTTCTGAAACAGAGCTGATGTTTTATTATGTACGTTTGTACTGCACAGCAGGGACATGCGTCTGAGTTGGAGCTGCAGAAATAAATAGAGTAATAAAAATAAAATTCAGCATCAGCCGATGTATCAAAGGCAGATAAATAAAATAAGCAGAAGACAAACATGTATGCTTGGAAACAGTGCCTTAGAACAACCTTTTGCTCTAGAATTAGGGTGGGTTTTTTAATGATACAGCAGCACGTTCTTTATTACCTCTTGGAGCCAGCAATGAGCTTTTGTCTTTGTTTTTGTTCTGCTGAGAGATTAATGTGGGATTCCACCCTTGCATGAATATTTTTATTTTGTTGGGTTAAACTTTTGTTTGCCTGATCAGTTCAACTGACCAAACTAAAGTAGCTGCTCTGAGAATACACCCAAAGCAAAGCATTTTTGTATGGTTTCTCTCATAAAAGTTTAATGCAGTGTATAATTAGAAAAGGTTGAGTGCTTCCATTAATTCTGCAAAGTTTTCTCACCCATTTATTCTGATAAAACTAATATTTTGCAGACAGAATGAATCTAGGCTCAATTAAAGGTGGGCAAAGACATGTATCGTTGTACCCCAGAAACAACATCCCACAGGAAGGGAAACAAAGCAGGAGTTTTGGGGAGGCTCAGCTGACATTTGCTGTCCTCTCCGAGCTTTAGGGAAGATGGAGCACTCCGTGGGAATGTTAAAGTCTGGGAATCCCAGATGTGTGGTTAATGGCATTGAGTGATGTGCAGATCAGTAAGACGTCCCTGAGGAACTGGTGCCTCTCTGTTTCTGTTGCAGATCCCTTCCCCTAATAGCACAGGCTGGGCAGAAGCTGTGATGTTGCCATAGTCATGTAGCAGCAGCAGTAGAAAGAAATTTGCAAGAGTTAATACTGCTTGAGGCATCATTAATTCCTAATGGGGCTTGAGGAGAAAAATATTGTGGAGATCCTCTCTTGCTTGAGATCTCATGCAGTCTAATCGCTCTGTGTACTTGTAATAGTAGTGATGTAAAACTATGCATGGGTCTGTTATTACATCTTCTACTTTGCTCTCTGTTTATCTCTTTTTATTGGAAATCCGGCTAAAATTAGGCTTTCTCAGGAATTTGCAGAAAGATTTATCCTCAGGATTATGACTTCAGGACTCTGAATATTATGTGTATTTCTGCTGTACTTTGTGGTTATAACAGCTTCCAATAAATCTTGGAGAGTACTATATAATTTCTTACTGAATTAAGTTTAATACTGTTTCCAGACAGTATTGCTAACTTCAGAACAAAACTAAGGTGGAGCATTAAGTCCATAAATAAAAGCATAAGTCTATAAATGTGTCTTACAAGACTCACCCCCCCTTTTTTATTGTCAAGTTTCAATGCAAGATTTCACTGGAATGCATACATTTCCATATTTTAGTACACTAAGCTACAAGGTGTCTTTAATACAGACACCTCTGATCATCTCAGGGACATGATTTCGTAGTCTCTGTTGGGTGGCCTAATAATGTGTGAGTGTGAATTCTTGATTTTTCTGAACCCAAGAGAACAGCAGCATTTTACCTCTCCTTAAAACGCTTCAGACTCCTTGGCAAAATAACAGTTCAGTGATTCCTGAGCTGRTAAGTTGGCTGCTGCATCAGTTCTTAGCAAGGTCAGCACTGCAGCGTGTTGTAGGTAATAGAGGGCAGCTCTTACAGCAGGTGTGTATCATCCTCCCTCAGAACTATTCCCCTCTTCTGTGCTTGTATATATAAGGGGGGCTGTATGTGTGTGTGCATGTGCTTGCATGTGTAGCTTTTCCTCCTTAGGTTTAGTTAGTTCATCACTGGAGTATGAATGCATGGAAGTTAAAAGACTTCGTACCTTTAACAAAAATTTCTAATAAGCAGACACTCAACGTATGTTCAAACTGTTTCAGTGCTCCTTACTGCATTCTAAGATGCCTGTCCTACTCTCTACCCTATCCTATGCTCTGTGCACATACAGAGATACAAAGGATACACAATTTAAGTTATCTGTCTTTGAACGTTGCCATTTTTTCCAGAAACAGTAACAATATTACAGTATTGCTGCAACAATATAAATCTGTTCCTTAGATATGCACCCAGATTTTCTGAAGGGCTGGGGAAGGAGGGAGCAAGGCTCAAGAGCCAACTGTCTTCCTAAGAAGAAAGTTAGCAACATTTTCCTAGAAGAAGTGGAACATTAACACACACAGCCAGATGTCCTAACTGCTAGCTGTTTCTGTGAATCAGGTCTGCGAAGTTACTCCAATGCTTTTAATTTGTAGCAGAGCATCTAGCACGTAGGCTGTAATAACCTCTGCCATGGTGCCACTGAAAATCGTCAGGGATGTCAGGAATGGATTTGGCTCCACTGTTTGTTGGCCTTTTGTACTTTGTCAAAAAGATTTTCCATTGTCTGTTTCCCAAAAGATTTGTGTCTTTCCATAGAGGGCTTTACTGAGTCCAAAGGAGAGGGAACAGATGCCTCATCATCCACTCCAATTAAAGAATTTTTACAAGGAAGGAAATCCTGCCATAGTGCCTGAGTCACCAAGCTAACATCAGGGACCAGCATCTTGTTCCCATTGTGTGCTGAATTGATACTTTCTGATATAATTAAAATTATATCACTTTTTCTGCTCTTAGGAATGTGGAAAATTATTCTGGGTTCCTAGTTGCATTGTAATGGGTATCTTTTACTGAAATTTAGGATAGAACTTGGAGATACAAATATTCGTGCACTTTCTGAGCAATTTATCTGAAGCAAGTTTTGTACCACAGAGTTTTTGTTTAAATTTTAAAAAATTGGAGAGCAAAACAAAGCAAAAAAAATCTTAAAAATCCCAAAGCCCTACTTGTCATGATTGTAAAGAAAACCTTAAAAATATGTCCCAGGCTTGGTTATATGATGTTATTCAAGAACAGCTATTCCTGARTAACTCCATATGTGGGTATTCTTATTCCATAATTAGCATATCTCTCATTTTTAGCTTAACTCCTTTTCAAAGTGCATTAAGTTGAGCAAGAGCATAGCAGTTTGGGAAAGGAAGTGAGATTTTAAACCATCCTCCTGAAGAATGCCTTCCTGTCCTAGCAGTGTAGTCAGTTTACAGGATGTTTTGAAGAAGAAAGATGGGGAAGATCATAGCAAACCAACTGTCAGCCAAAAATGGTGACATTATTATCATGGTTGCAGTACAGAGCTAGTAATAAGCAACATTTTTTTTTTTTTAATACAAATTTACAAATATGCAAAATGGACCATAAAGTTCAGGCGGGAAATGCTTTAAACTGAAACACCTGTAACGAGTCATCAACAGGGACAAAGGAAGAATTTTACCCCTTGTTGATAGAAGGAGCTGTGTGCTGGGTTGACCCTGGGTGGACGCCAGGTGCCCACCAAAGCCACTCTATCACTCCCCTCCTCAGCAGGACAGGGGAGAGAAAATACGATGAAGGGCTCATGGGTCGAGGTAAGGACAGGGAGAGATCACTCACCAATTACTGTCACAGGCAAAACAGACTTGACTTGGGGAAATTAGTTTAATTTATTACCAATCAAATCAGAGTAGGGTAATGAGAAATAAAACCAAATCTTAAAACACCTTCCCCCCACCCCTCCCTTCTTCCTGGGCTCAACTTCACTCCCGATTTTCCCTACCTCCTCCCCCCGAGCGGCGCAGGGGGACGGGGAATGGGGGTTGCAGTCAGTTCATCACACGTTGTCTCTGCCAGTCCTTCCTCCTCAGGGGGAGGAGTCCTCACACTCTTCCCCTGCTCCAGTGTGGGGTTCCTCCCACGGGAGACAGTCCTCCACGAACTTCTCCAATGTGAGTCCTTCCCATGGGCTGCAGTTCTTCATGAACTGCTCCAGTGTGGGTCAGTTCCACGGGGTGCAGTCCTTCAGGAGTAGACTGCTCCAGTGTGGGTCCCCCACGGAGTCACAAGTCCTGCCAGCCAACCTGCTCCAGCGTGGGCTCCTCTCTCCATRGGTCCACAGGTCCTGCCAGGAGCCTGCTCCAGCATGGGCTTCCCATGGGGTCACAGCCTCCTTCGGGGCACATCCACCTGCTCTGGCGTAGAGTCCTCCACGGGCTGCAGGTGGATATCTGCTCCACCGTGGACCTCCATGGGCTGCAGGGGGCCAGCCTGCYTCACCATGGTCTTCACCACGGGCTGCAGGGGAATCTCTGCTCCGGCACCTGGAGCACCTCCTCCCCCTCCTTCTTCACTGACCTCGGTGTCTGCAGAGTTGTTTCTCTCACATATTCTCACTCCTCTCTCCTGGCTGCTGCTCCCCTCTTCTTAAATATGTTATCACAGAGGCGCTACCACTGTCACTGATGGGCTCGGCCTTGGCCAGTGGCGGTTCCATCTTGGAGCCAGCTGGCATTGGCTTTATCAGACACAGGGAAAGCTTCTAGCAGCTCCTCACAGAAGCCACCCCTGTAGCCCCTCTGCTACCAAAACCTTGCCACACAAACCCAATACAAGCTGTTAATTAGCCAGTCAAGCACAGGACCCGATACCTCGTCTAGCAAAGAGGTATTTTTCAACTCCAAGGGAGTGAAACAGTGCTTATTTTAACAAAGTGGAAATGGTCAGTGGATAAGGAGGAAAACCCATATGTTTTATGACCCCTGGCAGCATTTTAAATGGGAGGTGCTTATAGAGGGTATCATTCTCCAGCACGATAAGATGCTCTTTAATGATTGCTACCTGAGATGTGTGTGTCACTGAAAGAAGGAACCTTTTGTCAGGAAAATCTGCAACTATTCAACTGTACCATGAAAGAGAGGTGTAGGTAGAAAGACGCTCTTACGTGCGTCTTTAACTTGTTTTKTGGTAAGAGTGATTTTGAAGTAGCTGGGTAATAAGAAGACATTCCACATCCAGAACTGTGGTGCCTCTAAAGCCATCACACCTATAAACTGGGGCATCAGGGGCATTGGAGCGAGTGCCTGTGGTTCTGCAGTGTATCCAAAGGGCAGCAGTTGCCCCATCCAGGTGGAGAGCATGTATTACTGGGGTCTAGAGAGGAAGAAGGGTTTTCTGGTGATGGGTTAGACCTGATGGCAGAGCTCACTGACAATCAGAAAAATACTGGAGAGCACTCTTGGACTCTTGCTGGCCCAAGGGGAGTTCACTACAGTCAGCAACTGCTCTTGGCTGGCACAAACTGCAATTTCAGCACCTCTAGTTTGCTGGAGCAGTAAAAAATATAAGTATCACAAGGCACAAAATACAGACTCCACGCCCCAGTATGCAGGCCGCACAAGAGTGGTTATAGGGAAACACTTAACCCCCAACACACGTGGCAGAGGTATGTATAGCACAGGGAGACTTTCAGAGTCTGCCTCAGTGACTTTATGAAGTCTTTGGAGACTCTGTGGTGGTTTTCATGGGTTGACTGAAATTGGAAGCAATTGTCTGCTGAAGTGTTGAAAAGAAACAAAAGGATCCTTTGTGAAAATAGCACAGCCAAAAAACTCTGAAAAACACTGCCCCTTGTTTTGTGAGACACTGTACTTCCTCTTTATGCATGAAACGTAAAAGGAGTTAATGTTGCTTAGAAGTGAGGAGCTCCATACAGGAATAGGTTTTATTTTTGTATCAGTTTGTTCTTCTTTAGCATATTTGAATTGTTTACTTTTTACTATTTTCTTTCTGTTGCCTGGAAACATTTAGTAAGTTGTCAGCACTATAACATCGGCTGATTTAAGATACAACTAGAATGAGTGTTAACACAAAGGCTTTATAGCATGCTTTTTTTAAAACACCCCAAGAATATTGAATTAAAGGGGTTTTGCTTTGTCATGTTTTGGGTAACTAGGAATTAATTTTACTAGGACAACAGCATTGAATGTACTTTTACAGTAAGATCAACTCCTTGTCCTTGACTCTGTATGCACTGCTGAGGCAAAATTTCTCACCAAAACCATTATCCCTTTCTCTGAGAACCAGACTGATGATGTTGCAAGCTTTAGATGTCACTAATTCAATACAGATTTTTAAAAAATTGCTCTTTCAACTTCTTTTCTGATTTTAATCTCAGAAAGCTGAGGTATCTGCTATATGATAGGTCTATCAGGAGTTTGACTCTGCAAGATTTTGAACACCTCCCTGAGACACGCTGTTAACTCCCATTAGAGTTTATGAAAATTAGTGATGAAGAGTGTTTGACCAGCATTGGTATTTCTGCAATACTGACCATAGGACTCAAATCATTCAGTGCGAAGTTGCACCATGTCGGACAAAACTGCAAAAAGTTCATGTCTGGCATTTTAGAGTAAATATCCCATCGGCACTTTTAAATGTCTGGTTCAATATGTGGGAGTCTCCAACAGGAATTCCTAAGCCTAAAGTAGGATAATTGAAATGACTTGATTATATGAAATTGTTTACAGGAGAATTCATGTTAATGATTGGTCTCAGTTAATACCTATCTCTAAATGTTTATTTTGGTTATGGGACTGTTTGAAACATGTTGATATCTCTCCTCTAAATATACACCACTGCTCATAGGTGAAAGAATATTAATAGGTTCACAATATCATAGAATCCACACTATTTGTTTTTAAGAAGTTTAGTTTTAGAGTATTTAGCACTTAACATCCCAACTATATTGTAACTCATAAACCTTCACTACTTCTGCAGTGATGTTTCCCTAACTAAATGAGCTAACAGGATGATCTTCCTAAAAGTTCAAGCTGAATAAGCAAGCTAGCCAACAGTTCTTCTGATACATGTTAATTGGTTGAGATGAAAAGCGGTGCTGAGACCTTTCTGACATCTCATTTTAAACACAGTTGTATGTGTGTTTTATGTCTCAGTTCTGAGAGCCCTCTCCTCTCAGTCCTGGGGATGATCATAGCCTGTACCCCATTTTGAATTTACAGGAAAATCTTGGAATAAACAGAAAGGCCACATGCAGTAATGGGGAACAAAGAAGCAATAGCAGAGAAAAGACTGATGGCAAATATTGGGAAAGAGCCTGCACCGTTCACAATGGTACTATTCATATATATAAATCATGTGCTTATGTGTTTTTCTGGATCTGGGCCTAACTGCACAACTGGATTTCTTTCAAGCAGCAAGTAAGTGCACGAAAAAGCAGAAAACAAACTTAGACTCAGATTCCTCTGGTGGAGGGTGTAGTTCAGGCCCACAAATCAGAAAGTCAAGGACTGTAAAGGAAAGCTGCAAAAGACCTGGAAAAGAGAAGAGAGTAGAATGTGACTTTGCACAGTGGCGGTTTAGTGTTAGTATTTAAAATTGAAGATGCTTATTTGGTGAGCTTGAAGGTTCATTTTCCACCTTCTATTAATCTTTGGTTGTATTTTAAGAGAATGGGACTGGATGTGGATCAAAGCCCTTCTGAGGTAAAGAACAAGGCTATATTTTGGTCTCTGAGAAGGCTGACTCCTGTTTCAGTGCAGAATAAGGTTTTGAAAGCTTCTGTAAGAGTGCATTATGAAACCCTGAACTGGTAATGGATGGTGACTGTGAAAGATATCGAGGGTATTGGGTGTGGTAACAGATTGGTAATATCCCGAGTGCTGCGCAGTGTAGAACTAAAATGCATGTGGGTCACAGCAGATTCCCTTCAGATCTGAACGGTGTTAATATGCAGAAGGCAGAATATAGCTTGTTCATCTGCTGGATCAGAGATCCTGTTACCTTGCTTAATCTGTTCGTTTGTCAGGTAGCCAGTTGGCAGCCTAAGCTCTGTGCCATATATTTTCTTTTTTTTAATGTTTGTGTGTTGCATAATAAAAATATGAGAGGTGTGGAAATAAAATTGCAGCTTGATCAGTTTCATTTTGAAGCAGATCATTCATTTGAATGGAAAATTAACGGCTATTCTAAACCGTATTTTCCTCTACACAGATATACATGGAAATAGAAAAAGCATTTATTAATTGATGATACATTAATGTCATCTAAAGATGTAGTGAAACAGGAAGATAATTGGATTAATGTGTAAAATACAATATTTGAGCCCAACAGATCTAACAAATGTGACACTGTGCTTTATCTAATGAGTGTAAATGAAATCTCACACAAGATTAGAGAATGCAGTGCTTTGTACTGCAGAATCTTCCATTCCCATTCCAACCACATAGCCATAATCATAAGTCATTTATGACAAAAATCAATGATAGTTTTCTGACAGCTTTTGTTCACTGTTCCTAGGAACTGTTTTCTATCTTTTCTCAAGAGGGTATTTAGAATGTAAGCTCCCTCTCTCTGCTTGTTTATTATGTACAGTGCCATTCATTTGCCGAGTGACCATGGTGCCAAGTTGCAGCTTGGCATTTGTGGAACATTTTCCTTTCAGTCCCTTGAGAATACATGCTTTGGCCTCTCTGAAGCCAGCAAATTCTCAGCACTCTAATGAAGTGGTGTGGTCTAGGCTGAAGTGGGCAGAAATGTTACCAGCATCTGTCTCAGTGTTTGTGGCTACAACATGGTACAAACGATAGAGTTATTGATGATAGCTTTTGAAAAAAAAAATATGAAGGCTTTTTTTTTTCTGATTCTGTATTTGAATAAAATCTCTCTAATTGCATGGGTAAAGCATTAAAGTTTTCTAGTATATATTATATCCTATAGCAGACTCTTAACAGAAAAGAAAAAATGTGCAGCAGTAGACCAGACTGTGAAAGATTGTGTAGTTCTGCTCCAGTAGAATTGGCCTTTTACAATCCATTATATGGTAAGTTAGTATAAAGGCAACAGACCTCATATACTAACTGGGAATTCCCAGTGTAGTTGCTTTCCAAACAGGGTACCTGATTAAAAGCATTTGCTATCAATTCTGCTAATTGACAGTGCCTTAAAACCTTTTGTTCTGTTACCTGGTGGCAAGCTGAGGACAACCACCATCACTGAGAAAATATTGATTTTTCTAGGATACCCTGTGTTTGTTCTGCAAATTGCAAATAGACACAGAATACAATTTATACCATTGTGAGAAGAAAGTGTTGTGATTAAGTCTGGAATCTGTGTTCTCTTAACCCTTCATTGCTCAATTTTCACAGGTTAAAAAAAAATCATATAAAACTCTCCTTTAAAACACAGCAATAGATCAAGTTGTACTTTGTTAAATCTGGCCAGCATCCTGCCATTACAGAATGAGAAGATGGATAAGCACACAGGGCTTAACCAGGCAGAGGCTTTAAATCTATTAATTCATCTTGATGTGCCTAGCTTCTGCACATCCTCCTTTAGAACAGAATAGTTGGTCTGTTAGGTCTCTGAGGACTAGCTTTTTACTTGTGTGCTGGCAAGTGAATCCCATGCCTTCTTGTAAGTTAGTAATGGGGAGAGCCAGGGCAAGAAGAGCCAGAACAAATCTCTGTTAGGGTTAGACAAACTTGTAGCTGCTCAATAAGAAGCAAAAACTGGCTGGTCAGAGCCTGAATAGGCAGAAGGACAAGGAGCTGTTGCTGAACTGATGATGGGTGACATAGTTCTTTGGAGAAGAGGGGGTAGGGGCAGGGAGCTGATTTTGCTGGAGGTCTGTTTCAGTAGTAAGTGTGGGACTGTGTGCTGGTTTTGGCTGGGGTAGAGTTAATTTTCTTCATAGTAGCTAGTATGGGACTATGTTCTGGATTTGTGCTGGAAACAGTGTTGATAATACAGGGATGTTTTAGTTATTGCTGAGCAGTGCTTACACAAAGTCGAGGCCCTTTCTGCTTCTCGCACTGCTCTGCCAGCAAGTAGGCTGGGGTGCACAAGAAGTTGGGAGGGTACACAACTGGGACAGCTGACCTCAACTGACCAAAGGGATATTCCATACCATATGACGTCATGCTCAGCAATAAAACTAGGGGAAAGTTGGCGGGGGGGCTGCTGCTCAGGGACTGGCTGGGCATCAGTCAGTTTGTGGTGAGCAATTGTTTTCATTTGCATCACTTGTCTTTCTTGGGTTTTATTTCTCTCTGTTATTTTCCTTTTCATTACAATTTATTACTATTATTATTATTATAATATTTTATTTCAATTATTAAACTGTTCTTATCTCAACCCACGAGTTTTCTCACTTCTACCCTTCCAATTCTCTTTCCCCCATCCCGCTGCAGGGGGAGTGAGCGAGTGGCTGTGTGGTGCTTAGTTGCCGGGTGGCATTAAACCACGACAGACTGACATCTTAATTCCATGTCTATAGGACTGGCCCAGTTTGCCTCCAGCACACTCCCACCTGCCTGTTCTTGTCTGCTCCTGGCTTGTCCAGATTCACAGCATCACAGCCCTTTTCTACTTGAATGCTGGCCTCTGGGAGAGTCTTCATCTGGTACGGTACAAAGGCAAGCTCAATTCTGCCAGTACAGCTGAGCTGCGCATTCCTCTGTGCATTTGCATGGTCTTCAGCAGTTGCCTCACTGAAGAGCCCATGTTTAGTCTCCTTTGAAGAAGAACTATGAGGTAGTGCTAGAGCAAATAAAGAAGAGGGGTACTTTGGCCACAATATCAAGCCAAAAGAAAGGAATTGGGTTCTCATGAAAGGGTCAGACTCCACCACCCCAGCACAGATCCTTTGGTGATGCTCCCAGTGCCCTTCTCTAGTCAGGAAACAGGCTTGAGTTTCGGATGCAGTGCCATCACCTGAACAGTTTGGGGACGGCATCTTGCAACACCATCCATAGTCTCCTGGACATTGCCAATTTACATGATATGGAATAATGTTTGCCTCCTTATAGTATCACGGGTTACCCTGAGAAGTGTCTTCAGCTACTGTCTGACAACTGACAGCTACCTACTGGGAGTGATGATCTTCCATGCTGCAGTGAGCTCTGTCTTTGGTGATATTTTAGCTCCTGCATCAATTTTATAAGCAAGATCCCCAATAATTACCTAGGTGTTGGGGTTTTTTTCTGAAAAACATGTAAAACTTAAGTACTTCAGAGGCTTTCAGTCCCTGCTTCCCTGCTGAGAAGGCATGGGTTTTCCCTGGAGTTTTTTTCTGAAATTTGTGTAGAGTAAGAACATAGTTCTCAGTGGTGCTGTATCATATAACATTTGGCTAATGCTCTGGGGCTATTTCTGGTAACTGCAACAGGAGTTACAGTGTCAGGGTAGGTCTATTATATGTTCTAATAAAATAACTAGTAGTCTGATGCTGACTACATGAATAACAGAGATTTGGAGCCTTTCACCTCATTCGTGGTGTATATATTAAAGAATGAGCTCTGTGCTTAACAGAGATTACACGGGGATTACAAAATGTAGAAACTGTAGTTGCAAAAAGCAGTTTTATTCAGCAGCAGATTACTGTAATTTTACTGCGTACTTATGAAAAACTGGAGTTTCTAGTTAAAAGAATACAGAAAAACAGACTCTATTAACATGTTGCTATCAGCCTATATAGAAATACAGCATTTCAGTTACAAAAATGTGAAAAAGCATTTATCAATGTATTTGAAATGAATGTCATTTACATAGTGTCACCAAGCTGTCTGCAGTCTSTTCGAAAATATCTAATTGAGAGAGGCCCCTGCACTTGGCAAACTATCCAATAAGATAAACCAATCCAGATAATGGATAGCTGATGTACAAGTGTAGGGATTGTGCAAATGTGCTAGTCCATCCATGAGGATGAGAAGTATGTTGATATAGTATGTTCTCATAGTATGAGAAGAATGTTGATAACACACTGATGTTTTAGTTGTTGCTAAGTAGTGTTTACACTAGTCAAGGACTTTTCAGCTTCCCATGCTCTGCCAGGTGCACAAGAAGCTGGGAGGGAGCATAGCCAGGGCAGCTGACCCAACTGGCCAATGGGGTATTSCATACCATATGACGTCATGCTCAGTATAGAAAGCTGGGGGAAGAAGAAGGAAGGGGGGAACATTCGGAGTGATGGTGTTTCATCTTCCCAAGTAACCATTATGCATGATGGAGCCCTGCTTTCCTGGHGATGGCTGAACACCTGCCTGCTGATGGGAAGTAGTGAAGGAATTCCTTGTTTTGTTTTTCTTGCGTGCACAGCTTTTGCTTTACCTATTAAACTGTCTTTATCTCAACCCACGAGTGTTCTCACTTTTACTCTTCTGATTCTCTCCCCCATCCCACCAGGGGGGAGTGAKCGAGCGGCTGTGTGGTGCTTAGTTGCTGGCTGTGGTTAAACCACGACACATTAGGATCCTCTGATTTATTTTAAAACATGGGCAAAAAAACCAAAATCCAAACAGTAAAACAAAACACAAAAAAGGTATCAAAATGGAAYGTTACCATAGGGAAAGGGAGCAAGAAGATAAATCTTCAGTGGAATATTGATTTTTATACACAAAGATGAAATCACACAGGGTAGAGAATATTTAACCAAGAAGAAGACAGCAGAAAAGAAATGTACTTCCACCAATCCCTTAAGGAAGCTGCATTCACCTAAGCAGAACCATAAAAAGGACAAGAAATATCTTCCCTGATAGAAGGTACCCTGAGAGAAGGGCTGGGCAATATTTTTCATATTTTTGTGATGATTTACTTTGGGGTTGGGGGTGAAAATTTCATTGGTTTTAGGAATCTCCTTTTTCTCCACTTGAGTATGTTTAAAAACAAATGAACACATGATTAAATGAGTTAGAATTTAATATACTTTGAAGATAAATCACCTCTGGATGTTCTGAGTGAGGAGAAAAATTTTCCATTTACATCTTCTTAAATTTCTTTCTGTTTTTTACCATCTTTTCCTGAGGCTGTTTACTCTGCACGTATTAGACAGAAGGATAATGAAGCATTTTAAATAGGCAGGATCCATGCTTGTCTCCTTAGAAGGGAGCTTCTTTTTCTGGCTGATACTTTTTTTAATCCTGCTTTCTGAATAAGGTAGTGTTCACCAGAAGGAAGGAGTTAAAGGATACCCAAACAACTCAAGAGCTGTCTGTCCGTCAGGGCTAATCTTGAAGTAGAAGCAGTAAGAGGCTTCAGAAAGAGGGAAGTGGTGGCAGCATTTATTTTGCTTCTCTGTAATTATCAATTGAGAATGCCTGAGCCTCAGCCATTAATAAATATGAGTGGTTTATTGGGTGGTATAATCAAAACCTATGCAAGAGAAGACAGAGATACTTCAGAAAGATCAGCTTGTGCATCTCAAATGGGAGCTCCCATGTGGCTCCATGATAGGACAGGGTGGCAGTCTGTGGTTGGCCTTTGATGCACAGCTAAATAGTCCTGAAAATAATTTCAAAAATGGTAGATGAAGGAGACAAGGCTCTTTCTGATAACTCTTGTAGTATTTCCATGCCTACGATGCTTGCCCACATAGGAAAGCTCTAGCTAGAGTTAAGAGAATCTGTTCTCAAAATAGAAGGTGGCTATAGAATGGTAAATTGATTTGATACTTATGCTACATTTCTACTCAGTCATAAGCAAGGTTTTACATGTATTCTCCATGCTATACAAGGCTGGCTGTTAATTTTTCTCATTCTTGCCTCATCTTCTTGTGGTATGAAATAGCTTCTTGTTACATAACTTGGATGTCCTAAGTCTGTCACATTTGTTTGCTGCCATACATTCTGATTTTGAAAAAGAAATTGGTAACTTAGCTTCAGTTTATGCTACTGTCTTTGACCAATTTACAGACTTATACATGATATCATGGATTCATGAGTCAGCCTTTACTGTAAGAGTATAATGACTCAGTTTGGGCCTCGGAGCCAGAGCGCTAAATATAGTACATAGCATTAGAACCTGGTTCAGCTGGGAAAAAAAATCCATTTTGGGACTTAGGAAGGGTCAGTTTGGAAAAGAGGTGCCTGGAGTGCAGAAACACTTGCCCCAACCACTAACTTCACTCTGTTTTCATTTGAGAAGTAGCACTGTGGAGCTGGTGGGGAGAGAGAAAAGTGCAGGAAGGTAAGATGGGGAGAGGAAGAGATGGAAGAAATGGACACTGAAAAGGAACTGATTCTCAAGTCTCTTAGCTGGTTATTCCAGGCACTGGTGCAGGATGTGGGCTAGAAAATGCCCAGTCCTGTGGGAAAGTGGTGTTACAGCACTGCAAATATCTGGGGTACCAGCCCTGAGCTATGCACTGGCTTTCCCTGGCTCCAGTCTTAGTAGGAGAGCCGAGACCCCCCCACTTTCCCCATCTTTGTCTTTGTGGAGATACTACCCACCAGCAGCTTTTAGTTTTGGAGTGCCTCTGTAGTACTGATGTAAGGCAGCCTCCTCCACATGATAAGTATCTTTTCTTTGTAAGAACCACTGGGGCTGGGGAGAGCCTGTTTCACAGGAGTGTAGCTCACTGGTACCCTGCCTGCCTGAAAAATGCTCCAACAAAGCTGTTGGAGGACTTCAGCATGCTGGAGGGGAGCATCCTGAAGTGGTGCTGTTCTATATAAAAAAAAAGTCACAGCATATCAAACTGCCCCAGTTGCAAGACAGGGTCCCATGCTGAGACAATAAAATAGCATATGGCTCTAGCCATACGTATTCCATTTTTATGATCAGTTTCTGACCCCTTCACTATTTTTCATAGATATTTTTAGATAAATTGTGGATGTCTCTCAGCCCCATTAACTCAACTGAAACTGTTGAATAAAAATGCTTCTGAAAATATTTTTCAAAATCGGAGCACTCTTTCAAAACATGAAATAAATAGCTATTGTTTTCCTGCTATTGGCTATGTTTTTCAGCCTAGAACAGGCAGCTGGCAAGAGCAAATCTTTCATGTGTGAAAGGGCAAGTCCTCCCCACTCCACCTCTGTCAATGATTGCCACTGGCTGCTAGTTGTGTAGCAGCAGCAGAGCCAGGACAAGGTATGACAGTGTTTGCTTCAACTAAGTCCTGCTGAAGACTGTTAGGGAGTTATATAGTCCAGCTGCTGTGGGACAGGAAAGCCATTTCACCTCATCCTTTTAGGGTGGATGAAGGAATGGGGGTGGGTATGGCAACCCACACTTCTATTTTGTCTTGGTACTAGGGTGCCTCTGGTAGAAGAGACAGTTACTCTGTTGGCCCCAACTCTGAAACAGCAGCAAGACTTTTTGCAAGGCCCCATGACAGGGCTCAGAGAGGAAACAGCTGACAAAAATTCCTTTGGATTACATGCGGAAGTGCTGACATGCTTCCAAAGAGAAGATGCTACATACATAAGCAATCTAGGCTATTGATAACACCACCGATTAACAATTGGGTCTACATTCTGAATAACAACAATAGCTTCCTTTCAGAGCTTTATTAAAATTTCCTTTCTAGGTAAATAACTGTTTCTCCTGATCAAAGTTTCTGGAATATTAGCAGATGTACAATGAAAGACACAGTTTACTTCTACTTGAACTGGAGCCATGGCATACTCTTACTAGGAAACCATCATCTTGTTGAGTGTGTACAAACCCCGCATACTGTGTGCAAATTCTTTATTGAAACAATGATCAATTTACAAGCTGGATCACATTTCATTTTGCCACTTCAGCATGAACTGGTATCTGTGGTTTACGGCCGTGAACTATAAAATCATAACAGTTATTTAAATCAAAATACAGTAACTGCTTCTCAAAAGAACACATTCATATTTGTCTTACATTTCTTGTAAAATCAAAAAGGATTTCATAATAAATGAAATAGAACTTAAGATACTTTAGTGCAAGCATTTCCTTTGCATCTAAGAAGCTTTCAGTTGTCCCACTAAGTATGGCATACTTAGGAGGCCAACTCCTAAAACAGCATGCTGCCAAGATATTCCAGGAGAACTTTTAAAATTCGACACTGTTAACACTTTCCAGAATTAGTTGATCTGAACCAAATTGAACTTCAGAAAGCCCTGGTTGTATGTTACAGTACTTTTGTCAAAAGGTAACTGCAAATCAAGGAACTGACATAGTATGTACATTAGAATAAAACAGGCACTGACTTAAAAAAATCAACATCTGCCCGTATATGCCATTCTGCAAGTCTTACGATTATACAGTAATTTTTAAGCACCGGAGTGAACTGCTATGCCTCACCTAATACCAATAAACCTGCATAAAAATGCTGATCTATGGGTTCTTTTAAATTTTTCAAATTACAATCTCAAAAAATGACTGAAGGGTAGGTTTCATCACAAGCATACTCAAATCAGAGAACAAAAAAGGATCAACAGTAAACAAATGCTGCTCAAAAAGAAAATGTTAAGTAAGTAGATAGTGAGTACTATGTTCAAGTGGTCTGATTAATATCGTCTTACACTCAGTGCAAAAAGAATAGTAAGTGTAAAATTCAAATCCAGCACTGACTTCTTGTGCTGCAGAAATCTAGTCATGTTTCATGAAGTTTTGGCAAAAATATTTTAAAATAGTGTAAATATAKCCTGCAAATCTCTTTTCCTTTCTAAGCCTGGCTTGGTGTTTCTTTTGCTTTTAGAATGCAAATTCAGTTGGACCGGATTTTCCAGATTCTGAGTGTTTTAAGAACCATTAGTGTTTGCTGATATAATAAATAGAACAATGTAACAAAAGGTGTGCATAGTCCAATGATGGGAACGGATCACTCTAATGTCCCTGAAGTGCTTAAGGTGCATGAAAATACATAACAATGCAAATGTTAATGCTTCCTTAGAGCCATCATTAATTTTATGTTTGTTAATTGTGTTCTTGCACCATAAAATAGCCATTCCCTAAGAAATACTGCAGGACAGAATTGTTTACTTTATAATAGCACAGCCAGAAAGTTTGGAACAGGAAAGATGGGTTTGGATCTTGCTTCCCATCTATCTCCCACAAAGGAAGTGCCTGAAAGTGTGTAAAAAGCTTTATGCTTACAGGTGTTATATAATTGATGCATAAAGATACTGAGCAGAATACATGAAAACAGAAAAAAAACATAAACCAGAACCATTACAATCTGTATTTTCTTCAGATACAGTGCTGTTCTGTTTTTATTCCGATAATACCACAAAGCTAAATGTCCAAAGTTTTTATAGCAGACGGGCTGGACCAATCCTACCTCTGAACCCTCAGCTCCCAGTGAGTCCAGCAAAGTCAAGGTTCCCTTTGACCTTGTGACATCAGGAATTCAGCACTACACCTATTACGTGCATCTAATCCAAATAACTGTTGCTCATATGGGGTTTGCAATGTACGTTTGTGTGTACTTCGAATACATGCTCTTTGTGGGCAACCTCTGGAAGAAACCACAATCTGTATCTTCAAGGAAGTTTACACAAAGATACTGAAGAAAACCATGAAGATTGTTTGCTCTCAAATGTTTCTCAATATATAAATAATAAACAGGCTGGAGGACAGCCTGAGGGCAGCAGTCAGGATCAGAACTGCCTGATACCAATCACCATATGAATACATGAAGGGGTCTGGTCTCTACTGTAAAAAGTTCATAATTTAAAAACAATTAAAATTAAAATACTATATTTTAATAAATAATTTTGAAACATTAATTTTTTTTAATTTTAAAGTGTAATTTAGAAGTTATTTTTATGCTTTCAAGGAGAACATCCTTGCTCGTCTGTGCAATCTTAGCTGGGCACCAGGCAGGTAACTTTAGAATGCATGAGCATTCTAAATGCTGGACAGGCAGAAAAATCAAGATGCCTCTTTTCAGGAGGTTAAGGTGAATTAAAAGAATTTAGTGCAAATTCCTGTTTTTGTTTCTGCCCTCGTCCTTTTTCATACTAGAAGCAAATTAAGTGACTTGAAAAATTGATGTGAACACTAAACAGAAATGTACTTTGGACTCAGACAAGAAGTTAACAGTTTGCATCAGTAGTATTTTCAATCACCCTGGTCAGAAGTGAGGTTCTTTATGGTATTCTCTTAATCTACCCTGTGTTCTAGATTTATATTGCTTCACTGGAACTAAAATATTTCGAGCCACATTCCTAAAGGGACTTTGCCCTTGCATGTTTCCTTTTGGGCATGTGTAAATGCATTTTGTGTAGATGCCTGCCACTGTGGTGAGCACAAACAAACGTTAGGCAACTAAATGCTCTCATTTTCACAAGTTGGTCACAAAATCTGAAGTCTGTTATTAAACATGTATTTTTTTTAATAACCATAGAAAGGTAAATATGGAGCCTTCTCTGCATCACCTACATGAGTCATGGAGTGTTCCTGTATTACGCTGCTAATGAAGCTCTGCACTTTAACATGAGGAAGTTGACATAAAACCTCAGTTCATTTTCAAGCGTTTTTTTAGATAGCTGCAACATTGACTTTGTTTGGTCTCAATTTCCCGTGCAGTTAATATACCTGATTGCCTCCAATGGACACCTTATGTAGATGTGGCTACTTCAATAAAATGTCCAGAGAGCCACCCATGCACCATCTCCCCATAGACCTAAGTGACTTCTTTTTCTGCAATATACTCGATTCCAGATTTATTTTGAGTATCTATACTTCCACCACAGTCCTTCTTAAAAACTGTAAGGTGATAGTTTGTTCATTAGTTCCAAATTAAATGTGTGTCAGGTAATTAAGTAATATGCTATTAATCCTACACAAAATCCTCCTTGTAAGTGCTTTCTTTCCAGACTCACTCCGGAGATGGTCTTTTTTATTGTCTGTCTGCAACAGAAATTATCACTTCCCTTCCACTCCTGGCATTTCCTCGCGTAAATGGTGATCCTTTTCAATGCCACAATCAGTGTGATCATTAAAGCTTTATTGGGGTAGAGCCACATGTACTCAAGCAGTGAACATCCTACACAGGTAGGAGGTTCTTAAAATACCAAAGCAATTATAACACAGTAAACAGTTTGTGTGATCGTCATTGTAATTTCACAGGACACTTGATTATATTTTTTTTTTTTAGTTTGGATAAAACACTTTCAAACTTACACTTATAGATGAATTTAGGTTTGATTTTCAGAATATGAATCTGCACAAAATTGAGAATCCCAATAAAAGGGTCTTCTGCCATTTCAGCCTTGTCATCAGTTAATTACTGGTGTTTGCAGGACTGTTAAGGAACCTGCATATCTTCTGGTAAGGTAGTGCATACGTACTCCTACCAAATTACTACAAAACAAGACATCTTGCATATTTGCAGCTGTTTTCCATATAAACTTCTGGCAAAGTAAAAATGGTCAAATATATGCAAAAAAACCCTGCAGAGCTGTTGTGACTGCAACTTTCTGTAAGACATTTACGGGCTTTCCCATCTGTAAAATACTCCTCAAAGTTGTTTCTCAATGTGAAAAAAACAATTGTTGGCATCTTCATTCCATGGAAGAGGGAAAAGTATTTCCCTTGTGCCTAAGCAGTGTGGTCTCAAATGAAATGGAAACATTTTAACTTTCTTTAATAGCCCTCTAAATCACAATGCAGCTGAGCAAACAGGCTTTGTAAATGGGATCTATTAGGATTTTATTTGGCTACTGGAGTGCTGTCTCTTGGGCAATATTTCAAATTCACAAGATAGTATTTGCAAAAATGCAATAGATGGAAATAATGAGAATGAAGGAGGAAAATGAAAACTAGTTTTATGTTTAGTAAGTTCAAGTGTCCTACATCAAAGACTACCAATGACTTCCAGGAGGCCACTACAGGTGACTCCAACCTAGAAAATGCTGAGGTAAATGTTTCTTGGAAATACTCCTAATCGAAAAGAGCAATTAATATTAATGTAATAGCAATTACTCTGCCAGACATCATGGTAAACTAAAGTCAAACTGAGAAGAAAGTGCCAAATAATCCACACACATGCTTTTGCTATGATAGTCTCCAGGTAAGGCTTAGCGGCAAGTACAATATGTATTTTTAAAAGAGCTCCACCTGATTTTCCTGCTATGCATAGATTCAGGAGTAACTATCATACATGGCTTTCATATATAACGCATGTATTTTTGTCATTTGCCAATGCTGTGTCATCAGAACTGAGTTCGGCAGAAGGCTCAGGAGGGGTCTCTGCAGGAAGTGCTGGTGTTTGAGGAGTGTCTTCTTCCTTGGAGTTCAACTGCACGCTTTCTTGCGACTGACCGTCCATGCAGTCCTTTTTGGACAACGGGTGAACTGACACTTTTATTGCAATCTGTTGAGGTGGTTCGTGCAGTGATGATGCATCAGAGTCCGCTGTGGGAGAGTCACTGCGCTTCAAAGCATTCGGGATCATATACAGCTCATCTGTTTCAGTGGTTTCCTGACCTTCTGCTGTCTGCCGTACAAAATTCTGTCCTTGTTCCTCCAGACCGACAACCTCCATAATTTCTTCCATTATAGTCCTGCAGTTCATGATGAGAGGTGGCAAAGGTACGCTCCGAGCAAGCTCTTCAATATAGCGAGCAAATTCCATGGTCTTGAACTGGGTTACTTTGGCAAGCTCGAGTGTTTTGGCTGAAGTGATAATTGGGATACGCTTTGCAATCTCAAAGGCTTTCTGGAGTTTCTCTGCCCCTTCTGTTCTGAAGAATTCATTGATTGCTTTCTCTGTTTTCTTCAGATGACTGCTCATCATACATAACCGAGTAATGTTCAGTATCATAACAATGGTAAAAGCTACAAGGCAGACAATCATGTAATAGATTCCCATATCTCCGGATGTAAAAACAACCCTCAGTGTCACAGTATTGTTAACACTGCCATACGTATTAGATGCAACACACGTGTATTTACCTCTGTCTTCAAAAGACACGCTGGTAATGTTTAGTAGCCCATTGTCAAGGAACCACCATTTTCCTGCTGGAGAGGAGAGAGCGTAACTTAGTTAGAAGTATTTTGTTCACATGATCAATATAGTCTTAAACATCAGCTCTGTCAAACTGGCTTCAGATTTTGGAAGAAGGAAATAATGTTCACAAGAAGACAAAGTATCTACCATCACAAAGGTCTATCTGTCCCCGAGACCCTAGCTGTGTTATTATCAAATCCCTGACATCAACTGTGAATAATTGGATCATGCCCTAAAAGTCTCATAAAAAAATTAGTTAATATGCATGACATCTATCAAAATCTTATGGTCAGTTAAGCTACAAAGGTATGACTACTTACCCCAGAGAGCCTCCCAAACACACGCCACACTTCCTCAAAGAACAGTAACAATGGGATTGTGAGGCAGAAAAACCTACTAAGCCCTCCTTGTTTTGTTCCCTCACAATGCATTTTCTAACAATTGGGTTATTTTTGGTGTTTTGTTACAGTATCTCATATAATTCTGTTAATGGAAACTTTAAAAAAAGTAAATTTTCAGACATCATATACTACACTGCCTGCCCTCTGAGGTGTTCAGAATTTAATTTTGAATTATGATTTAAAAAAAGGGAAATAGGACAGGAGGTGTAAGATCGATGGGAAAGAGAAGAGCCATGACCTACTATGAGAACATCTTGTTTGCCAGTGTGAACTTCTAGACACCACGGTGGACCTTCTTTTACTTTTACATTTCTATCAGTGTAATATAATTGATACCTTTGTACATGTAATTGTACATGTACATTTCACATCCTTTGAACCTGGCACAGCAGAACAATTTAGCTATTAAACTGAGCTTGAAACAACATGTTAAAACCCAGCGCTCCTATCACTGCTAAAGTGATTCAAGATTCCGCTAGTTATTGTGTTTGCCATTATATATTGATAACGAATAAGATTTTTAGTTCCCCAAGTGAGCTTCATTTTTATTCAAATATCACTACCATTTAAGAGCTGAGGATGTGTATTTTTTGCCTTATTMGGTGTGATACAACTTATTAAATTGCAACTTTGCTATAAAAAACATGATTCAACTGCATTAGGAAAGTCTGGTGTCAATTCTTTCCTTCATGTAAACCCACCCCTGGAAGTGTTCACATGGTAGAGAGAACGGCCAGAAAGTGTAGGAGTGCCTCTCTGCCTTCTGAACACTTCATACAGGGAGGTGTCACACAGAAGATTTCCGTGTAACACAATGACATAGGCTGATGTAAGCCAACAAGATCATCTAATACATACTGCTGCTCAGAGGCAGACTCAACTTTTTTCAATCTCTGTAACAGAATCCCAAGCCATTCCTGACAGGTATCTGTTGAAGGCAGTAATGGAATTTCAATAACTTTCCACAGCAAGGAATTTCAGGTGTTTACCTATTTTTACTATCAGGAAGTTGTTTTTCCTTAAACCTAACCTAACCAGCAGCAATTTGAGTCTATTAAGGCAGCTCAGCAAAGACACAGAATCTGTGATTAGAAGACTAAAACAGCACAAAACCCCTGTGCAATGCATGTAAATCACAAGCCAAGGATTGCAGTCCTGCCACAGACTGGTTCTACATTTATTTTACCCTTGTCATGGAAGTTCTTTCGCTGTTAAAAAGATTATTCTATTTTTTTACTTTATTTCTTTCAAAGAAGAATCGTGGGCAATTCTGAAACTCATTAGTCAAAAAAAGCCTTTAATTCAGAGTATTTATGGGCTTTTACCATTTTGAAAGTTTTTTTAATTAAACATGGCTTATCCAAATTGTTTTTTCACATTATCTCCAGAAGAAGCCTATGTAGAAAGTATTCCCACAAGATCCCTGCCTCAGTTCCTGCATGGACACTTCTTAATTACATCTTTTTATCCTCTTACTTAGAATTTTTAACTTAGCTGAAACACTATTTTTTGCCCTAGCTTAATTCTTGAAAACAGCTGAATCTCTTTGCCTGAAATTAAAAAATATAGAATAAATAAAAAGCTCAGTCTAAAGCAGACCTTCACATAAAAAAATCACCCCAATCTGCTAAAGTTAGGCAAATTCAGAGGAAAACTCCCTTACAGAGGAAATGTCAGTATCTGTAACAGATGACACTTCTTTCTCCACCTTTAGAATAAGAAAAAATACAGAGTATTGGCTGCTCAGTATTTCTTTGAATTGCAATGTTGGCAAAGTAGGTCTTTATTAATTGTAAAAAGACAAGATGCCTTGCTGATATATCCTGGCTCCAGCTGTTATAAATGACGTAATGGCATTGAACTGTGACTCAATGACTGGGTCTGTGCCAATGGATCCTGGCAGATAGTATAAGCCTAATGAGAAAACAATGATTAGAAAAGGTATCGTTGCTGGGTTTTGATAACAGCTCAATGCCATACTCAACATAACTATATACATAGTAAAGAAAGGTCTTGTGCTAGGAAACATTTCTTACAGGAAGACAAGTCAGTTTCTTAAAGGAGGAAGTGCACTGTTGAAAGTCTAAGTTAAAGTGATGTTGTCTTAATACTACATCTGCAATTTTTACTGACTTGGTCAACGTTTTTGCTCATCTACCTGAATGTTTGTGTTAGTAGCTACCTCTCTCAGTTGACTATACAAAGACATACAGTTAGATGCCTAACTAAAGGGGAAAATTTCTGTTAGTGAGCCTTAGTAAAACACTCTAGCGCACTAATCACAGTATGTTGCCATGACAGCACAAATTATATCTGAAAGTCCGCTTACTAGCTCGAGTTGTTCCTTTCTCTAGCTTTACTCAGAAAATGATAAAATACTGCAATGTAAAATATAACCAGTTATGCAGTAAGCTTTTACAGATACACTATGCTGTTGCACATCCAGCTGGGTCAATCATTACTGCCGTCACAGCAGAGTTCTCCCTCAGGTCAGCTATTAGTTAGGCAAGCTATCTTGCATTTAGTATGAATAACTAAGAGTTTATTTCATCATGCTGTGAACAAAGCAGTCAGTATGGAAGGATTACATGAGCAAAACACCTTCCATCCCCCCCAAAACGTTCCCTAGAAGTATAACTAGGATTATCACCCAAACCTTCCATTTAAGGAAAACAAGCTCATGTGTAATTAAGGTCTCTGGCAAATGCAACTGAAAAGTCTTAACTAAAGCCAGGAAGGCTCAAACTTGGCTTGTCCTTCTGACTGCAGTCCTATATAGGTTTTTCTGTTGGTCATTCAGGGCATCTCCTGTTTCTCACACTCCCATGGCACTACACATAAAGACAGGAAGCATATCAGGGACTTAGCTGTGTTGAATTCATGCCAACAAACTATTCCCATATGTCAAGAGAATCCTCCCTTAAGTTGGAAAATAGCTTTTTAGTCTTTTTTGGTGCCAGAGAAGAACAAAATAGGACAGAATGGGAAACAGGATCAAACCCGAAGTCTTCCAACGAAAAGAAGCCTGTCTACACCTTCTGTTAAGTGCTTCAGCTTCTTGCTATGTGTTGCTATAAATAACACATTATAAAAATGTTATTGTTTTCTTCCAAGGTGCGCACAACAAATTTATGGCTGCCACCGGGCTTTCATGTATTTTCACACAGGAAAACACCACAGTCAGGCCATTAAAATCAGGTTATTGGTCAACCTGCTGAAATCAGAAGTGGACAGGCTATATCAGTGAGAATACTAAGATCTTACCTTTATTCTCTTCCTCTTGGAGCAGGCGGCCGTTGGAATTGTACCACCTGTAATGTGGACTAGGACTACCTTGGACATTGCAGTCGATCAAGGCACTACTCCCCTCCTTGACTATAATATGGTTGATGCGGGAGATCACTACAGGCACAGATCCTGTGTTCGTGTCAGTGCGGTTGAAAGTGCTATTAGTCACATCCTCAGCAGTCGTCAAAGCTGCTAATAAGATGACAAGGTGTGYGGTAGGCAGAAAGTACAAAAAGTGGTGGCTATTCAGTATGTTCATTTTTCTTCAGTGGTATATGCAACTGGCTGGGAACTGGGATTGATTCTGTTGAACGCAGGCCCTTGAGGTGAGGAGGTCACAGGAGACTTCTACTTTGATCCGTGCAATTTTATGTTTAAAATATCCTATAAAATAAATAAGTACAATGAGATGGCATGTATAAACAATCCATTAGATGTGCTCTTTTAAAATAGTGACACATCCATTAATGCATTTCACAATCATCAGCTCAGTGTCTTGTCTAAATGCTAATGTTATCACAGTCCTTATTCTTACTGGAAAAAGATGCATACATTTTCCTGACAATAGTGTTGTTCAGAGTGGCAGGCGTGGGAGAAGGCTTTTATCACCTAGACACTTAGCAGCAATTTAGCTACAGCAACAGCTACAGTTTTATACCAAAAGTTCTACAGATTTCTCTTTTTTTTTTTTTTTTTTAAAAACATTTGCAAAATCAACAGGAAAAACAAAGGTACAGCATGTTAAAGCTGTCACTACCAGTTCAGTGCTGCAGCTCTGTCACATGCATGGTCTTAGGTGAATTGTGGAACATGGTGTAAGAAAGAACTGCTCCAGGAAAGGTTTTTGGAGCTGATGTTGGAATCCTTAATATACACAATTTTGTCCAAATACAATAGCACATACAGCAAAACATCTCAGACCATTCACTTTTCTTAAGCTACTGCATTTTTTTAAGTTTTCTGAAATAAAACATAGAATGGAAGAATATTCTTGAAAGAGGATATTTAGTAGTTGATAAAGTCATTTCAATGTCATTTTTAGAGCAGATTTAGAAAGAAAAATACTCACTAGTGACATAATTATGGGCACAGTTTCTTTGAGATACAAATGAAGTTGGGACTTTTTCATTCCTTATGTGGCATTAAGCATTCTGCCTGTATACTTTTTGCACACTCTCACTACAATATTTTCCCTCAACTAATCATCTACAATAAGCCCTTTCTTAAACAGTGATTTCAGTTTGTAGACAGAGAAGGGAGGGGGGTTTACAAATGTGCTCTCTGTTGGCCCCATTATGCTCCCAGTGAACACAACTGGCATTCAGTACTGACTGAGGGCACAACGTTGGCCTCAAAATGAGCACCTTCAAAAATTTCACTCAGAGTCTAAGGGCTGTAAATGATGTTAAAATTATATCAGAGTATCTAACTACATTTGTTTTACTCATGTTTTTGCAAGGTAAATAATTGAAACTTAGTGAAACTTATTAGAGGAACCTACCTGGAATCCAAATATAGGTAACAGTAAGTATTTAACAAACCTTCCCCAAATGAACATTTTACTTGCAAAACTGTTTACATTTTATTAAAGATCCCATTGACACTATGGTAACTCATCTACCTTAGCATGGAAAATGACTGCTGACAAGGTTAGGTCAGTTCCATATAAAAAGGAAACACTAAAATAAAAACAAACAAACAAACAATCCCCTTCCCTCTTATCTTCTTTATTCAAAAAAGAAAGAAAACAACATTACTGTCTTTCACTGGTAATATTTGACTTAGGTTGTTTTCTTCTCCATCCCCTGTTCTCTGTAAGGCAATGAACTTGATTTCATACAAATAGATACAACTGTTATTAAAAGAGCAAAATAGTTTCCTCCATTTTGTAGGATGAATCATTACTAGAAATGACAAACTATGTTTTTTTAGATAAGCTGCATGTATGGCGTGAATGCCTGTCACAGCTCCAAGCCTGCCCTCATTTTTTCTCTGTTTTTCTAATTATTGAATGTGGAAATATTTTTCTTGAAAAGCCAGAATAAATTTTAACTTTAAATTAATATGCAAATCTCATTTGTCATATAAAGCTAGATAAACAATGACTTCAGAAATCCATTTCCAATTATGCAAAGCATGTAGAGCCTGAGCTTTTGACGTTCTCTATAGGTATAGCCTGTCTGAATCTGCACTTTGGAAAAAATCCTTCAGTTCTGTCTATTCACTTCAGTAACTATTTACATCTCATTTCTACTACTCCATTAACCTTGGAGACAGCCATTCTTTATGGTTACACATATTCACTCTATAAAGTGTTTCTGTACAGTGTTATAGATCTGCACTGCGCCATACAGAAAAGCCAAAAGACACGTCACACTTCCTGGCAAGGGAGCAGGAACAAAGACTGGCTGGATTAAGACAATGGGAAGGGCAAAAGAACAACATAAATTGATTAAGCTTTGTGTTGCTAATTACTGGCTGCGGTTTGTTATTATTGTATTTGAGCCTACCATATTTTTTGATGGCAGAAAAATCGGTAGCAATCAAAAAAGGTGTTTAGCATGGAGAGCAATTTGTATTCCAGAAGGAAATGAAACAGTATCACCCCAACAGGTGAAGAGAAAACCTGTAAGGAAGGACTCGCAGTGTATTGGGAAGCTCAAGGCAGCTGGTGGCCCACTGAATCCCTACAGCACAGGGATGCTGCGGATGGATGTTTGGAAAGTGTGTGATGGCAGTAACAATGTAAGGCATGCCTGTTCCGTACATTTACCTGTGTTTAACGCGGAGCATGTGAAAGCAAAACCCGTACCTTTATGTAGCGATAACAAATGTGACTGGTTCTTACAATGGTCAAAGGGCCAATTACTTGTCTGAAAATAACAGTGACTCCCTCACCCTGGCACAGAATTGAATCATAAATAGCTGCAGTAAATTTTAAGAAACAGAGCCAAATAATTTATGTCTACTGCGTGAGTGAGACTCATGCCTACTCATGTCACTCCTGGGAATGTACTTTCCCATGTATGTTTCTGAAATGAAGAATATTAAGAAAACGCTAAATACCTCTGCAGATGCATTTGTTTGAAATAAATACAGTTTGATGGCTAGTATGAGGAATAACCAGGCAGTAGGTTTAAAGCAGAATGTTTGGAAATGGTGGCTGCTGCTTTCACATGCCATCCAGGGAAGTGCTCTTGATGGACACTTGAGTATGTTCGAGGAGTCAGCGAGAGATCTCTCTGAAGAGCGGTGTTTTAAGATGCAAGTTTAGACAAATGGTCCCAGGGCAACTAGGAAGTGATAGGGAATCTTTTCTTTGGTGTGCACCCTCTGCACTGTTAGTGGGGAACAAAAAAATGGAAGAAACCACAAAGAAGGTTTTCTCAGCCTCACCTAGCACAAGAAAGTTAAAGGATGGCCATGCAGGGAACTATATGTCCAGGACCCTCTGCTAACCTGTTGGGCAGCACCAAAAATGCTGGAGTCAGGTTAGGATAGCAGGAAGAAGCAGAGAGAGAGAACTGAAAGGGTGGAAAATGTGCTCACAACAGACTCTGGTGCAAAGGCAGATTTCCTGAGAGTTTCCATCCTACTGCTTTGCCGTAGGCACAATAGCAGCCTGAGGATATCAGGGAAAACAAATCTGGGAGCCAGCTGCTTTGTTAAACATAAGTGATGTAATGGGTTATGATTCAATCACACAACTAAATGGGGAGAAGGCTACAGAGACCGAAATAGGACTGCTAGTGATGTCTGCCCACTTCTGGCAAAGAAGCAAGAGAATCCAGAATATCGGAGAAGTGGGCACAGTGTTGTCACCCTGGATCTTGGCCATGATAGGCGGTAATTAGCTGTGGCCCATGATAAACCTGATGAAGGCAGCCAAAATTGTAACCTTTTAATCTGACCTGAAGTCAGAGAAAGCTGGATTGACTAGACTAAAACAAAGATTCCTGTAATAACTCCTCAGGACTGAGAGTAATACAGGACAGTAATGAAGGAGGACACCTGCAATATTGAGGATTGCTCTGTGGGAACAGACTGAGTCTCTGGGAGCATTTTTGCCACAAAAGGGTCACTATAAACAAAAAGTTAAATTTCTGGTCATGGAAGGAATGTAAACATTCCTTTCTCCCATCCCCAAAGCACATGAGCTACCTGTAAAAGACTTATAAAAAGTAAAAGTTTGTAATATATTTAATAATTAATGTGTTTACATACACTTTTTTCCCCTTTTTTTTTTCTTAAAATGTTAAAACTGTGGTGCACGAAAAGGAAAAAGAACACCCCCAGCTATTCTGAGCTACCTTTTCCACCTGAAGCTGTAGTCAGGGTCAGGCTTACCTCCCAAGATGGAATCAGAGGAATCCCCAAACTCTTCTCCAGCACCTAGAACATATATATAGATAACTTACCCTGCCATATTGTATCTGTAGCAAGATTTACCACTGAAAGATGGTTGCCAGTGGTCCTTACATTAAATAGTTTTGTTTTTTTCTTCCCCAACCCAAATGGTATAAACTGAAAATACGGAAGTAACAGATTTACTGCTTGCTGGATTAACTTCCAAGGAAAATTGCACGAGACTTGAGCCACATGAGGGAACTACGACAGGCTTTTCTTCTAAGTAAGTGACACGATAGCCAGCTCTAGCGTGCTCTCTATGCATTTCTTTCCAGAGAAGTTCCCTGGAATGTGCACCAGAACAAGCACAGCTGCAGGGTGGTGGTATTACTCCTAACTATGTGAAACAGGGACAAAAACTGAGGTTAAAACTTCTCTGTCCAAAATCAAGCATCAGTCTAAACAGAAGACACTTACAGCTCGGACTGGCTGGGAACATTAATCACTCAGAGACATGTTCTGATTGACCATTTATTTTTTCATGTCACAGGTGAGTTTGCTTCCCAGTATTACTGCCACCAAAGAAAATGACTGTGGGTGAGGGGCCACGTTTGTCAGTACTGCATTTGCGCAGAACAACATGATGACAGAGCACAAAAGAACAGAAAAGGAGGGCAGTGATGCATACCTTTTCCTGGCTCACTCACTTCTGCAAGACTGTCCTGTTCTTGTTCTTGGAATAATGTGTAATCCTATTAACTGTGAGGTTATTCAATTCAAAAGTGAAGCACAAGAAGCCAGCTTATTGTGTAATGCATAAATTATGCTCCTATAGCTTTAATATCCCAATGCTATCTTCCTTGACTTGTAAGTGATCAAGAAAATGAAATTATTTTCATTCTAGTTCTCGTTCGTCTATAAATAAGTATCAAGGGTGATGCTACAAAACAAAATTAAAACTAATTCTTTATTATTTAAAAACTACTTACTACCTTTCTAGTTTCCATGGGCAATGCCTTTACAGAGTGGGCAAAAGTAGCAGTTAACAGGTTTTACTGGAACAGGAATGCAAATGAAGGAACTTATGCCACACAGGAGGCGAGAAGCTCACTGCCAGTTCATAGGCTTAAGAGTGAGAACCACCTACTGAAAAGGTTAAGCTATTAGGGTCCAGACCAGCAGATGAAGAGAAATGTCACTCATTTAGAACTCGCAGAAACTTTCTGACTTATTTTTCTAGTCATATGCAAGTCAATAAAATATTAAGGCTTGGTTCTGAAAGAGCTGCTCTGTTCATTCTCTGTGGGGGGATTTCAGTCCTTCATAACTTCATGGTTTTCTGCTTCCCTAGCTATGTTGAATAGGTGGCACGCTGGTTATGTTTGTAAGATGAAGAGCTTCCTTCTGCACATCTAGACTGGGGCTTCCCAACTGGGCAGCAGTTCCCAGCTATGTGCATGTTTCAGTCTCTTCAGCTGCTTTCAGCTGCCTGGGAATCTTTTAGAACTTCTGATCAGGGCTGTGTGATACTGCCCCGGCCATGTGTGCTCAGCCACTTGGTGTCACACTTGCTGCCTTCAGCCACCTGATGGGAGGGTACAGAGAAGACAGACCCAGGCTCCTCTCAGAGGTGCGCAGTAAAGGACAAAAGACAAGGGACACAAGCTGCAACAATGGAAATTATGATTATTTATGAAGAATTTTTTAACCAGGAGATCCGTCAAGCCCTGTAACAGGTTGCCCAGAGGGGCTGTGGAATCTCCATCCTTTAAGATGTTCAAAACTTGACTAGACRTAGCCTGAGCAAATTGGTCTACAGTGGCCCTGCTTTGAGCAGGGTGTTGGACCAGATGGCCTCCAGAGGCTCATCCCAACCTAAAGAAACTCTAATACACAAAAAACACAAATACAGGAATTGCCTTGGAGAAGTCACTGTGAAAAAATGTGGCTAGTCTTAAAAATTTCTATATGGGATGCTGGGAAGTTGCCTTCATGATCCCCTTCATAATCCTTTTATTTTTTAGTTGCAGTATTTTAGAATGACGAGACAGGCTGAGAGTGTTGACTACAGTCTGAAAAAAATGTATTTGGCATTCTCCATTGTACTTACATGATAAATGGGTGCCTTTACCATATAGAGAGGACTTATTTCCAGCCTAGGTAACTAATGAAATATCACTTCTTTGGGGTGTCACCAATAGTGAATGTTGGGGTTTTTTCCACATGTAGATAGTCAAGAGTCTAAAGTTCATGGGTTATTATCTGCTGATAGATCTGGCTTCTTGATGCTAGAGAATTGTCAGCTGTGGTGAATCTAATCGTGAAATAGAATAAAGCAGAAATAAGTCAGACTCAAAGACAGACTAAGATAACCTTTTCAGACTACCGACTTCAGAAAGTAGATGAGTAAGAAGAGATGTTATTCAAAATATACACAATATTGAATGGTGCAAAGAAGACAGCTGAGGCATATGTATTTACTGCTTCTCATAATACTAAAACAAGACAAATTTCAGTGAAACTGAGGTGGAACACAGGAGGAAAGAGAAGGAAGTTTTTTGATTAACAATGACTAGACTGCGATTTCTTGACACAAGATAAAATAAGGGCTGGGAATTCAGGAAGATTCAAGAGAAACTGTATATAGTTTACCTGTGCAGGTTCATAGATTACGATGGTTTATGCAGAATGTGGGGACTTAACTGTCTTTTGTGTATTCATTGTCCTCTGTGTGTATGGCCCTGGGCAGTGAACAAGAACAGCTGTCAGTATGGCAACTATAGCCTATAAATTAATCTTATGTTTTGTAAGCACTGGTAAGCTATTACAGGCAAATATTTGTCAATTTGTTTTGTAAGGTGACAAATGATAAATAACAAAAGAAAGGAAATGGAAAACTCAAGGGCCATAGCTTATTCTACCATTAATAGCAGAAATGGAGTAAAATTTGTAATTAGTATCTTCTAAAGTTATTTTGTTCTGAACACATCCAATGCTGTAGGGGGTAACAGAGTAAAGTTAACGACTGTAAAGATTCAGTTATCTTAGTTTCAGGGTTCCATAGTATATCAATAAACTTCAGCAAGAAAGCACCAAGCAATACAGTGATTCCACATTTTATGTGTGTGATTGAAAATGAACGCTATATGCAGACTTTTGGTGTAGGGAAAGAAGCACATGCCATTCTGTTCAGCAACAGTACAATGAAGGAGTTCTTCATGTTGCCTTTATGAGTGTGTAAATGTTTTAGAATATTTTTACTGTAAATTTCTCCTCAGTTTTGTTCCTCTTTATCCTACTTCATGTCTCGATATTGCAAAACTAGCAAGCATATGGCGTCCTAGAAACTTTAAGACCCCCTTCACTTGCAATATTTGAATGGACCCATTGATTTAACCATGTCTTTCAATGGTCTGATGTGCACTCCCCTAATGTCAACGAATACTCAGAGACCCTAATCCATTAACCTAAAAATGAACAGATGAAGGCTGTTGGTAGGTAATTATTGGAGAGATTATTTAAAAGTACCTCAAGAATGCCAAACCTCTGAAAAGTTCCCTTTTGATGTCACAGTTCCTGTTAGCCCAGCATCTCTGCTGTATCAAATCAACTTTTTGCAAAATACACTGATGTAACAAAAACACTYGGGCAACTTGGATGCTTAACTTTTCAGTAAATAAGTTGTAGTTCATATGTGCATTTTGATATAGACTGAGTGATTTAAGGGTTCTTTCTTGGAGGTATTTTGATCACTGCAGTAAAAACAAAGCAAAGTGTTAYATTTAGTGGAGAAGCTTGCTGTTTTTAATCAAGACAGGTACTGTAGTGGAAATGTCCTACTGAGTTGTGGGCTACCCGGATCATAAAGCAGGTTCAACACTATCAGTAGTGGAGACTTTTTAAGGCCCAGCTTATGTTTTATTAGGTATGCACTCTTTACAGGATTTTTAATCTTACAAATAAACACTTCTTTTATGTAGATTATCTAGATTTATTTAGCATTTGTATTTATTTGGAGGCTGGACAATTACCACTCAATATAGTTTGTGTACAAAGCTATTATTCCAGAAACATCTGTATGGCTTTAAGAGACACTTGCTTAACTACTTGTGAGCTTTCAGCATAGCTGCTCTTTTGCTGTTGCAGTAAACGCAGATGGATCAATGCTTAAAAGTCCCCTTTGTTGAGAAAGGAGGAACAAAGAAGATGCACAGAGAATCTCTCCCACACTTCCACATACATCTGCGCACTGCCTGGCCTCACCAAGTTCTACGTATCTTTCATTTTCTTTACTCACCTCTTATCTTTTATTTATACCGGCACTCTGTAAGCATTATTCTGCCAACAGTTTAAATAACTGAAGTCAGCAAATAAAACAGATCGCATATGCTCTTGGCATGGCTTACGTGACCCTGCGAAGAACATAGCAATGCAGAATGTGGCCTGATTCACTTCCCTCTGCTTCCTCTTTTGAGCTGTGTTTGCCAAAGCTAACCATCCTTTAAGCACATCTAATTGTTTTCTTTTTCCAAATGAAGAAGAAAAATTCCAGATGTAGGACATTCAAACAAGACATAAAATTTAAAATTACGTTTTGTTTAAACAAAGATATGAAGGGCTTTGCAGGGCTGAAGACTTCTACTATTTAAACTCTAAATTTTGTATGTGCTTTGAATAAGTGAATGTTTTCAATGCACTGATACAGTTTTCATTATACTATTTTAAAAAAAGGCTCCCATTTTAGTTGGAATATAAAAGAGAAAAAAAAATAGGAGAAAACAGATTTGAGTATGACTAATTCTTTTCTATCCCTATAGAATTGCAAGATGGATATAATTTTTAATCACTGGCTTTCACATTTATTGGTTTCCGGGATACAGGGCAAAGAGGTTACACGTGGATGCCGTGATTAGGACAGGATTAACCTTGTCAGAGGGGGAATTTAAAGGAATCTAACCATTCATGACTGATTGAAGTAGAAAAGGATCATTTCAGGTTAAAAGGGCCTGTGCCTATTTCCTCCACAAGTAACAAAGAGGATAGCAGATGGGATTCAAAGGAGTTTGCCCTGCACCACACAATAACTTAAGTCTTGCTTGTACACAAATGTGATCAATTCAGCCCTTTCCAAGCATGTCTATATAAGGCCATCTATATGCAATAATTTAGTTGGAAGCCCTCAAGAGTTTACTAAAGAACCTCTGTAATTTCAGACTTTTGTGCCAGTTATTTCTACTTTGGATTGAAAAATGTAACATTAAAGTAACATAACTTTCTCAGCATCCACTATTGCTATCAGTGTGCAGTATTGTCGGTAGGACTGTGTACCGCACAGTCACGCACATATGACTGGGGACTGCACACACAGTGGTGCGCTTGCAGTGCAGTATACATGCCCCGGCCCTGCATGACTTAAAAATATCAGCAGAAAACTTTTCTTGGTATAAAACTCTCAAGAGTGGCAGAATCATTTTAAATGTTAAGTTTGGGCTAGGTAGGTTATTCTTCATGTAATTCCTCTGCCTGTGGTGGCCCTCTTCCAAAATAAGACATTTACACATGTCTGTACGGAGTTCCTTATTTCTGATAAACACATTAGTGCTACTCATGGTAGTTACTTTTACTCTGAAATAAGAGAGTCCACCACCAAAATTTCTTGGATAGCTAAATCAAAATCACTAAATCTGTTTGAATTCCTCTATCCTGACACAAATAGGTACAAGTTTTGTCTGCCCTTCACAGCCTTCCTGGCAGATAGAAGATATGATGCTCTAAAATGCTGCTATGAATGATTTTAATAATAGTAACTGGTGAAAAGTAATAGCATCTTCATCGCCTTGGAAATGATGTTTCTAAGATGGGTCTGTATGTGGATAGAAAATGCCACTGTTTTAGTTAACAGAACTAAATAACAAAATTAAGACTACAAAGAGAGGTTTGCAAAGGCACACAAGTCTGCATGGAAGAACAGCAGCTCAGAACTGCAGGAATGAAAAAATTCCAGGAAGTATCCAGGAGCTTGGTCTTACACCACAGTCTTCTGGTGACATATTAATATGGTCCAGGATATCCCAAAGTAGGATCATAGGTGTTTGTGCCTGCAAAAACTTCTAGTAAAGGTGCAACTTGCTGACAGAGAAAGAAGACCCTGCTAGCAAAGCTCAGTACAGGTTACTTTAGCTCCTGGCAAGCTCACTTTCCCTGTTATAAGTTGCATCCATATCTCAGTGGTGCCTTACACTGGCAAGAATTTTAAATCATAAAAGAAATGCCAGTCCCCAGATTCCAAACTTTCTAGGCAAGAACTGAAACGGAGATTGGTTTTGTTCCATTTAAATCATTCCCCAGCACCCATATCATTGTCACAAACGTGACCCTCTTCTAAATTGTATGGGGGCGGCTTTGTATATTTCTGTTGGTTGGGTTTGGGTTTTTCCCCGCCCTGGGTTAAAGTGATGAATACACTTTAACCAGGTTCCTGTGCGGACTCCATCCTCCTCCTCCATATTAGAGCAGGACCTGTCTAATTGCAGGGAGGCAAGGGGGATGGGGCAGGGTGGTAACTGGAGTTGTACAATATAGATCACTTCAGAATTCATTGCCACGCTCCCACCACCCACCATGTGTTAAATGTTTTAAGAGTGACTGATTTTATCTCTAAGCTTTCAGGATGGGAAACATGCCTTGGACAAATACCACTAATCAGTGTATTAAAATAGGAAGAAAGCCTTTGGTTTTGGTGGATGTTCTGCTGTTTGCCTAGACCTCTGAAAACTTTAAATTCTTCAGAAAAAAAAGGGTGTACAATGTGCACTCCAGCTGTTTAAGTTGCACTCAACATCAACTGATGTTGATATACTGCAGTCTAAATGAGAAGGCTTTCTAATAAAAAAGGATTCCTACTACACCAGCCACAAGTATATCGATGGTGCTGTTGCTAACTGTACATGCTAAGCCAGACAAAAGATTCCTGCCACKCAAACATCATCTCCATTGAAAAGAGATCTGCCATATTTTGTCCTACTGCAGTGAAGAGAGAAACTCTTCCACAATGTAATGGCTCTAAACAACTAAAATGCTACATTTTTTCCCTTTTAACTCCTTTGCGTTTTTCCCTTTGAACTAACTTTACAGTCTTTCAGGCAAATACATACCAAATGAGATGGCATTTAGTGTTTAGCATTGCTTACACAGCTGGTACTTTTATTTCCGGAGCAGAGTTATCAGGGAAGCTCYATTTGAGATGCTTCAATTTAACAACTGAAAGAGGACTGTTAGGAAGTGTAGTCTCTTACAGGACTCTCCAGATAAATGCACTGGAAAAGTGCCTGCTCAGTAGTGCTCTCTGTTCTCTTAAGCTCACTCGTCCTATGCTGTTTGAATTTGCCCCGTTAAGAAACAGTATTTGATAGTTATTGCAAGACCGCTCTGAAGTTTTAGATTGTTGTTCCCTCAGGGCACTTCTGAAATTGAGTTTTATCTCATGAGACCATCCTGTCAAGTAAAAGGGTAATTAAAGCAAAATATCAGGAGGCAGCCTTTATTTTAAATTTAAAGCAGCACAACTTAAGAAGCCAGCTCCATTGAAGAGGTCTCCGTACTGAATTAATACCTCCCTTTCTCCATCCCAGCGCGGGACAGCAGCGAGCGTCCCGGCCGCGGGCTCCAGCGGGAGCGCAGGAGTTGAAGGTCTCCAGTAAAAGCTTTGGGCTCATTAGCTTTTTTGCCTAGAGAAGCGCATTTTCCTGCAAGCCCCGCTGCTGATTTGAATTAATCTCTTGAACTTTCATGCTGAACACGGCGTTACTCCACTCCCGTTGCGCGGGCAGCTACCGTTCTCCACGGCGGGCTCCCCGTGAACTGCCGGGCGAAAGCCGCCGCGGGAGAGGGGCGACGTCGGGCTTGCCAGGCTCGCCGTGCTCCCCCGGGCACAGCCACCGTCCCCGTGCTGCGGCCCTCTAGGCTCCCCCGGGGCCGCCGGCGGCGGGGCGGCGCGCCCGCTCCGGGGCTCACCGCGGCGGCTCCGCGCCGGGGACCGGGGAGCTCCGCAGCCACCGCGGCACAGGGGCCGGCGAGTGGCAGGTGCCGGCGGCGCGGCGAGGCCGGTCGAGGCGGCGGCGGGCAGCGCCTCCCCGGGACCTCCGCCTGCTTGCCCGCCTGCCCGCCGGGGGAACCGTGGCCAGCGCCCCCCTCCGCTCCC
>JAYKAV010000307.1:60099-71447 GCA_035582835.1 Phoebastria nigripes | reverse complement strand
GACGCGGGGGGCGGCAGCGCCCGGGGTCGCCGGGACGAGGCCGGGGCCGGGGCGCTGCCGCCGCTGCAGGGCCTGCGGGGGCTGTGCGGCGGCTGGAGGCAAGGCGGCGGGGTGTGAAACGAGCGGGCGGCTGCGAGGCCGCGCTGGGGGGGGGAGGCGGGAGTGACGGGGGGGTGTCATCCCGCCGCCCCCGCGAGTCCCCTATGCCCCTGCGGAGCCTGTGGTCCGGCGGGAGCGCTCCTCTGTGCCGGCCGGCTCAGCCCCGGACGGCGGGATGCGCACGCCGCTCATCGCATCCCTTCTCAGAGGTGTCTGCGGGAGCAAGGGCTGCAGGAAAGGGAGGAAAACCCAACCTGTTTGGATAATCTTGGAAATCAAAATGCTGTGCTTCAGAGAAATGCTACGTGTGGTTTCCCTGCGGGCTGTATTCGTAATGGGATTATAGCACCCAACTCCAGTTTAAGCCCAGCCTGAGGAGGTCGCAGCCTGCGGGAAGCTGACACTGGCTCTGTAGGTATCCAAGTGCTCTGTCACAAGGGGTAAAGCTGTCTTTTAGCTTGAGCAAAACTGCTTGAATGTGGTTGGTGCTACCTGTGTGGGCTGTGCAGCCGCTAAAAATGGATTGGAATGTATGCGGGCAGCCGCAGGCAGGAGTCTGGCAGGGACCTGGTGTGTGCCGGTGCTGTCCTGTACCACTCTCATGTACTTCCTCCCTGACCTTGTGGCATCAGAAGAGGAGGATGAAGGGCCACCTTCAGCTGAGCATCAAGGCCAGTGGGATAAACCACGGAGGTCTATGTTTTCAGATGTTTGTAATCCTCCTATAGCCAGGCTTGGACCCTGCTCTTGATATTCTCTTCTGATTGCTTCCAGGCCAGTAGTAAGTGAAGCTCCTCTGCTCCTGGGAGGAGTAATCAGATGAGAGAACATTTGCTGAAACTGCCAGAAAAACATGGATTAGGACTGCATCTCATTGCAGGGGGAGGGGTACGTGAGGTGCACTGTGGTGCACGTCAAAGCAGGTCTCCAGCCTGCATAGGTAAAACTGAAGAGGAACACCAACAGAGGGTTCAGAAATGGAGAGGAAGACCCACTCCAGGGAGCTGGACTAGTTATGCCAAGGGCCTGGGCACCTGGACCCACCACCTTGCATGCAAGAAGAACAGGGGTGGGTGCAGCTGTTGAACACAGATGCAGCCAGTGCTCGGGAGTGGTGCAGGCACTGGTGAGACCAGGGCTGCTGACAGCCGTGGCTTCTTGTGTTCAGGGTCTCCAGTATGGAAAAATTGGAAGACAGTGGGGAAGACGCATCTGATGTTGTCAGGCTTGGCCAGAGCTAGGTGCCAACTGAGGGAATAGGTCAAGGTGTGTGCTTCTTACTCATCCACTCACCCAGCAAAACATTTTCTTGATGGGAGGAGCTGTTTTGGTCATAGGATCTTGTTTGCCACTGACTTGTGACTTGTGCTAGCTTGGCCCCACTCACTCTGCATTTGCTTTTGCTTCCTCCCATGTTTAAGTACTGGTTTTGAACACAATCGAGTGGCTTTTATTTATTGGTTAATGATGGAGCAGTTAGGTAACTGAGTTCCCAATCCCACAAACTTCTTTAGTCAGGTAGCACTCTGCTGCTCTCTGAATGCATGTCAGATCTGTGTGAGATGAGGTTGAATTTCTGTATTTARAAAAGTCACACATTTGTCATTAGTCCCTCTGAAAGTGGCTACCCTTTCAGTCTCCTTGGGATTCAGTGAGCCTGTGTTGCTGGAGACAATCGTGGGAATTTGGATGCCCACACATCTGCTGAAGAGGTAGTTTTGCTGGGACTTTTGTCTCCTTCCAGCACTTCAACATCTTGATATGACCCCACCGCTGACAGTAAAGCCACCACATTATTTGCTCTATGCCCTTTCCTGGGAGATCACTATCTCCCATGCTTGGTGTGGCCTGTGCTTGTCCTCCCATTCACTGTAGCTGTTCTGGGGGTAACTCAGCAGGGAGATGTAGCCATGTAGACTCCCATGGGAAGTCTCCTGTTGCTCTTTGTGGTCTGCAGCAGGTAGGATGCAAGGACTTACACTACCACAGTGGTTAAAAGCAGTGCACAGTTTCCTTCGGTTCAATGCTTCCTTGATGTTCCTTTCTTCCCTCCCCATCTCCCACTCTTGCAACCAACATGTCGTAGCCCTGAGGAAGACAGCTGAGCTGTGAAGGGGAACTGCCTTTTCCAGCACTCGTGGTGCACAGTCGCTGTCGGACCATAAACTCCTGATGGCCAGCGGGGAACTGCCCTCCGGCAGGTCAGGCTGCCTTGCCCAGGGCTTGAAATGGCTGATCCTGGCCCTTGCTTCCAGCATTAGGTATACCCACCTGGTATATCATTTGTGCCTCAAACATTGTTAAGTTTGGCAAGCTTTCTGAACTAACTCTGCACCCTGGTGGCTAAGCTTGATGTCGTTGGTGCATAGGAAAAAACAGCTAAGGTCTCTGGGAGAGAGAGGGAGAGCTGGCTTCAAATTCATGCATTATCCAGCCTGGAGCAAGGTCTGAAATCCCAGTCTGTTAAGTGAGTGCGTGGACTTCTGGAGGCATTTTTCCATCCCACCTTTCCAATAGTGCTTGCACTAGCTGCATGCAGAGGACTGGCGCACTGAGTGCAGCAGCGACTGTAACACAGGTCTTCCAGATGTGTACTCTAGCTCTAGATTAGCTATAAAAATCTCCCTAATTTACCTGAAATTAAATTATTATATACAGATGAAAGCACATAAAGGATAAAATTGACAATGTTATTGTTTTCTTTGATAATGCCTGCCGTAGATAAACACTGGCATTTTATACTTAGTACTACAGCGAGCACGTTTTACTCCTATAAAACCATAGCATCATTTAATAAGAGGCAGCCTTTTACCTTAGAGAAAACAGAACTTTGGTATTGCTGATAGTTGTATCTGAACAGCGTAATCAGGGAAGCCTTGTAATCATGCTGTTAGAAATCTAAGATAAGATTAAATTGTACATTTTGTGTAATTACAATCCCTCCATCCACTAGGTGGAGTGGGATACAGGAATGGCTGAGACAAGCTTGTGTGCCACACAATGTAAGGTAACAGCAGAGAAACGAAAGAAAAAAGGGAAGTTTTCAAATATTGTTGAGCAAAATAGCCGTATTAGCATGCCAGTCAACATAGATACATGAAGGGATATTCCATTTAGAAATTAGATTGGCATATTTCACATGAAGTAGAAAGGAAAATTTTGATTACAAGAAATGCCTTTTTTCAGTATGGTGGTGTTACTCTTTTCTTTCTTTTTTAAAATTTCTAGACCCAAGTAAAATTATATCTTGCATGAATACTAATGAGAAAATACTAACTTTCTTTATTATGATATGTCTTCAGCATGCTATATTAACTCAATTTAATTGTTTTCTGAAATATGAGCTGCATTTTAGTTTTATTTGTATCTGTTACCAGAGATTGTTACATTAGTCACTGTAATCACATTATTCCCATCTGAAAGACTGCATTTCCAAGCTAGACCAGCACTGCTTTCTTGGTAGAGTAGCATCCCGGGTTTTGGGAAAGATGTGGACACCTGAAAGGCATGGATCTGGCCTGCAACTCAGTTTGGGTGGGAAAGAGATGCAGAAGTTTTATGGTCCTGGAAACTCCGAAACGTGCCGGACTGGTGCGGGAGGAGGCATTGCGGAGGGGACGGGCGTTCCTACCTTGAACCAGACAACTGAGGTCTAGTTCAAAATACTTTATTTATTTATTTATTTAAACCAGCATACATTCTTGCAGCAAGTGAAAAAGGACACACTTCTTTTGGTACGTGATCAGGGAGAGAGCTTGCTTTGTATTGGTCCTTTCAGAAATATCTTACTCTGAATTGTGTCCTAGAGCATCGTGGCTTATATCATGGCTTGTGTTTTGTTCTTATTTCTCCTTCCTACCTTTTGAAATAACTCAAAGTAAATTAAAAAAAGATTAGGCATGAAGCTTGTGATCTTACAGTGTTTTTTATTTGTACCTCATAATATCGTGTAGTGCTAACTATTTCTCTTATGCACTTCTGGATTTGTTACTTTCCAGTTTTGTTGGTGGTTCCTTTTTGTCCTCTACAAGTGTATGAATGGGAATGACCAATTAAGTTTTATTCCTCCCTATGCCTTATCTTTTAAGGCATGGGGTTACAAAAGTAACTTGTTTTTATACCTTTACTGTGACCCCTCTCTTTGCTTCTCTCAGAGGAGGAAAAATTCTTGTCTTGTTGAGGAAGACATTCTCTGCAGTGATCCACTTTCATCACTCACTTCTGGGGGAAATTCCTTCCTGAACTATGTCATAGACACACTCTGTAAATGAAAAAAAAAACACTGATGCTATGGTCGCTATGATATTATCTTACACAAATGCAAATATGATTCTTCTTGAAAATAACAGCATATCTTTTGTGGTTTCATTTCCTCTTTAAAGTTCTCCTGGCTTTGCAGTATATTTTCTTGATATAAAGGTCTCTCCCTGTCCTACGGCATGTATGTGGACAGTTTCTACATGTGCTTGTAGTTGCATTGAAAGTGGCGTTGCTCAGGCTCTTCAGTGATGTGTGCCACAGAAAGCCTAGCCATGCGGGCATGCTAAGCCAAGGGCAGATATGTCTGCATAAATTATTGGCAGTTGAGGAGAGGGTGAAATCCACACCTCTTGTGATCTGAAGGGAAAATTCCACAATGAAGTCACAGAAAACCGGGTTCAGAGGGTTTGGCACCATTGCTTAAAAGTTGTCAAGCTCTTTAGGACATGAAGACATAGAAGAAAGGCTGGTAAAAGTCCCTCTGTCCCCATCCCTCCAGCCAGCAACTTGCAGAAAAAACTTTCCATGTGTAAGTTGAGGCCAACTGAGAGCACTTCTTACAGATAAAAGAGTTTTGGTTCCTTTCTTTTTCCGCACCCCCCACCACTTCCCTGCCCCATGATTTCCTATACGTTTCCTTCTAGCTACTGAAAACTGGAGATATGGTATTGCTTCAGAGGACACTGATGAGATGAAACTCTAGGCTGGAAATGAAGAGTTGCTGAGCCAGGAATAGAAGGATCTCGGTTCCCTGTCAAAGCCTAAGAGGGCTTTTGTCTTCAGACAGAAATATTGGATGACAAATGGATTAGTGGGGACCCTGGGTGACCCAAAGGCCTAAGGGTCAAAACAATTGGTTTACAGTTACCTTAATAATGTCAGATGCCTCAGACTCTTTAATTCTTTTCCTTTCTACACCAAATAATCATATTTATTTCAACTTTCTATTGTATCAAACAATGATCATTTCTCTAATCGCCTTTGCTGACCTCGCCTGGCCCATAGCTCTCCAGCTGAATAAACTGAGATAGGGCAATAAAAAACAAATCTACACCACTAATTAGCTTTTCAAACACCAGTGTTTACCGTTCACTGCATGAACTGACTATCAGACATTATACCACCATGGAAACAATCTACAACTGCGTGTCATGAATGTAAAATAATATGAGGCACAGAATATAGCGCTGAATTGCACATGAATCAGAAGATACTGGGAATGCTGCGTGACCTTCAGCAAGATTCAGTGTTTATGTCAGTGAGAAAGATGAGCCAAATTATTCATGAGGCTGAAAGGGGGAGAAAAGACATGTTATCTTGGAGCAGTTAGAATTATGTTATTCTTGTGGGAAAAAATCAAGATGATCATGTTAATATTACCATTTCTGTTACACTCTCACCAGAGTCAGAATTTTAGGAATGTGTCAAGCTTTGTGTGTATTATCCAAATGCAAAAAGACAATAGGATTTTAAAGCATCAGTCAATGCAGTTTTTATTCCTTTTTGGTTTTCTATTTTTATAAAGCAAATGCTTTCAGAAACAAGGCAAATCAGTAGGTGTGAATCATCAATAAGGTGGCTATAGGATGGGGGAAACTTTTTAAGAATGTAACGTAATCACACATTAATATGTAAAAACAAAAAAAATATGRCAATGAACTATTAAGGATTTCATAAAATAAAAACAAAACCAAAACCTATTTTCAGTGACATAGTCCAAAGCTATGTTCTTTAGTAACACTTTACACTTATCAGAGAAAGTTAAGTATATTATTGCAGGAAATAATAGGAAATGTGTCTTTGAAGATAATGTTTATTACTAGGAATGAGAGTTCTGTTTTGCTGCATGGTCTGCAATTTGTCTTGGCACTGAAGATGTGCCAGGCTGGGCCTTTTTACTTTTCAAAAGCCCTGTGTGTCATCAGCCTATGCATTTTCTTACTAGATCTTCACAAAAGAAAGCAGGTAACCTCTTTTTACGAATAAATATAGTATTTGCAGTAGTCTTCTAATTCCACAGTATAATAGTGAAATTAAATATGTGAGTGATTTCAGTGAGGCAAGCCAAACCTGGCACAGACTGAATGAGAAGCAAAAGTATTGAGTGTCTGATGTCTGAATGTTTTCTGCTAAAGAAAACCATATAAAATGTGGACTGGTATTTTTTCCTGCAGCCATTTCAGTTTACCTGCAATGTACAGAGGTTTGACATTAGTGGTCGTCCACAAATGATTTCAGAAAGTGTTGACACAACCAGAATGACCACATTTATATCCACCTCATGGAAATCCATCTGTCCTTCAAGGAGATGCCCATACAACCTTGGGACACTTACAAAGGAATTCACTTAGTAGAGCCATTGTAAGTGTTTGACATAGAGTGGGGCACTTCTTAACTGTTTTGGCTGGAAAAGCAGATTTAGAGAATTGTAGTTTTAAGAAGCTGAAGCCTCATCCATTTGCAGCCAGTTATTACCAAGTCATACTGGGCTGAGCGGTTYGGTTCCCAGCACATAACAAAACATTTCTGAGATCCTCAGGGTGCATCAGGCTTTCCTCTGGGCTGTTTCTGAGGGGAGTCCTGACCTGTGAAGGTGTTCTCCACCTGCTGAGGTAATGTTTTCTCATATTGACAAAAGCAGCACAGAATTCCCTTTTTGGGGTACTCTTCTTATGCTCAGTTCATAGAAAGAGGCAAACACTACACTGTCCAGCTGAACTGATTTTGGTCCTGAAAGCCACTTTTGCTGATCACTTTCAGTAATATTTGTGAGGGCTTTTTGCTTTTCCCATTACTTTATTCTACAGCCAGCAACTCCAGTGGATTGTCACATTAAATACTATGTTTTCTGTCTTGTCACTTTTGTGATATAAACAGTTGTCTAAATGAAGCTTATTTTTAACGAAGCTAATTTTTAATACTGTATTGAGGTTAAAGATTTTTCACTACCTTAAAATATAACTCCTACATTTCCCAGCTTGCATTAGATCAGTTAAACCAGCATGTGTTTATGCCTTTTCAGATATTAGTTCATTCTGCTAATTAAATATACCTAACCAGTACTTGAACGTTTATCCAGCAGCCCTTGCAACTTGAGACTTTCAGCTTTGTCACAAGGTAACCCTGCCATCTACTGGGAAGTCTTTAGTGATGGTTTTTGGTCTGTGAAATTGGGGTGAGGATGTCTGCAGTTTTTACCTACAAAAAAGGCCACCTGTATTCTGAAAAGCACAGACTGATTTCCTGTTGTTCAGGGGAAACATGCATCTGAAATGCACAGATAATGAGTTACCTGGGAAGGGATCGAATATGTAGTAAACAAGAGCTTTTCTTTTCCCTCTCGCACAGTCAACCTTTTCTTCATCAAAGGTTTTCAGATCTCTCATCCTCCCCTCTAGCCCTTGGGTGGTGTCCCAGGACTAGGGAGGATGGCTGGGGAGTCCCCCTGGCCTCCCAGTTCTCTGCATGGTTGGAAGGTTGGGAGCTCGGTGGGCACTCAGGGGTGCACAGCTCCTTTGATGGCTCAGAGATTTCACATGTGTGGGTCTGATTTCCAGTCAAGCGTGCATCTGGACCCTGGGATCATGAGATATTCATCTGGAGAGATGGAAGAAGCGTGCATCTGGATAGACCAACTGTGATAGACCAGCTGTGCTGGGGGAGCTGTGCATGTTTCTGTGTTACCAGTCTCCGCTTGCAGGTGATGCTGTGGAAGAGGCTCTGGGGCTACCTGGTCCAATTTTGTCCTCTTCTCTGTAAGTTACTTTGCAGTGGTAGACTGCTGGCATCTGGCAATACTGGGTCTAGTAAAAGGCAAAGGCTCTTCTCGGCTTTCTGAGCTCATGTTTTTCTTTCTCTATGTGTCTGTGTAGCTGAGAGGTGCAAAGTTCTTGTAAGATGGTCAGACATACACTGTGATGTCTGTGCTTCTGGGAACATCTTGCCTTGAAGGCATCAGAGCTGACATCTCTACTGACCATAGACCCACCCCATGTCATGCTCTTCCTACACCCACTCTTTGTGGATGAATTTTGCTTTAGTTATTCCACAAGACTGGTTTTCTGCCCAGAATTAAGCCTATAGCTTTGCATAAAAGTCAATCTAAAGAGCAAGAGGAATTATCTCCTCTGAGAGGGAAACAAAACCCAACCCAAAAAAAGTAAAGCAAAGTTTGTCTCATAAAAAGAGTTGAAGGAATTCATAAATCATCTGGTATTGTTTTGCAAGGACCGGAGGCTATGTCCCTGTTTAATCAACTGCCACGCAGAGATTCCCAGCTAAAACTGTCCGTATAYGGGGGTCTGTACCCCTTAGCACAATACAGGCAACTTCACCAGCTCAGATACAGCCCTATGTGTTGCATAATGTTCAGTCCCAGCGAATAAAATCAATGCAACTTTAGCTGTGCTTAGCAGGACATAGTGCTTGATCAGACTCACATCCAGACATCTTGGGTGGTGTCATTGTACGGGGCTCCCTGCAGAAGGAGCTAGTTAGATGTGCCAGCACCTGGCAGTGCAGCTATGCCTAATTATGATTGGCTTAGCAACCATGACAGCTTCCCATTAGCAAGCAGCAGTTTCTTCAGAATGATTTTTAAGTGTAAACAGCTTTGCAAATGAAGTATATTAAGCATCTGCTTCAGTTTTGGTTTTAAGACTAGATTAAAAAGCAAGATACAACAGGCGAGTAATTTTAAGGATTATCATGTAATGGCAGAGATGTAATCAAAGTCTCATTAGAGCTCTCTTTTCTCCACATACTATTTTTCAAAAGAGATGATACTTCTTGGTAGGAGACACTTCTATCATGGGGGAAATGATGTAACTTTCTCTTTGCTAGCACAAAAGACTAAATTGTTATCTACTCTCTGTTAAAATTGTCATTTTACAGCTCACCTCCTCACAGAAGGTCCTTGAATAGGGTTGGTATTACTTTCAGATATCAAAAGAAAAAAGTAATTGGTATCAGAACATTGTCTGGATGTTAATAATATTTCTAGTTTTACCTTTGCTGAAAAAATAATTTATTCCCACCATATATTAGAAGGGATAAGGCTTGGCACTATCATAGGCTGACTTAAATTTAAGCTCAAAACCATTTTAGGTTATTTAGTCTTATGGAGGATTGTCTCCTACAACATAATAGACAGCAGTTTTAGATGGCAAGGTTTTAAAGCCCCAGATACAGGATATCATTTATCTAGGACTGAAATGGGATGAAGTGCAGAAGGTGCTGCGTCAGGGATGGGACCAGTGGGGTTAGCCTCTGGGCTTTGCAGAAGAATCTTTGCATTGGGCATAAACAGGGGTAGTTTTGCAGGGAGAGGACACAGGAACTCCTCGAGCTGCTCACGATCAGAAGACAAAAAAGAAGAATATTTTGGGTGATTGCCAGTGAAACTGGTTCTAATTTTCTGCTTTAGCACTGAACTAGCACTGCTTGTACTTAGGCTGAGAGAAGGGTGGGATGGGGTGGGACAAGGTACTGTGATGCTGCTCTACCCCCCTGCGAACGCCATGTCTCTTTCATCCAGTCAGCCAACTTATGTGGGCTGGGTTATTTTTCTTTCTCCAGCTGCAATATATCTCTGCATATTACATTGAAGTATTTCTTGAACAAAAGCGGGACAATTTCAGTCACGGCTAGATCCTAAAGGGAACCAAAAATATTCTGGTTTAACTTCTCCTGTCACATCATGACACAATGTGTGGGGCAGTAGTAGGAAAAATCTTTCACCTCCCCTGCATTTCACCTCCTGAAAGACCAGCTACTGTCTACCCTATACAGAACATGTTATGTTTTGCCCACATACCTYCTTTCTTTCTTCTGATAGTTTTTAAAAGCTCATTAAAACTGCTTCTTCCTTTTCACAATCCATTTCACAGAGCTTTGTTATTTATGCATTATAAAACTTTCCTTTTGTCTACAACATAGGTTGATTTTACTGCCTACTCTTATTGTTCCCAAGCTTGCATTAACGAGACACTGTAGGAGAAATCGGAACAGATACTGGCAGATTGCCTAAGAGGGAAAAAGTGGTACCATCTACTAGAATAAATAAAATTGCAAGAAATTCCAGGACTCATAGACTGCCAAAATATTCATTGTTGCGGAGTTAAATAGGGTAATTCTTGCTTGCAGAAAGCTACCTATGTACTTTTCAGAATAGAGGGAAGTACTAAACTTCTTTGAAATACAGGAAGAACAGAGCAGCGTATCCATCTGCCCAGTCTCCCACCAGTAACCCTTCCTGCTCCAAAGGTAGGAATGGCTGCCGTGAATAAATTGAGCTTGGTCAGGAAAGGGTAACCACAATAACTCCAACTGGCAGAACAAACAGGGTATATTTGGTGTTTCTTCTGTGTTCTGTAGAATTTTATTCTCTTTTATTTTCATTTGTGCCAAATACCCATCACCTTTAGCACTTGCACTGAGTAGCAGTGAGTTGTCCCTCCACTCTGAAGAGGAGGGTGGTGCCTGTTCTCATTTACAGTCAAAATGCACTGGAAGGAAGAAATGCAGTGGCAGGGGCAGTACACCCCGAGATGCTCTTTCCCCCATTCTTTATGCACTTACAAGCCAGGAGTCATCTTAGATAAACCCAGCTGGTGTGAGCCATGTCCAGCCACCTCACAGGTGTGGTGGGGCAAACATATTCAAGCTATCCACATCAGGTATTCGGTGGGAGATGTAGCTGTGCATTTCAAGCAAATAGGTAATTCAAGATAATTGCTAAGAAAAAAGGAGGGTAATTGTCATAGGCGATTCCCTTCTGAGGGGAACGGAGGGCCCGATATGCCGACCGGACCCATCCCACAGGGAAGCCTGCTGCCTCCCTGGGGCCCGGGTTAGAGACATTACTAGGAAACTCCCTGGTCTGGTATGGCCCTCTGACTACTACCCGCTATTGGTTATACAGGCTGGCAGCGACGAGGTTGCAGAGAGAAGCTCAGAAGCGATCAAAAGGGACTTCAGGGCACTGGGGC
>JAYKAV010000307.1:0-58443 GCA_035582835.1 Phoebastria nigripes | reverse complement strand
TTGCCACCGAGGATGAGGAAACGGCTGAGGTACTTAATGCCTTCTTTGCCTCAGTCTTTAGTAGTCAGGCCAGTTATCCTCAGGGTATTCAGCCCCCTGAGCTGGAAGACGGGGACGGCGAGCAGGATAAACCCCCCATAATCCAAGAGGAAGCAGTGAACGACCTGCTACGCCACCTGGACGCTCACAAGTCCATGGGGCCGGATGGGATCCACCCAAGAGGGAGCTGGCGGAGGAGCTTCCCAAGCCATTCTCCATCATTTATCAGTGGTCCTGGTTAACAGGGGAGGTCCTGGATGACTGGAGGCTTGCCTATGTGACGTGTTCCCCCATCTACAAGAAGGGCCAGAAGGAGGACCCGGGGAACTACAGGCCTGTCAGCCTGACCTTGGTGCCAGGGAAGATTATGGAGCGGTTCATCTTGGRGGYGCTCRCAAGCCATGTGCAGGACAACCAGGGGATCAGGCCCAGCCAGCAGGGGTTCATGAAAGGCAGGTCCTGCTTGACCAACCTGATCTCCTTCTATGACCAGGTGACCCACCTAGTGGATGATGGAAAGGCTGTGGRTGTGGTCTACCTGGACTTCAGTAAAGCCTTTGACACTGTCTCCCACAGCATTAGTCTCCTAGAGAAGCTGGCGGCTCACGGCTTAGACAGGTGTACTCTTCGCTGGGTTAAAATCTGGCTGGACAGCTGGGCCCAGAGAGTTGTGGTGAATGGATTTAAATCCAGTTGGCGTCCAGTCACGAGTGGTGTCCCCCAGGGCTCCGTTTTGGGGCCGGTCTTGTTCAATAGCTTTATCAATGATCTGGATGAGGGGATTGAGTGCTCCCTCAGTAAGTTCGCAGACGACACCAAGTTGGGCGGGAGTGTCGATCTGCTTGAGGGTAGGAAGGCTCTGCAGAGGCACCTGGACAGGCTGGATCAATGGGCTGAGGCCAACTGCATGAGGTTCAACAAGGCCAAGTGCCGGGTCCTGCACTTTGGCCACAACAACCCCATGCAACGCTACAGGCTGGGGGAAGAGTGGCTGGAAAGCTGCCTGGCGGAAAAGGACCTGGGGGTGCTGGTTGACAGCCAGCTGAATATGAGCCGACAATGTGCCCAGGTGGCCAAGAAGGCCAATGGCATCCTGGCCTGTATCAGAAATAGTGTGGCCAGCAGGAGCAGGGAAGTGATTGTGCCCCTGTACTCAGCCCTGGTGAGGCTGGACCTCGAATACTGTGTTCASTTTTGGGCCCCTCACTACAAGAAGGACATTGAGGTGCTGGAGCRTGTCCAGAGRAGGGCAACRAAGCTGGTGAAGGGTCTGGAGARCAAGTCTTAYGAGGAGCGGCTGAGGGAACTGGGACTGTTTMGYCTGGAGAAGAGGAGGCTGAGGGGAGACCTTATTGTGCTCTACAACTACCTGAAAGGAGGTTGCAGCGAGGTGGGTGTTGGTCTCTTCTGCCAAGCAACTAGCGATAGGACGAGAGGAAATGGCCTCAAGTTGCACCAGGGGAGGTTTAGACTGGACCTTAGGAAAAATTTCTTTACTGAAAGAGTGTTTAAACATTGGAACAGGCTGCCCAGGTGTCCTGGTTCTGGCTGGGACAGAGTTAACTTTCTTCCCAGTAGCTGGGGGTGTGTGCTGTGTTTTGGGTTTGGTWTAATAGGAGCATTGATGGCCCATTGATGTTTTGGGTGGTGCTGGGTGGTGCTTGCACCGGGCACTTCTTGGCCTCCCATGCCCTGCCAGGTGCATGGGAAGCTGGCGGGGGGAGCATAGCCGGGGTGGTTGACCCAGCTGGCCAATGGGGTATTCCATACCATGCGACGTCATGCTCAGTATAAAAACTAAGGGTGCGTTGGGGCTTGGGGTTCCGGGATGGGCTCGCGCGTTTTTTCGGGCACGCRTCGGTTCGGCAACGCGTCAGTTCGGTGAGTGGTGAGCAGTTGCATTGTGCATTGCCTGCTTTGTATATTCTATTGTTGTTGTTACCACTGTTATTATTACTGTTCTACTTTGTTTTATTTGAATTATTAAACTGTTTTTATCTCAACCCATGAGTTTTCCTACTCGTGCCCTCCTGATTCTCTCCCCCATCCCACCGGAGTGGGGGGTGAGTGAGTGGCTGCGTGGTGTTTAGGTGCTGCCAGGGTTAAACCACGACACCAGGGAAGTGGTGGAGTCACCATCCCTGGAAGTATTTAAAAGACGTGTAGATGAGACGCTTAGGGACATGGTTTAGTGGGCATGGTGGTGTTGGGTTGACGGTTGGACTCGATGATCTTAGAGGTCTTTTCCAACCTTTATGATTCTATGATTCTATGATTCTATGATTCTATGATTCTATGATTCTATAATTGATTCCTCACAGCAACAGGAGCACACGGCTTTCTCTTCACTGTGCATGAACTGATATGTGGGTAATTGGTTTCTCTTTGCATGATATATATAGCCCAGGTATTGATGACAAGTAGTTGTTGAAAGTATTTGCAACTCTGGAAAAATAAAGCGCTTCCACTCTTGGTGTTTATCGTTCAATGAAAGATACATAATTTTGCTTGAGGACTTTATTTCTGGAGTCCAGAGAACAGCTTAATCACTTTAGAAGGCTAATTTATGAAACTGCTGGAAAATATCACAGTCCATAGAGTAACTTAACATGTGTACAGCGTGGCTCATAAACTCAAACCGTATTTAAGCATAAAAAGTGAGAAAATTATTTGATAGTATATCTATTATTAAAAAAAATTTAGATAGGAAATCAAGAGGTATTAGAAAACACAGTACTCTATTCTTATTTTATTTGGAAAATATAAATGGGTGGTAAAAGGAATTAGCTGTAATATCTATTGATTTTAAAGTCAACTGAGACTTTTAAAATGTAAAAATTAAATGGTTATTCACTCAAATGTCATTCATTCTCATGAAGATAAAGCAAACTCTCAGTTCATCTGTGTGGGGATTTCCTATTATTTATTTGTTTGGAAATAGTTTATGAAGATATTTTCAAAACTAAACTTTTTCATTTGAAACAACGTTATTATTAAAAATTACCAAGATGTTAAGGAAAAGGTACTCTGCGCTGCAAAAGAGATTTAACTTTGGTGACATTTCTTTATGGAATGTAAGGCCAAGCGCATCAGACTTGCTTAGGTCCTGTGTGGAGGTACGTAGAGGTGCTGCTGGCTGGTTGCAGGCTGCTCTCACGGTTCTCCTCTCCCTCACATGCCATGCAAGGAGGATTGCAAATGCTCAGATTTTACATGRGGAATATAGAATTAATCCTTTTGGGTCTGCTCTTTCATATTTTAGGATCTCGGAGCGCTAGAAAAAGTGTATGAAGCCACCAGGTGTATGCAGCCACTTTCTTTAGTATTACAAACCTTATGGCTGACACGGTAGTGACACTGCTGAGCAGCCAGTATTTCTTTCTCATTGGGGTTCTTGGGCTGCTTGTTGATGAGCATAAACACACTTATTAAAAAGGAAACAAAATCATTGTGCACTTTGGTCACACAGAGAGGCAACAGTAGTCTTAAGTCACAGGTCCAGGGGGCTGGATTCTCTGAACTCCTGGGCTCTCAGTAAGGTGGGGTGTATCCTTGAGCAAAGTGCTTAAACTCTTTGCCCTGAGCTACAGTTTATACACCTGTAAAATGGGGGTAGTAGATCCATAATTAGGTTACAGAGATACTTTCAGCAGGTCATTGCTGGATGTTCTGTTGTTTGCATATACTGTGTAAAGTATTATTATTTGGAGTTATTGTGCAATTCTGGATAGTTACTGAAGGTAAGATTGTTACTTTTTTTCAATGTCTCAGTGAAATTAGAGCCACAATTTCTATACATTAATAAGTGCAGGTTTCAAAAAGTGTCAGTTCACAAGAGAATTTTGTTTTGATCTCTTCATACAATTTCTCTTACAGTTTCTGATAGTGACCTAAAATCCTGCTGTTGAAAATACAGAAAAAAGCAGATAAAACAAGTGTAAAAGAAGAGAAGCTGGAGTTGACTTAATCCAAATACCAGGAACTAACACACTACTGATAATATCAAACTGTAATACTGTGCTTGTAAGGAACTTTAGGCAGTAGTGTCATTTCACATGTTAAAAACCCCAGGCAAACTTTCCATCTTGCTCCCCTCCATGCCATTCCACTTGATGGCACTTTGAGCCTTCGTTCTCTCAAGTCATGATTGACTTGACTCGCTTGTTTAGGATGGCTTATAGGCTGATGTCTTACGCTTCAGAATTTATACTTTAATGCAGCAATTTGTCAGTGTCTGAAATGCCCCTGCTCTGAAATGAACTGCGTAATCAGTCTGAGGGAGCGGGGGAGAAAGGGGCAGCACTTCTACTTGCCTGGGACAGTCTCCAACATCTGGAATCAGCAAACACAACAACCATGTGTCTGAAAGCTGTCTGGTGAGATGCACAAATTGTATATGAGCTGGAGACAGATGGTTCAGCTCTGGAGAAAAGCATATGGAAGCAGTGAAGTATATCAGGAAAACTGCACTGATTTGTCATGTTGCATTTGCTCCCTTCCTTTGGGTGATCTTGCTCTGCACCTTCTGAGCAATGGAGCTTGGCACTACGGACACCCAGTGCTGCCTCTGTCCTGCTCATCTCACCTGCACCGTACGCTTTGCATCAAAACAGCTCAGAGAACTTTGCAATAATAATCTGTATAGCTCAAAGTTGCCAGGCATTAACAATTATGAATTTGCCAGTATTGTAAAAATGAATTTGCATACAAATAATGAAAATAACCACACATTAGTGAGGGGTTAAAGATGGGTGGCTTTTTGGATGGGCCCGTTAGGTAGAGAGAAAGCTAACCATGTGCCATTATCTTGCTTTTTGGTACTCAAGCTGGTGTTGGTCAGTGTAGACAAATCCATTGTCTGCCTGGGCTGACTGTGTGAATGACTGACTGAGCGAATGAGTCCATTGCTACCACATCTGGAACTGCTGAGATCTCCAACGCCTTGACTCGGCTACTACTGACCACTTTGATTCTCACACCCAAACATCCCCTGGACTTTCTGACCCATAGGGTGAGAACCAGTAAGTATTTTCAGAGTACTCCTACGACAGCGGAAAGGAGGGTATGTGTTCATGTGTGCTGTGTCAGCTGCCTGAGCAGTCTTGAGAGTTCAAACCTACCAAGTAGAGCTTCTAACTTAGTCCTCAGAGATAGCCAGCCTTGCTAGCATGGTACCACCCCGAGCTAATGAGCCTTCTCGTTCAGTTTATGCACGTCACCACTCTAATGTAGCTTCACTGCTGCCAGTTTCAAGGCGAACCACCTCTGCTAACTGGGGGATGTGCTCCATCCCCTGTAGCCATCATCTGCTCAATCAGGTTGTAGTGTTCCCAGTGCGAGGCTGCAGATCCCTTTGTGCAGCAAAGAGGCATTGCTCCTATGAGTGAATAATAATTATGATCCACTCTGGATTTTACTCCCTAAGCTCCCAACTGTAAAATGAAGATTTTATCTACATAGTAGGCATGTTGTGAAAATACCTAGATTGCGTATTATCCAGCATTCCGGTACTATGGTAGTCTCCAACAAGCAGAAGCAATGCTGCTTCTGATTTTGTTCAGGATACCACTTCTTACGTGTTTGTGACTTCAAGTAATTACTGACATGCAGGATCACATACCAGCTTTAGGCTTTTAAGAGAGTTTTTAATAGCTAATCTCACCACTACCTGGCATCTCCTTCCCCTCTCCTGGAATTACACTGATCCAGGCTCAAAGTGAACAGAATTGGCTATAACGTCGTGACAATGTCAGATGTGATTATATGCTATAAATAACTAACTAAAGGGTTATCACACACCCTCTATGCTGATGGACAGAAGAGATCATGGCTAACAGGAGCTGGGAAAGAATATAATGTCTTCATTTAAATGAGTAAAATCCAAAGAGCAAATTTAGAGTAAATGAATGCATTTGTGATGGATGTGCAAGTCATCTCCAGTACGGACATAAAAGCAAAGTTGTTAATTGCATTTCAGTTGCCAGATGATTGGAAAATGGATGTAAATATTTGACAGTGGTGCAGTGCAACTGCTGCTAAGTGTCAGTTTATATGACTTGGGCACTCATCAGTTGTTTAAAACAAATCATTTGCATGTGAAGGCAAACAAAAGTGAGGAGGATTTGACAGGATTCAGCAGGATGAAAATTAAGCATGTTAGTCATCAGCTTTAGTTTTCCTCACAACACTCATATTTTTTTCTGGCAAGTTTAGGTATAAGGGCTATCCCTTCTCTGCCATCTGTGGAGATTATGTTTCCTTGTGTCAGAAGCTTAATCTGAGCCTTACAGAGCTTCAGATAAGTAATTGCAAGTGTTTTGGGCTGGATTCTGACAAATAACCCATACAACTATTTACAGAAATAACTGAGGGTTTTTCTATTTCGTGGAAGTATCATTCCTGTTCATCAGTGGAGGAAGAGTTAGGTGCTGCTTTGGTTATTGTACGATTGTCTCTTGCCAATACAATAGTGAAGGAGGATGTACAGACCTAGAAAACTCCTGTAAAGTCCTTTCTGCTAATTGAAAAGTGATCCACAGTGACTGTAGGATTAGGAATGTGTGTCTCGTTTTGTCCTGGAAGAAAGTAAGTCAATGGTTTGGTTCCAAGTGTAACTGATGTTAGAACAAAAATTGAAGGTGGAAAGAAAGCTAAGACTATTGCCAGGATATTTCTTAGACTTTAGAACAGCTGGGCTTTTTTTCTCCACTCTAAAGGTTTTTTTTTTCTAGTTTCCTTTTGGTTTTGGCGTAATGTTCGTAAATTGCATAATGTTCCCAAGTATTTATAAAGAAAAACTAATCAATAAATTAATTTTGGGGCTTCCAAGAACCAACAAGCTCACACCATTTAAAATTCTCTATAGTCTGTGTAAATACATTTTTAATACTTATATCTAAGGTGCAGGCCAGGTTTTACTGGGGCTGAAAGAAGCCAGTGGAAATGCTATTATTGGAGACAGCATTTTTGAATATGTGAGTGCGGTCATCCAGAAGACCTTCCAGGCTGATGGTGTCCTTATAATATTATATTCATAATTCTTCTAATGTTTTACACTTTTTAGTGTAAAAACTGTAAAACTGCTAAATCTTGTTATCTCTGTGGTGATACTTCTTCCTACTTGCTTATCACGTTACTTCTGCAAAGGATCAGGTAAAATAATTGGTAGAACCTTTTTCGTCAGTAGGTGAGAGAGATTGGTACAAAGATTCACCCATCCTGGCTTTTATACATGCCTGGGGAGACAAGCATTTTTCTTTGTGGACATTTTCTGTGTCCATCTCATTTAATGGAATTTTATTATATTACATTCCCAGAGGAAACGATGTGCAAATAATGGATCAGATCCAAATCATTATAAKAACCATGTGATTCCCCCTTCCCACCCCTTGAAATTTTATTGTCTTCTGAAGGAAAACATCACTTGACTCACAGCATATTCAGAACAACAAAAATTCACAATACAGGCAAAACTACATGTGGAATAATTTTTTTTTTCCCCTGAGTGGATAGTTTTTACTTACCCGTCTCTCTGTGGCTTCTTCCATGATCAGCTGTTGTGTTTTGGAGGTTTCCTTAATTGTAATCCACAAAACCATTCCAGTGGAAGGACAGTTCTACTCTGCCAAGCCTGGCAAAAGAGAAGATGTAAAATGAATGTTTTCTTGATCCTGCAACTCTCCAGCACTGTCATACTGAAAGTAGCTTCAAGATGGGCAAGATTTCATCTACAATACTGTGGGTAATTTACTACACAATTTTTTTACAGCCATGTTTTATGCGATGACCAAGCAATTCTCTCTTTTTCTGGAGCCTGGGCTAGGTTTCCCTTTGTCAGTCAATGATCATTCCAAATCAGTGATATACGCAGTTCAGCATAACTTAATCAATGCTTGTTTTAAATTAAATATTTTTTAAAAATAATTTAAAAAGCATAATTATCCTCCAGTACTACCAGATGTATACTGGCACAAAAGGTAAAGAAATGCAGGAATGCTGTCTTCATTTGCACTGGTAATGGTCACGCTAATTTGATCCTTTTCTGTGCAGCATATGTGTGTGTATGCAAGGGTGCATGTGTAGACCCTCTGGACACATATTCAGAGACTGGCACCTTGGTACATCGCCTCTTTCCATCATTTCATTATGTGGTCTGTGCCTGCTGCTAAATCATTATATTTGAAGCAAATCATGGTACCAGTTTGCCTTGTATTTCACTGTGAAAGCTGTAACTTCAAAATTATGCATCCTTTTGAAAAAATACTCCTTCCAGACAGCCTGTTCGCAGCTAGCACCTTTCAGTGAGAGGCCTGCTRACTTCGTTTGCTACTATCTGCTTTTGTACAAGTGGTGGGCTGTAGGCTCATTGACAGAGTCAATTTTAGGGAGAATTTTAGGCCCCTAGTTTTTTTTCCTAGCAGGTTTCTATAGGCAATGCCTTCTGATTATCAGCATATGCAGCTGTTTGAATAATAATTATTCCCTCAGAGGATTTATTTCATTCTTGTCCATTTTCTGCTCATTGTCAAAGAAGCTAAACAGTGTTTTGTGGAAAGTCCAGCTTACCAGGTCAATTTTGCATGGCAATTATTTTTTAAATAAAACAAACAGCATCACAAAACAACTTCCTGGGAACATACATGTCTCATATAATTACCTCTGAGTAAACTTATGCTGTGAATGTAAATCTGAACTGCAGGGTTGTTTGATTCAGTTAGAAATCTTTCTAAATAGTTTTAATATTTATAGCAGTTCTTAAAAAGGAAAGTCCAGCAGTTTTAGCGAGACATGCCTTGCATAGCTTATTTACCCCACAGACAGCAACTACATCTACAGTTTATCAGGTGAAAAAATATTTCCCTGAAGGAAATGAACCCACCGTACTCTGTACTACGCAGCTTGTATACAAGCTCACAGTCTGCAAACCAGCATTCAATTGCCTTAGCAGTGCATTTCAGACACTGCTCATCACACAAACCAACTCTGAGGCAAGCAGCTCGTGGCCTCAAGGCAGTAGGACAGGCACAAAACTTTTCTTTCCTGTTCTGAGCACAAGCTGCAGGGGTTTGTGAGCTACTGACCATTTCCTCTGCCAAAAGCAGTAATTTGGATTTAAAAAAAAAGATCTAATTAGCTTATGTTTTGTGCTTTGTCTGGAAGGCATGACTTACCTAGGGAGACATGAATGTAGCAGAGTGCAGTCACTTCCCATCACCAGAGTGACTCCAAAGTTAAGTCCCTCCAGGTGCTTTTCTCTCTGCAAGGCTCCTGCTGTTGGCAGTGCTCAGTTTATATCCTCGCTAGGCAAAGGATTTCACTGGAACTGCCTCCAGTTGCTGGCCTTTGACAGACAGCAGGACAACCCTTGGCAGAGCTGAGGGTGATTTGCCTTCGGATCCCCGTGATGTTCCTGCAGCAGATGAGTTGCCTGCGTCACGAGCGCTGCAGTCTGATGGGCTTACATGCCTAGCTCCTGCCTGCTCATTGCTCTCTGATAGCTTCTGGTAAAACTGCAGGTATCACTTATAATCTGTGATGACCTGGGTGATTTAGGCTCTCTGCTCTTTGCCTCTGTCTATCCCACTTTTTTGTGTGAGGAGCTCACTGAAGATGTGTGGCAGGGTGTCCCTTTCAGGATGGGCTCCTGATCTCCCTAACTCTCATGTTCAGAAAGCTGTGAAAATTGTCCTGGAGTTCATCTGCGTGTAGTCCTTAGTGTCTGCCTGTTCCTTAGTGTCTGTCTGCACTTCTGTGCAGAAGTGACTTCTGTGCTCCAGGTGAAGAGGGGCTTCCCTGCTGGGCTAATTTCTGGTAGCCTGGCGAGGTGTTACAGTGAGTGTGACCTGTAAATTTAAAGCCAGAGAAGATTATGCTAATTTAAACCTTTTCTATGCAGTTTGGCTATATGTGTGTTTAAGTGTACATATGCAGACTGTCACTTCCAAAGACAGGCAGAGGCTGCGTCACCTCTTTCCCTCATTTGATTATGTGGCTCACCACTGCTGCTAACAGATTACATTTGCAGCTATTACCACCTGCTCTTAGTTATAATTTAGTCTTGTTAGATGCTTGCTATGATGTAGGCAGAAAACAAAACAAAACAAGGCAATTTGTTATCAGATCGTAATACTCTTGCCTCATAAAACCGTTCTGATTATTACCTTTAAGTTAGTCAATAATGTGTTCTGATGCTATAATGTAAGTGGAAATGTGGCATCCATAGTAATATGAGACAATACACATGCACAACAGACATTGTCTCATCTCTAAAACATCACTGTATCCCTACTGCAAGAAAAATAAGTTAATTTTCATACAAACTCAAAGAAACTCTCTGATTCTTGTCAAGATTTGAGCATTTTAATGTGTTTGAAGTTCTCTTGGCACTGCTGCTGCCTTAATAAAAGACACAGTTTTCTGCAGGATAGGCAGATCTGAAAGGCTGGTACTCCTGCCTGTATATTTCCTTCCAAATTAAGGTTACGTGTCCTGGTGAGAGTAAACAGATTTTGCATAGAATTAGAGGTTGTTTATGTAAATTTATAATGTCATTTAATAAACAGTAATTAACAGGGCCTGCTAAACTAAACTGAGAGGTGGTGCGATCCAGTGTCATTGTGAAATGAGCTCTGAGACGGGAGGTTGGGTCACTGGGTAACATGGTGGGGTAAAGTAGGGTTTGACCTCCAGAGATAAAAGAAAAAAGGCAAAGCTTGAGTTCATAGCAGGTTACCAGGGAAGCTTTTCAGAGTTCAGGCATAAAGCACTGAGCTGTGTTTATGTTGGGATCCTAAAGCAGTTTTTAGGCTATGATTAGCTTTGGCTGGGATGAAGGTGAGGAGTCAGACTGAGTAAAACCATGATTTATGCAAACCTAAAAAGTAATCCTAAGCTCCACCATAATCCTAGTTGTAGTTTCTAGCTGGCCAAGAAGAGGTATGGGGCAAAACCACACCTGGGGAAAAGAAGTGGGGTGCAAAGGCTGGAGCTAGAGTTGGGGCTCGAGTTCACAGAGCTCCAGGGTAAAGGAGAGTGCAAGGGGAAACAGAGCTGCTGTCCTGTGTTTTGGCTGGCAGGTTGGTGGCAGGCTAGGAAATTCCACTGTGAAAGGATGGAGGTGAGATTGGGATATATGTTGAGTTGAGGCTAAGTTGATTACTTGTTTCAGACTGACTTAAGAAATGATGCCAAATTCAGTTTCTGAGCCATCTTTTGCTCTGGGGCTTAAATGCAAGGTTGGGTAAAAGATTAGTATTCGGGTTGGGGTACAAGCTGGGATTTGCTTCTGCTAGTGCCAGTAAGTGTTGCTGACAAGCTGGTTACACAGAGGTGGCCAGACTATGTTGGGTGTCAGTGCCAGTTTGTGTCAGCGTGATGTTCGTACATGTGGCACTGGACGGTGTCACTAGGTTAGGGGAAATGCTAGGCTTGTACTTAGAGTGAGTCTGCAAAAGAAAGGGTGGAAAAACTCAGATGCACTGTTTAAACTGATGTGCACTGTCCTGCACAAATGTATAAATAAAAGTTAGCAATGATGGGTATTTTTCAGGAGGCTGAGCTAGAACTGCAGTAAACACTCTTCAAATATAATTTTCTTCTTTGAATTTGCTTGGATCTTGGCAAATATAGCAGCAGCACAGATGCTACCGATGTGCACTGAGCACACTGACCTTTCAGCAATTTGCCTGTGTGTCAAGCATTGTATCCTTCTGGGCCCTGGGGAATCCCAGGACGCTGGAAGCAAACCCAAGTAAAAGTATAAAAAAATCAATGCTCTTGATTTCAAAGAACAGCAAAGACATGAGTCAGTCACAGGGACGTCATTCCTTACTACCCTCCCTGTCACATTCAGCCATAATTTCATTGGAAATCGATTTTAAGTGCTATCCTAGATGGAGCTTCTTCTGACTATATTTTTCCCAAGCCCTTTGATTTTTTTTTTTCATGCAAGCTTGAAAAAAAAGAACAAAGTTGGTTGCTGACCAGTGGCAACTGATGAGTTAATTGAATGCCTGGCTTTGGGAGGAAGCAACCAGGCAAAAAAATGCAGCTAACTATTGCCTGATCACTGGAGAAACTGTCCAGCCTGCTGGCATCTGGCAATGGAGCCGCACAACCCTTGGGGAACAGCTGTTTCTCATAGCATTATCTAAAACTAAAATAAAAGGCAATGTCAAATTCTGTTGTACATTACATGTGTCCTACAAGTGTAAGTTATGGTAGACTTAGGTCTATAATGCACCGCTCTGATTACATGGTGAGGAAGGTCTTGTGGCTGAATCAGAGAACTGAAAGTCAAAACGTCTAGGTTTCCATCTTTATCACAGGCTTCCTCAGGCACTTTGGACAAGTTGTTATTTTTGTGTCTCAATGTTCCAAACTACAGAATAAAAAAATCTAAACTATGAGGTAAATGTACCATTTTTTGTAAAGAACATCTTAGAAATAAAATGCTTTTTCTGGGTCTGCCAACACGTTGCATGCCTACATCCATCTGGGCTTGTGAGCCCTGGCATGAGAGTTCACTTTCTTACCTTAAAACAGGTACTTTTCCCTACTTTTGCTCTGATGTTGTGCATAGAGAAAAAGCAAAAGCATCAAAACAAATGCGTATAATCTGCAGCAGTTTATATTAGACTGTGGTTTTGCTTCATTAGAATCTGTTAGGTAGATTTCATCATGTTTTGGGATGCTGATGAGTCACTGCACTTGCGATGAGTGGATCTTTGTGGGTTAAATTATTGTCTCCTATTACGTCATATGCGCATTGCACATTATGTGAAGTAGCTCTGCCTTAATTTGCTTTATCATCAATCGTTACAAGTAAAAATTAAATATAGAAGGAGTTATCATGCACATGGAGTGTAAGGTTTTATCGATAGACTGAGGGGTTATGCCTATTTGGTGTTTGCCTTTGCTAAGTAATATAAAGCCTGCTTGCCAAGGATGAGCCCCAAAGGAATCACAAATCTACAGATTTGGTTTTTTAAAGTATAATCAGTAAGAGGCCACTCTGTGGTCACTCATAGGTGAATCGAGAAAGAACAGTACTTGATTCCTCAAGGACTTGTCAGGGAGAAGGACTATCAAAATCAACCATGCTACTCTGAAGCACCGCAGAGGGCATACTGCTCAGGAGTGTGGTGTCAGGGAGAGAAGATGATGTTCTTAGACCTGTGTAATGAAGCACTGCTGCTCCACTGAGCTCAACTATGTAACTAGAGGTTTGCTTTATACAGCACATGACATTCCAGCTTTAAAACAGTTTTTCAGCAAAGACTGTTGAAGACTTGAGGCTCTTTGTTCATTTGAATAGTACAGAAATCATGAGCATGTTCTGGAAGTTGGTAATATGAGAAAACATTTTGGAGTTGTGCTTGCCCAGCAGAGATGATTTTGGAAAAAAAATTAAACTGACCACTTTACCATCAGTGTTCATGGAAAGAAAAGATAGTGTCTTAGGCTTTTAATATTCATTTAAAAATAGCCTAGATGGCACAAAAATAGCCTAGATGGCTTTTCTCGGATAGTGTAAGGAGGCAACCTCTTTGACTTCGTATCTCTGTGGAGGGTTGGGTGAAGCTTAGAAGAACCTCACTGTGCTGAGCTAATGTCTATGGGAGCAGAACTCCAGGGAAGCTGAATTTTAAGGCAAGTTCAGCGACAAGTCTATGGAAATTCTCCTTCTCCAGCTAGCTTGGCCAGCTTCACCTGCTGGGATCTTTGAGGAAGGGAGTGGTGCATTCAGCATCCCTTAACAGTGCGTGTTACCAACCCCTCATTGTCAAGTGCACTGCTGGGCTTCAGGAAGCCCTCAAGCTGAATATTGTGTTAACCAGCAGAATTGTCAAGGCAGCCTGATAGGATCAACACCCACCATCTACTTTTCTCTGCACAGGTCCATGCAGCAGTTGTACTTTCCAAACATAAGCACCAATGAGTTTAAGCAGCTCTTGAGTTTGCATATGCACAATTGTATACGTTTCACTCTTGCAATAGTATAAGTGGGTTTTGTGGGCTCAAATTTGACCACTGGTGAATGACAGCTTGGGTGGCCTCTAACTGCCAAAATGTATTTAAAACAAAGGATTCTTTCAATATGTTTGACTATTTGCATGTTTTAACTGGGGCAGATGAAAATACATTGCTTCTTGTGAAAGAAAAATTGTTCATGACAGGAATACTAAAAACCAAAAGCAAGTACTTACCTATTTCTACTGAAGAATATAATATGGGTCATCCTCTGTCATAAGGAAATCAAAATCTTGCAAGCAAAAAGGAAAGTGTATTTAAAAAGGAGCTATATTCTACATTTTCTTCATATCACTGAAGCATACTGACAGAGAAGAGGTAGTGTGATCCGTGACAGCACAACAAGAACCAGTGGAATTAAATTCTATTGCTCCTGGAGCTGTTTTATTCCTCTCACCATACAGTCACTAGGGAAATTGAGGAATGGTTACAGGCTGGACAAACTGGAGGGTTTTCTAACACCTGCACAGGCAGAACCAGTGTTTTTTGCTGAGAGTTATATTCTGGTTATATTCGCCCCTAGGAGAGACAGAAAAGAAACTGAAGTCTGGTCAAAGTTACATTACAAATTTGTCATTGACAAAAGGTGCCTTTCATTTACACAGACTTACTGCTGCAGGTTTTCTGTGACTCAGCAAACTGAGGGGTTTGGCTGTCAGAATAAAGTAGTCTCTCATGGCACAMCACCAGAGTTCAGTGTGCTTTCACTTAGTGTTATCAGAAACTGAAAGTCAATAAAATTTATAGCAGCAAGATTTTCCAGCACGTCCACAACCTTGCTGGAGAAAGTTGTGCATTCAGCAGTGCCAGCAACCATCTCTCATCGTTCAGAGGTTGAGTCCTTGCTGTGGTTTGTATCTAGACAACCTTTTGTACGGGAGGAAAAGGATGGAGTTTCATGACATTTCTAAATTCTAGTCTTATGACATGGTGCAATTTAAACTAGATTACACAGTATAAAAACACTATGTACTGAATTGGTCTCTCCATCTTGCTTTATCAAGAAGTGTAAGGCAACAGCTCTCCATAAGAACTTCGAAAAGGGATAATTTTCCGTTCTGCTGGGGGAAGTAAGAAAAAGCTTCAGGGGGCAGAAATGTGGCTTATTTTTCTGGACATCCTGTGTATAGCTTTCTAGCTGGAATAAGTTCCATTACTTTATTATGAGCCCAGTCCTTAGATTCATGAAGGCATTTGCTAAATTTTCTGAAAATATTCTGGAGAATTAAAACCGGAATGTAAATTCAAGAAATCCTATTCCCAGGTTGCAGTCTAGAGAGTGCATACCTTTTCACTTGAACAGTCTGGTGAAACAGACTCTGCATGGCCTCGCTTTGGGCTTCATGACATTGGCTATGGCTCACTGATGGGGTTTCTAAAGCTTCCCATCATCTGGATGCTCTGTGCTTTCAGTATTCTGTTCTTTTTCTCTCTCTTCTTAATAGGATGATTCCTCTCTCTTGTTAGTAGGATGATGACTCCTTTGTTTTCAATAAATCTAATACATTGCTCACAAATCATCTGGTGAAAAACATCATCCCTGTTTCTGCTGTAGAAACACTGCAATAGATGCTAGTGTTCTGCTCTATGTTTTTGGAACCTTTCCCATAAAGCATTTAATTATATTTTCTCTTTCCCTGATTATCTTCAACCTTATCTCGATCATTTTTTTCAGCTGCTTCATCTGCCTATAAACTAGATAGCAAAGCAGCGTAATCCTTCGGCTGGCAACACTGTTGTATGTTGTTAAGGGACCACTTGTTTCATGAATGTTGAACCTGGGTCCCGAAGTGCATTCTGATTAAAAACTGTGCTGTTAGATATTAACAGATGATACTTGCCAGAGCTTGGCATCAAAAAGCAAAGACAAGAATTAGAAAAGTGCCACCTGCTTGTAAATTCTCTTGAAAAGCCCCTGAAATAAGGTGGTCTCCCAAGTAAGGAGCACATAATTTCAGTGAATAATAAGGCAATTAATATACAAGTGCAAAACCACCTTCCTTAAGTTATAGCTGTTGCAGCAATTGACCTATTTACCACCTCAAACCAAAGCAAACCAGGCTGGGTTTGATACTGTCTGGTGGAGAAAATAAAATCTTATTTTGCAGATAAGACTGAGCGAAAAAATACGGCCCCAGAACACAGAATAAATACAAACACCTTCTCCTGAACAACATTATCAGATGTATCTGTTCACCAGGGCTATTCGTATTCAGCAGCACTACACCCGCTTGGTCCATCTGGTCTAGAGATGCACTCTGGAGGAAGATTATACAGAATAAATAAGATCTGTGCTACCACTGAATGCATGACCAGAGAACACAGTACTTCAGAATTAAGATACTGCAATAGTTTTCTTAAGATGTGCCTTAATTTGAGATAACTTGCTCTGTAAAATGAGCTATAAAAATAACTTGTGAGCTGTAAAAATAAATTTAAAGGAATTAAAGTGTATTGTTCTTTGACAGCATAAATACATGGAATTATTTTTTCTTATCTGTTGTTCTTTGGAATACCTCTTCAGATCAGACGCTTTCTGAAAACTTGAGTTTTCTTCTTACACATCCAGGAACCAAACTATGTAAGAACAGAATTCTGTATCTGTGATTGCAGTGGGGTTGGGCAGATTCAAGACAAAGGAAATTTTACGCCTGTAATTAAAACATGCGAGACAAAAAATAAAACAGTTTCTTAGAAATAGTGTCAAGCAATTCCCGATGTAATTTTCATTTTTAAATGACAAGTGATGTTCCAAGTGGCAGATGTTTGGAGACCTCCCCATTGGGAAGTTTACATCTAAGTCCATGTTTATTGTTACTTTATCTTTTCTCTAACTAATGCCAGTTTCAGCAACAGAAAAGGAAAATGTTATATAGTAATACAAACACATCACTTACCTACTTGCCTCAGGAAGCCTCATTTCCATGTCTGAAGACGTTGGGATAATGGTACCCAGGAAAGAGTTATCATTATTACTGCTTAATAATTTGAGTGCTACTTTGTCAGTTAGTGATCTTGTCTACACTTTGAGTGGTAGGACAGCAGTTCTGTGGGCTAAGCTCTATCTAAATATTATCACCTGGACACTTGCTAAAATGTTTTATCTTTCTGCTTCTTCGCTGGCGTGGTGAATGACACTTTAGTTTGAAACCACTCATTGCATTCCAGCCCATTTTATCTTTTAATGTGAACACCCCAAGGCTCTCATATTCGTGCTTTTCTAACACAGGTGTTGTGGACCATATTCTTAATGCTGTAAGACTTAACGGAAAAAGTTTTGCTCCTTTAAAATTTTCCTTTACTGGCACAATATTGTTTCCACATGTCCTGCCCTTTTGACAGCTCTGTAATCGTGCTCCTGTTTAACCTCATGCAAGAAAGTGGAGCTGGCATGCATAAAAAGGAAAGGCATTTCTTTGTTATTTGCACATTGGTACTCATCTATGTGAAAGTGCCAAGATATGCTCCGAGATCTGCATTCGTAGAACTGTGCTGATAATAAGAATGTTGGGATCAGTTAAAAGGCCCAATTTTATTTTTAATAAATCTCAACTCAGTAGAAAAGTGAACTCTTTAGGCCTGCTATAAAAAGGTACTTTTAATTGAAAAGATGACTGGTTGAGTGTATGGACTTAACAATGTGACTGCAATAGGGTTATACCTGTGAGAAGAATAATACAGAGTGCTGGGAAGCACAGCTGTCTGCACATTGTGGAGTTATTTCCTGGTCACTGTTCTGGAGCAGTGCTTATCCAGGAGGAAAAATAGCAGATGTATCAGGTCCTCAGCTTCCACTAACAGAAATATTGGTGCCTAAGACATGAAGGGAAAAATGAAGTTATAAATGAGCTAGTTGTATTAACACCAAACCCACCATTTTGATCTGCTTTCATTAACCAAGAAAACAAAAAACTTCCATTAGGCTGTCACTAATACACATCTCTAACAGGAGATCCAGTGTGACATGGAACAGCAAAAATGTAATGTCGTGAAAAGAACTATGGAAGATGAGATTTTTTTCACAGAGCTTTTGATAGCTATAATGAAGCGAGTTAGTGTCTACAGAATGAAAAAGGAACCTTAGAAATACGATTCATCTGACCGATTTTAAACCTCAGCTATAGAGAAGACGAATTGCATTGACTGATGTGAATAATTCAGATGCAGATATGTACATCGTGGCCTTCATAAATTGACRCTTGTGTAGATGGGTTCCCAGAGCAGCATCTAGTAAATAAGCCAGTTTAAAAAGCTTTGTAAATATTAATAACTTAATTTTCCCTCATAATTACTGTTAATGTATTGATGATTTTTTCCCCATTTCCTGCCCTATGCTTCAAATAGGATTGAAATGAAAACACTATAGGACCAGTTCTTGCAACGGCTCTAATCAGGGAGATGTTTTTAGGAGGTGCTTATGAGGGGATCTACAAATGACAGGCACTGTGATTCAGTGACACCGCTGATGCTCTGCCATGATAGGACTTCTAGAGCAAATGCTGCTTTAAAATCAGTCTGCTTAAGAATGTGAGAACTACTATGGCAAGTTAAAAGGCATGTATACTACCCTGTAGTATCCAACTGCCTCGTTTAACACAGGATTACCTCAAATGCATCTCACTTTCTGCATTCAGAACTGTGCATTATGGGAGGCTGAGTTAGAAGACTGTCTTCCTGGGCCCCCCATGTACTCGATGTAGAGAGATGGGGTAATTGCCTTCAGTGCAGCAGAGTGACTCAGAGCAATGAAGCCTCCTGATCTGGACATGCCTCTCTTTCTCTGTTGCCTTCAGAGTGACTGGAGAGATGACACTCCTAGCATGGAAGTGATACAAGAGGTACTAGTATAGACAGGGTGTATACTCTTATCTTTCCGCTCTCTTCTTCCCCTCCCCTGAACACTAGTAAATTCAGAAAAGAATTTTTACCTCTTTGAATTGCAAAAGATGATATGGATCATCCTCTTCTATAAGAAAATAATATTTTGAAGCTATGAAAAAAAAAAGAATCTCAAATAAATTTGCATTCTTTGTCAGGTTCTACTAAGTAATTAGACGATGTAAGTACCTGAGAATGTCAATAGCATCATCGGATATCAAAGTTCTGTACAAAGGCGGGTATCGCCCATGGGGGTAGAGAGAATGAAGGGACTTGTTCGAAGTTACTCAAAAAGGAGCAGGAAATCCAGGTCAAACCCTTTTACAATGCTCTGCCCACTTGGCAACACCATTAGGATTTTTTTCCCTTCGGTACATAACCAACATGTTGTTCCAATGCAGCTATTCATTCCATCCATATTYAACTGCAGTTAGAAAGGGGAAATAAGATATTGTTTATAGACTCTGCATGGTAATGCAGCCACTGGCTTAAGCTGAGCACACAGAAGCCAAGCAAGACTGGAAAAAAATATGACCTGGAGAAAAGCTTAAACTTACTTAGCAGCAAACTGACTTGTGCCTGTGYATGAATTGAGGATTACTTCTAAATCTTGTCCCTAGATTTTAATTCTCACTGTCACTAACTTCCTACACAATAATCTGGCTTGCCTGAATTGTCCTTGCTAAAAAGAGACAAGCTAATGTAAACACCTGTATTGCCATTCTAGTTTATACCAATGGTTTTTAGTCCAGTATAATGTCTCTGACAATGGCCAAAGCAAGGGCATAAGAAATGGGGAAATATTTAGTGATCCTTTGAGCTCCTCCCTCATTCAGGCAATCATTGGATTAGGAACTCCTGAACTGGACCATGTGGATCATTGTGTTTAATAGTCTTTTATGGACCTATTCTCAATCATTGTGTTTAATCCTTTTTTCAGACCCATTCGTATATTTGACCCTCACAGAGTCCTGTGTAATGTTATGGTGCATGTAACACACTTTCCTGTTTTTTTCCCGCATCTGCTGATTAAATCCCCCCTACTTCTTTTGTGATGAGAACAGTGCATGCCTACTCCCTATGCCCTTTGCTGGTTTTGTAAAGCTGTCTTGCATGCCTTCAGCCTGTTTCCAACCTGCAGTGCCTGGCCCATTTTATACATCCTTTAGGGAAGCTGTTTCATATCCCTGTATGCTTTCTAATGCTGTGATGCTGGCTGCCCATATAAAACAGTTAGGATTTTCTGAATGAGGAGTGCTGCATAAGAGCAAGAGAACAGGTTTTGTTGCAGGTTTCAGTTTTTGGCAGGGGCAAAACATTTATGTAGCTCATTCATCACAGTATATTGTATCTTCTGTGCCCTGTGAATCAGTTACTGGTACCAAACTGTGGCAGCTATTAAATTTCTAGTGTGGTGGTAAAGATGTTAGCAAAGCTATTAGAAGAATTCTATTATAGCCTGGGGAAAAAACAGAGTAAGCAGTATTTTCAATAAGATTCTTCAAAGTGTCAGTAGTGACATAGTCATATATGACTGTTTTGGCCTGATGTTTATAATCCTTAATATAGAAATAAATTTTAGAGAAATAAAATATTTTTGTCCCTTGAAAAAGAAGGCCATTTCACAGTCAGAAAGTGTGGTTAGTGCTGTGAATGAGTATTAGAAACCTTTCTAACAGAGCAAGTCTCTCTCAACAATTTGTATGTGGCTTTGGGGAAGATTTCTTCTTGTCTGTTATCACTGGGCTTTTCTCATATGCTTTGTTCTACTCTCCTTTTCTCTTCTGCTGTTGGACTTTTCTCCAGTGTTATCCTTCTCACTTCATTTGTCCTGAGCACCACCAATACTTTATTTTGAACAGTGAGAGAAAGGTCAGAGCATGCTACTAAGCTGTTTGCAAAGATCTTTTCCACTGTCATTAGACCTCAGAGGCAATGTGTAGGTGTACATGTGGTTGTGGCATTGCAACATTTCATTCAGGAAGCTCACAAGAACGTGGCTAAGATTTCCTCTTGCCCTTACAATTCTGAGTCATGAAACTTTTATATGTGATTTTATTAAAGAGGACATCAAAACCATGTAATTGTCTTAGGAATTTTAGTTCCATTTTAAAAACTAACTTTGTCATTCAGGAGTCTAATTTATAAAAATAATCAGTAGGACTTCACCTTCCTAAATACTTTGCTCACTCTGAAAAACAGAGTTAGGGGATTGTAGGAACTTTTTACCCCATCCCACCTTCATGGCTTTGGTACCACAGCTAAGCAATTCCAAATCATTTTTCTGAACACAACTTTTTACAAAATAGCCCAAGGCCTAAAGTGCCAGGATGCAAAACAGGCATATCCAATGGCCTTTTAAAATAAAATGCTACTGACATCAGATGTCTATGTTTTTTATGATAATATAATAATCATAAAAGGCTCAAATGTGATTTCCTTATTTCTGACACCAGACAGCAAAGGGTGATTTGCCAGTACAGAAACTATTTCCATTGGTGTATTTCCCACCTGCTCTCTTATCTACTTTAAAAAACCTTCCTGTTTAAAAGGGAAATTTCATGTTTCCCTGCTTAGGATAGGTTTTGAGGAGACTATGGAGACTCTTTTGAAAACTCATTAGTTAGGAGAGCAGCTCCAGACTTCTGAAATATATCCTTTTTATCCCTTACTTTTGGCTTTATACAAGTGACATGACTTGTATATGGAGAGAATGCCATGTGATGAAGGGCTCTTTAATCCCAAAGATTATTCTGGTGGGTTTTCCATCATTTTAAGCCTTAAAACCAAGACAGGATATCTTTCTCAGAGATAATGAAAATGCGTGGCCTTTGTTATAAAGCTGATGATGATTTCATCTGGCTTTGAAACTCATGAGTCACTGGGATTCTTGTTCACAGCAAACACCACTTGCAAACATGACTTATATGCAGAGTTCAATCCCTGAATCATCTGTGCATGTTGCTTTCTAAAAGTCCTCTCTGGACACCTATTATGTGGGAACTAATTTGACATGTAAGGGTTATCACAAAATTGCTAGGGAGCGAATTAAACATGGCCATAGCAAACTGCCATTGTAATAGGCTTCATAAAAATACTATTGCTGAGGAACCTAATTCATCTTGAGAGTAAAAATAAGGAGTTCCTAAAGGTATCCAATAGAAAAGTTTAAACAGAGTAACACAAAGTAGTCAGTTTCCTGATAAATATGACTAGTTCATAATTTATATGACTGGTAATAAGTAACAATAACTAACTAAAAAGGAATAAAAAAGATTAAAAATGGGATACATTTTATTATGCCAGTTAGGAAGCAGAAACAAATAACACTCTTATTCATTTGGCGTAACTGCTGTTACTTGAAGATATAGGCAATATTATATTCCTGATAGTTACCCTTCTGAGGTACATGTCCCCAAAGTCAGTGCTGGTCTGCTATAGTGATGCTGGCTGCTTTAAATGAAAAAGTGTTTGGGTCACACTTGCTACCAGTCAGAGATTAATTATGGATGGAATTATGTATGATGTGACCTACAACGAATGCAGAGAATAAGGTAATAGCATACTCGGTCATCAGATTAATAAAAGATAAACAAAATGGTGGCAATTGTAACGAAATAATTGGCCTTGATTATTGAAAAAATATGTTACCTGGGGGGTCTGTGGCGGGAATGATTGGAGAGATCCATGAAAAGAGCTGAACAAAGAAGTCCAGATAAAAAAAAAAATGCACTGAGATGCAAAAATACTTGAAGTGGAAAAGGTATGAAAAAATTGGGTACTGAATAACCTATCTGTAAGAATCAAGGCTGTTCTCTTTTGGTTTAGGTTTGTGATAAAGTATTTCCTTTCTTAGGTATTTCTAAAGGGCTTTTTGCTGTTTCCTTTCATGTTTGTGGGATGCCTAAAATGTTTACAGTTTAACTGGCTATGCCCATAGTAAGACAGTAACTCTCCTCAGTCTTCCTCAGAGATGCAGGAACTAGCTTATTTGCTTATTAAATAATGTCTTCCAAGTTCTTGGAACTGTGTTGAAGACAGTATTTTACATAGTCCACGAAGAAAACTGAACTGGTGTTTCCATCCCTCCTCTTTATTGTTTTGGAGGAGAGGCAGACAGTGAGAGAGTATATTATACATTGTCTAATTGAAAGAGGATTCCATATAAGGCAATAAAATAATTTGATCTTGTCAGAAAAACTTCTTTATCCCAGAAAAATGGAAACAGAAGTCATCAATACAGATGTAACTCCAAAAACTTCTCCCGGAATAACTAGGCTAGCACTAGTCCAACTTCATAGACATAACTAGCATCAGTATAGGGATTAGTTTGCACAGTTAAATTTTGTTTAATATTGGCTTTCACTAGATGCAATTTAAATTTTAATTTAAAGACATTAAAAAAAAGTGAAATGTAAAAAAAAAAGTAAAGAAATTCAGTGTTTCAAATTGTTCCTGCATGCTGATGGCTACAAAATGGAGGTGAACAAGCCATGTTCATGATTGCTAAATCAAACTTTGCTATCAGTTTCATAGCAACTGGTGTTCTACCTTCTGCTAAATTTTCATGGCTAAATAGCAACAGAAAAGCTAATGTTATATCAGTTAAACTGGATATTCTCTTAGGAGCCAAACCGGATAGGTTTTTCTTGAAGTGTTTTTATATGCAGATAAACTGGTGATAATTCATGCTGATGACACAAATAAGCAGATTTCTGGATTCAAATGATGTAACAAGCTGAAAAGAGAACAGAAAAGACTTCTCTTTCAACAATAGTTTGTTTTTATATTCTCGGCTTCTGGGTTTACACAGACGGTTATATTTTCCTTCCTGAAAGAGACACTGCAGTGGTTGCTCCTCCAGGGTTCTGCTGATCCGGCATGCATTTACATAGAATCATAGAATCATTAAGGTTGGAAAAGACCTCTAAGATCATCGAGTCCAACCGTCAACCCAACACCACCATGCCCCACTAAACCATGTCCCTAAGCGCCTCATCTACACGTCTTTTAAATACTTCCAGGGATGGTGACTCCACCACTTCCCTGGGCAGCCTGTTCCAATGTTCAACCACTCTTTCAGTAAAGAAATTTTTCCTAATGTCCAACCTAAACCTCCCCTGGCGCAACTTGAGGCCATTTCCTCTCRTCCTATCGCTAGTTGCTTGGCAGAAGAGACCAACACCCACCTCGCTGCAACCTCCTTTCAGGTAGTTGTAGAGTGCGATAAGGTCTCCCCTGAGCCTCCTCTTCTCCAGGCTAAACAGTCCCAGTTCCCTCAGCCGTTCCTCATAAGACTTGCTCTCCAGACCCTTCACCAGCTTCGTTGCCCTTCTCTGGACACGCTCCAGCACCTCAATGCCCTTCTTGTAGTGAGGGGCCCAAAAGTAAACAAAGTATTCGAGGTGCGGCCTCACCAGTGCCGAGTACAGGGACACAATCACCTCCCTACTCCTGCTGGCCACACTATTTCTGATACAGGCCAGGATGCTGTTGGCCTTCTTGGCCACCTGGGCACACTGCCGGCTCATATTCAGCTGGCTGTCAACCAGCACCCCCAGGTCCTTTTCCGCCAGGCAGCTTTCCAGCCACTCTTCCCCCAGCCTGTAGCGTTGCATGGGGTTGTTGTGGCCAAAGTGCAGGACCCGGCACTTGGCCTTGTTGAACCTCATACAGTTGGCCTCAGCCCATCGATCCAGCCTGTCCAGGTGCCTCTGCAGAGCCTTCCTACCCTCAAGCAGATCGACGCTCCCGCCCAACTTGGTGTTGTCTGCGAACTTACTGAGGGAGCACTCAATCCCCTCATCCAGATCATTGATAAAGCTATTGAACAAGACCGGCCCCAAAACGGAGCCCTGGGGAACACCGCTCGTGACCGGCTGCCAACTGGATTTCGCTCCATTCACCACAACTCTCTGGGCTGCTGAAATGTGCAGCGTACAAAAGCTGCAACCTTGTCTTTTCTTTAGTGCTGTTGCCCACCACTAATTCAGGATGTGCCCGCATCATCTTCTGGTACTTATTCCAGTGCTATGGAGCCACACAGATGCTCCACCATGTTCTTAGTGGCCACAGGCTGGTGGTGATGTGCACTGAAAAGATCGAGTTTCCTATCTGCTAATGCACCTGGATACCAGGAGGGTTTTAGGGCTGGTGTCTCAAGCTGGATCTGGTTAGAAATTCCAGCATACAATAAGCAGGAGCCAAAATCCTGGGCCAGGCCAATGGTATTCTACCTCTGTTAATGCCTGATTTTTTTTGAGGAAAGCGCAGGAAAATATTTTTAATCTTTTGAACCTTTTAGGTTCAAAGTTCATTATTAGCCAAACGTAGAGAAAGTTCAAAGTTCTGTGTAAATCAAGGAACAGAAATACCTTCATGTTAATTTTTTCAAGGTCACATCACAGCATATTGACTTGCTATATCTATCCAGATCTGATTTAATCTAAGTTGAAAATAAAAAGAAAATACAATTTTGAAGGTATTCTCCAAATTCTGTACAGCTAGCAGAGAATCTTCTAGCAGCAGTCAGATTTGTTAACACATTTCTGGGATATTAATTCTCGAAAAGAATCAGCAAGACCCTTATCCTTCTCCCATGGTGGTATCTGAGCTTTCCTGGGTTACACAATAGCTTCCATAGCCATTATGAGAAAAGTGAGGTACTGGTATTCCTGATAGCGATGTTAGAAGAATGAAAAAGTATGTTTCTTTGAATTCACAGAATGATTACAGTTCAAACACTGCAATCGTTCTCTTCCCATCTAAGACACAGCCAATAGTGGGCTGCTCAAAAACTGTTATTAAATAATGAAAACATGACAGATTAGGGCATGCACCAGTACAGCTCAATGGAGTTCTTTTAAATATTTGCCCCAGTGTATCACAATCCAGATTGCAAAGGCAGAACTGAAAGTACTGCAGATCTGTAGGCCACAAGGTTTTAAAATACAAGGTTTCACACAGAGCAAATGATTTTTAAAGGATGAAGTTTAAAATGAAACTTGCATTCAGAGTTTCAGAGACAATCCCCCAAAACTAAGCCAAGTGTTTTCCACAAAAACTATAAATTCTTGGACACCACCAGTGATGCTCAGGGACTGACATTCAATTAGATGACATAATTCTCTACATGCTCACAGTTTAACATAAGAACTTTCATATTGTGTACACACATACATTATCTCTTCTAATGAATTCCCCATAAAAATCTTTTTTTCGCAATTATTCATTAATCACAGCTGTGCTGAAGGGCTCTTGTTTGGAAGTAAAGGGGGATATTTTCCTTCAGATCAATGATTGTGTGAACCTAAAATTTGTAAATGTATTTTATGCAGAAGTTCAGGAATTATGTTGAAGTTGTTATAGTTAATATTTCCATTCTCCTAGGGAAGAACTGCTCCCCCTTGCTACATCTGTAAAACTTGCAAAGCAGCAGTGGGATGCATCACACAAGTCTAAATGTGTGGAACAACACCTGCACATATGATGTGTGTAGGATGGTTGAAACTTATGTCCCTTGCACAGCAGAATTGTTTGGATCATGTACAGTGGCTATTTGTCCAGAATTTCTAGGTGTTTTTCATCTGCTGAAAGCCTGAAAATCCAGTGGAACCAAAGAGTAAGTACAAGTGAATGGGCAGATAATTGCCCACTCAGAAATAAGTCTGGAGACCCAACCTGCCCAGAGCTGCCCACATGTCAGGCAGCTCTCTACAGCACTGCTGTAAGCTCCTCCACAACTGCCCATATCTAGGTAGCATCAGAGGATGCGCGCTCCAAGTCCTTTCCCTCCTCGGTATCCTCTTCCCCAATGGTAGATTGTGTCACTTGCATCAGATGGCTTAAACCCAGCTATGAATGACAGAGGTTATTTGCTCTTGGATGGATGAAACAGAAAGGCAAAAACAAAACTTTCATTTGCCACATCATTTCTTTCTATGTGAACCTGTTGCCCAGCTTTTTCCTTTTGTCTCTAAGCGGCTTCCTCCAGGAACATTTAATCACAGCGAATGCTCTCTCCCAGGAGACCAGAAACTGTGCTTTAAGAGGTTCAGGGAAACAGGATGTGCACATAAGATTTCACTGCCATTGTTCAATTTGCATTGTTCAGGATATTAATTTAATTTTAGATGCTTCACCACAGTCAGGGAAAAAAMCAAACTCTCTCTAAATTAAATTAGCTGATAGCAAAAGCATCTAATGTGCAGCAAATGGAATTGCATTTTGCTTACATTCAACTAAATTAACATTTAGATGTCTGAAAGTTAAGAGGTGTATTATTCAACACATCACCAATATAAAGCTTGCTTAATAATATTTTGATTATGTTTTTCTAATTCAGGTCTGGCTGAATGACAATATGACAATAATATTTGACAATGACAATAGTATTTGCCCGAGAACTAGAATCAGTCTTAAATGATGTTTACATTTATTCCTCTGTAAAAATATATTATTTTAATTAAACAGACACATCAATTCATTCTGTTGTATAAAATGATTTTCTAAATTGAACCCAAGATAAAAATTGCCTTACTGATAGCAAAGTCAGAGCTTTCAAAATTTCTACACATGGTTAAGAATCTGAGTTGAAACGTGAAAACTTGCTGTTAAGCAGCACTGCACAGAGGACGCTGCTAGTTTAGACCCCCCGTTAACACCATCAAACAGTGTAAAAAGGGACAGGTTTGTCTTCAAAGACAGTGTTGGTGCCCTGAAAGCAGCTTCGGGACTGCGGGCCCCCCCGCACTATGTCACTCCGTGGGTCCTGGCTGCCCAAGCCCAGCCTGACTCTGTGGTGGGGCTGACCTCATCCACTGCACCAGCTTGCCCGCCTGCCCGCCAGCAGCAGCCCCACTCCTGCTGCTGACAGGGAGGATCAGAGGGGAACCTGGAGATGCAGCTTGGGTTGCAGATGAGGTGTGGTGGGACAACAGACCCAGCCCCATGTTTGCAGAAGGAAGGCAGAAGTGACAGACAAGTTGGGACCATACCAAGAACGTTGAATGGGTCTGCGAAGAAAGGTGTCGCGTACTGGTATCAAATTGGAGAAAATTAGTCTGAAAATCATGTGGACTTGACTAAAAGTCAAAGTAATCTGGGAAGAGGGGAAAGGATTGAGCTCGGGTATGCTGCTCAAGAAGCTCCAAAGTGCAGAGATGGCTTGAATGTATGACTAAATTAAAAGGCTTGAGATAGASATAAAAGGTGATGCTGGGCTAAGGCACTGGAATGATCCTGGTGATAGAAGAGATGCGGGGAAAAGCACACATCTGTGCTAGTTTGTTATGACACATGCTATTTATAACCAGGGGGAAAAGAGGGAATGAAAATTATTGTTACTACTAAAACCATGACTCTTGTGAAACTTCCAATTAAGCAAGGTTGTGCCTGACCCATATTTGGTTGGGTTACCTGAGCTGCTGAAGGATTGGCTGGATCCTTGAACATGTATTTTTACTTTGAAATTCTGAACACTTGCACATAAAGAAACAACCATCTGCTATTGGTGGAAAACTACAGTTCTTTCATCCAAACAGTAAATAAAACTTAAGTCACTAAGCAAAATGGGAAGTCTTGGAACAGTTAAAACTTTCTGAAAGCTTTGTACATGTTGTACATGTATCAAATGTTTGGGATGATAATGACCAAGGGATTAGAGATCAAAACATTTCTTTATTTTTTCATTTTGCTTGCTTTGTACATCTGGCAGTGTCAGGGTATTGTCCATTCCACTACATCCCCTGTTCAGTTACTTACGCTCTCCATTCAAAAACACGTCTGATTAACAAAGAGCAGAGAGCAGTTCTTTTAGCACATCCACATGCCTCTGCATACCAGAGATTTTCTAACACAGGTACAGAGTAATTATTCACAGACTGAAGTGGAAGCCAGCAATCAGAAAACCTTTTACAAATTACAGAATGAGCTACAAAACCCACGCAAATTGCAAGGGATCTTAGGCCAAATAGTTTTATTTGTAATCATAGCCTAATTTTGCTGGATCATTTTCAATTTTTTAACATCCTTACATCAGTTTTATCTGACAAAACTTTAGTAAAATTAAATACTGATCTTCAAATCTTCAAAACCAGATGCCATACAGCAGGACAAGAAGGAAAGTGACATACAAAAACAATTCCAACATAAGGTGTTGGAGGAATGGATCAGTTGGGATTAAGTAATAATGGCTAAGACCACCTCAGGCGCAACTTCCTAAGTAACTGATTTCCCTGTTTCCCAGCCCAAATGGAAAACAAAAGCCAGAACAAAAATCAGTTCAAATCTAACAAACCCATGGATTTGATGGGAAACAGAACATTTTGTTTTTGAGTATTTTAAATGCTTCTGAATTGGAATAAATTTAGTAATGCCATGTCCTGTCAAAAAAACTAAGCAAATTGTTTTTCAATCTTTCATTTTTTGCTTTTTTAGCTGAAACAATCTAAGGAAACATCCACTGTATTGTGCTTGCTTTTAAAGTGTTCTGATGAAATCCAAACGTTAATAAATATTTTCTGGAGATGATTTTGCTTGCTGCAAGAGTTCCATTTAGTTTTTTCACAAAGCTTCTTTTATAAGGTCAGCCAGTCTCTTGAAGGCCTGCAATGACACAAATATGGTTCACATTCATATTGCAGCATTACTTAAATAGGCAACACACCAAACCTGTAAAGCTACTAAAACTACCCTAACCATATACAAACTCAGTATTTCATACTGCAAAATTGTGCTGATATTCTCTGTTTTCCTTTTATTAACAACATGTATGGGCTTTGACTGGACAAAGCTTCCACTTCTCTGAGAGAAAACAAAAGGCAGAGTTTTCTGAAACAGAAAAATACATATACTGATGTTCAAAGGTTATTCGGAGTTCAGATGCAACTAAACAGTTGTACTTTTAATACAACTAGTGAGCTCTGGAAGAGTATCTCTTTTAACTTAATATAACGGCCTAGAGGCTCCAAAGGTGAAAGAAAAGGAAGAACAGTTGAGTGGGGAAGCATATAAAAGACACAGTTTGACTGTCAATAGTATGGTTATGAATTACTTCTACAAAGAAGAAGGAAGAAATAGAAGAAATACAGAAGAAGAAATAGAAAGGCAATAGAAGCACTTATCTGTTACAAACCTTCACAACCGAATGAAAGTACAACTACAAATACTGAACTGTTTCAAGCACCTGAACCAAATGAGTATTAAATCTGCACAAATAAATGTGTCCTATCTTTCTTCCTACTGATTTTACAGATACAGCCAAATAACATCCAAAATGTTCCTAAAATACATAGAAGATTAGTTCCTGAGAAATGAAATACAACATGTATGCCAATTGTATAAAAGAAAAACAATATTCTTTCTTATAAAGGATTGACAACACACACACACACAAAAGAAAGCAGGTAATTCCATCTCAGGAATGGAAAGTCTGGAAAATAAAAGATACGTGATGCCTGCTAAAGCTAAAGCAAATAGCAAAACTTACTCTGACTTCAGTAAAGCGTTTATGAATAATGTCTGGGAAAATTAAGTGTGAGACTCTCCATGTACGAGATACACAGAAAAATTTTGAGTGGTCCTAAAAATTTGGTACCTTTTAGGTCATTTGGATATGCGTATCTTGCCTAAAACCAGCTAATACTGCTTCAAAAGTACTGCTTAATCACCTAAGGTACTAAAAAAACTACATTAACTTTCAAGAAAACACCTAAGGAGAAGTAAGTAAAAATAAGGGAGCATTATTATGTGAGAAACAGTCTTGATAAGAATGTGAAAAAAAAAAAAATCTCACTTACCAGATCCATCTGGCCTGGAGAAGACAGAGAGAAGGAGGCTCTGACATAAGAACTAGGCTCTGAACTATCAATATTGAATGCTCCTCCAGGAACCAGTAACACCTAAGAAAAATTGATTAGCCACCCAGTTATCACCACTTCTAGTTTTAAAACACTATGTTAAATTAAATTTGAGAAGGCTCACTGCTGAAACACTGGTATCAGAACATGGCCTAATGTATTTCTTCTCTTCAAAATGAGAAGCCAAAAACATGCAATCTGGAATCAGACTTTTTGTAACAAAATCAAAGGGCTCTGACGTTTTGGTTACCTAGGCTGGTGGGTTACCAGGTCTGGCTTATTATCACAATGTTTAGAAGCACCAGTGAGGTGGCATGTAGTTTACTCAGCACACAATGCTGGCTCTTATAAATTGTAGAAATAAAATCACACTTAATTTCTCTTAGTAAAAAGATATAGTGGACAGCCATCATTCATATAGGTATATATATTAATATTATATATGTTGTGTACATGGCATTGTACTATATATTATAAAGGTTTAAATTTAAGTAAGCTGATTAAATATCAACATCTAAATACAGACATGAAAATATTTTATTAATGAGTCACTACGCAACAATGCCTGACTTGCAGACTCAGTGATGGTGCACAGCAAGTTCCCCTGCTTTTTTATGTGTGCGCATATGTGTGGAAGGGTAAATTTATTTTATCCTTCCCTCATTTCATTTTAACATTATAAGCCATTAAACCATAGGTCATACTTCCTTCTGCAAAGCTTTTTCCATGATCAGCTGCTGTGTATCAGAAACACCCTTAATTTTGATCCATAAGAACATGCCAGCAGCAGGAGGGTACCATTCTGCCAAGTCTGGAGGGGGAGAGAGAGAGAGAGAGAAAAGAAGGGAATCAAGAAAGAAACTTCTGCCCCACCTTTAACTGATACATCATAGATTCAGTGATGTTATAGATTTGTTGCTCCAATGAACTCAAAAGAGAATGTGGGCCACAGAGCCAGGATGCCACTTGCAAAATTTAAAGTACTTGTAATCAAATCTGTGTGGGCTTATTGCACTTGTGCTGGTATCCTCAATACTTTTTGTGAAAGTGATTGCTCTGAATTACAGAAATCCCAAACATTAACAAACTATATTTGTTGATTACTTTCAGATCAAGTAAACAATCTAAAATAATTTTTCTGAAGCAGTTTCGCCTAATATCACATTGACTATGAATACAATTTAAAGTGTAGCAAAATGCAAAACTGTTTTCCTTTAAGTTACAGAAAAGGAGAGCCTAGGAGTTAGCAGGAGGACGGGAAAGCTTAGAGAGGATTTATGTCTTAAATTATGTATGCAGACTTGCTATATACCTTTTGTTTACCTAGAATTCTTTATCTGATTTTGGACATATTTTGAAGAAACTATTTATTTGACTTGACATATTCTCCAGCTCTTCCTTGATGTATTTAACCATTGCATATCTACAAAAAAAAGGTCTGTCTTCCATAATATTATGGCTCTTATTACTAGAAAACGTGAAGACCCTATAGTCCTTTACCTATGAGTATATTTTCACAATACACTTTAAGGTAGCCCAGTGCTATTACACTGTTTTGATACTTGGGGAATTGAGACAAAGAGGGCCTACCTACATCAACAACCCATGGTTGTTCAGAACCATGTAGAAAAAGAAGAAATACTTCATATCTAAAAACCTGGAATTAGCAAGAGTAAGTATATTAATGATGTGGTGCCCAAGTACCCATGTCCCACGGAAGTATCATCTAAGGTAGGTGGGCAGCTCTTAAGCAGTTATTGATGATTCCACTTAGACTGACTAAAAGGAGTGAGTCACTAACTGTAATTGCATTATTGTTGATCAAATTCTTTCTATGCTCTGTGATTAACCACAAAAGGGGACATTTGAAATGGATTTCTGACAGAAAAATTATTATCACTACTGCTATATCGATTGTTTATATCTTTTTTTAAATTACGGCCACTAAATCTGGTTATTTCAGACAGATTTTAAAGACAGAGATTTTAAACATAAAAAGTATAAGAACATAGTGGAGTGAAATATATGGTCTTTGTAAAACTGCTTCATACAGTAATGTGGTGAGCTTTTTCCTCATCACCATCTCCTCCTCCCACCAGAATAGCATGAAAACAGCAGCACTAGATAATTTGTCCTAAGCTTAATATTTAATGTGATTGATTTGCTTATAGTGCTTATCTGTCACTTCAGTCAAGAGATGAACTTTAGTGATTTTTCTTGAACACAAAGATGACAAATAACTAGAAAAAAATCTAAATAATTAGCTGTGGTTGCACTCACTGACCTTTTAACCACCTGTCAGCAGCAATAAGCATTGCATCCCGCTGGGTCCTGTAGAACTCCACCACTCTGAAAGTAAATTATCAATTCAAAGTCATGATCCCATAGCGCTTCAGAGTCCATTTGTTTCCAAAAGCAGAAACAAAGCTTTTCTACTTGAACAACGTAAGTGCACATTTAATGGAAATATGAGCATATCCTAGATGGGCACAATACAGTATACTGTGTGTATAAAACTTTGTATGTGTATCAGAGAAGTCTTGAATGCTTCAGCATATCTCCAGCAAAGCACTGATCAACCAGACAGAGGAAGTGCCTGTGTGGCTGCTTCTTAAGCTTTACATATGTCATGGAAACTCTTTATACATTATATCCATTCTGTCTATCAGTGGATACAAGCCCTGTTAGCAATATTTACCACACAAAACAGGCATACTGAAGAAAATGAAGGACTTATACATAGGCAAAAAGACAGAGTCTATTATTTGTGCATATGGGTTGAATTTGTGTAATAGGTACACATGGAAATGATATTTCACAGGGTAAAAAGCAAATCATATGATAAACCTGCCATGACTATTTGACAGCTTCCCCTTTTCTAAACTTTTGAACCTATCTATCTCCTTCACACTTTAAGTAAAACTTGGAAATAATTCAATCTCTTACTGGGGAAAATGACCCCAACCCAAGTTTCAACATGGACAAGTCTTGTGCAGTGGCTTTTGCTGATATAAAATGAGACAGCTGTGATTCTGCAACAGGAGACACAAGAGAAATGCCTGATACAGAGTTCATAGATCAGATGCAAATGTGTTCCCTTCGCTGTAGAGAAACCGTACTTAGTAATTTGCATAATTTTTTTTTTTTTAATACTCTCTGAACCAATAGCTTTGATTTCTGGATGTATTTTATTACACCTGATACTAAAGGCTTATATAGTTTTGGGACTCAGCCTGTAGCAATTGCTACATTCTGCATGAAATGGTAAATCTCACTTAAGCAGTTTTTACCACATCACAAATTCTGTTGCAAGATTTTGCCTTTCTGTTACCATTTTACTTTCATGTTGGAATGACATTGTAAGTGTTAGTGAGACAAAACTTCCACAAAAATGTAGCTGCTCCAAACAACAGGCTAGCTCCTGCTAAAAAGCATGATCTAACAAGTCAACCTTGTCCAAATGAAATCACCTGGAAAAGATTGCAGTCAGCTGTTGGGCTTCATCAGTAAGTCACCTGACAACAGAGTCTAGAAGGTTATAAAGGGTTGCAGCTGCCCTACTGCAGCACTATTCTCATTAGTCAAGAGGAAGAACAGCCTTCTGGCTTGAGCAAGGATGCTTTTTGGCCTACAAGAAGGAGGTAAGTGAAAAGATGCATTTAGGATATATTTTTCTAATTGCTGAAAGTTGAGCTAAAGCATGGTCCAAGTTTCCCTGCAAAAATTATCTTTATGCTCCTATTTCTTAAAACAAGGCAAAGCCAGGACTGGTGTGTCGGCTTTTTTTTTTTTTTTTTTTTTTTTAAATACTGGTGTGTACAGTATGGACAACAGGCAGGTGCTCAGGGGACAGAAGTGGCTGTTACAGTCAGATACAAGAACTTTTTCCATGCTTTGCTCACATTCCTGTTTGTTACAAGCTTCTGCGGAGTGTAGCACACTACCCACTGAAGTAGGAAGCTTGGGGTTCTAATGGCATCCAAGTATGGCATCTGAAAAGAAGCATGGATACTCAAGAGAAACTATGCTCCTCCAGCATAATAAATGAAAAACAAATGCGTGTCAGTCAGTATGTAAGAAATACCTTGCTGAGTTAGACCTTAGCCCAGCGCTCTGTCTCCAAGAGTTGTGACAGAGGCAATGTTTAGCAAGTGTAGGTGAACCTCACTGCTCTCTGTAGTTCTTTCCATCAGCATCCACAATCATTAGATTAAGGATGTTAGAGGGTGAATTCCTGCTGAGTTAGTGAGGCAAGAACTCCCTTTATAGAAGCTATGCTGACTCTTTCTCAATAGATTATGTGCTCAGTGATCTTAGCCTTTGCTACAGACCCTACCACTTTAGCAGGGATGAAAACTTTATTTGCCGACTTGGAGCTCCCAGGATCCTCTTGAGTTCCCTTCAGATAGGAGCTGCATAATGACTGTGCCAGTAGACTGGCAGATTGTCCATCTGTAGTGGTAGTTTACATGCCCTGACCTGCATGTCTGCCACTTCACAAGAGCTCCTTCAGGACTCTTGTGCGAATACTATCAGTCTTGGTGACCTGGCTTATCCATTTGGCCTAATACTGATGCACCCCCTCTGACCTATTTACTGCAAAGAATGTTTTGTGTAGGTAACAAGGAGCAGAATGACAGATGATGGGATTCAGCATATGACGTGACCCTACCTGTCTATATGCTCCAAGAAACCCTTTTCTCCCCATTGCTGAAGCAGCTGTGATATCATAATCTAAAGAAATAAAACACATCATCAATACCACATTTTAAACAGGACTGTTCCACAATCATCAAAAGATATATAGCCTGATGCATTATTCAAAATACCACACCAGGCAAGAAATTGCATGTGGGGTCTCTTGGAGCCCTTTATAAACAGAGGTGGCAACAGCAACAGGCCATTGTAGTCCATGTTACTGCTGTCTCCAAGGATCATGGCAGTATTTGGAAGTTGGTGGGGAGAGGGAAGAATGGATGGAGTGCTAAGTATGGTAATCAGGGAGAAAAAGGAGGGTAATGTTATATTGCTTTACCTTCCTGCCCGTATCAGTCTCTCTGCTTTAACACTGCCTCTATGATGAACTAATGGAGCTGGAAGATGGAAGCCATATTTAGATGCGCTCAATGTCTCCTTTCCTTATTACTAACTATAAAGGGACTGTAGTTGGCAGCCTGCTTTGTAATGTCTCTGTGGGCTGCCAGTATTGTTCTAATTACAAAGTAGAATGAAAAATAGAAAAAAACCTAAGTGCTTCCAATGTACGCTTTACATTGAGGTTTTTCAAGTGAACCTACTAGCAAGAGATACAAAGTATTTTAAATCTTGATTCTTGAAATTTGAGGGTTAAGGTCATATTAGCTGTGCTTTCCGTGCACTGAGACACCCTCTAGCTCGGGTTGTAATTTCTATGGTGGTCTCTCTTCTTTTGGCAGAATTGACAATGTACATGCTTATTATAAACAAAACTGCAAAGCTGTTTGGTTTTGGTTTCTTATGACTGGGAATATGTTATCTTATCTAAATGTAATTCAGTTGGCAGTTTGGTACTTGCCTGTGTGAAAGTGCTGGTGTGCATTGTTGAAACCTGAATGTGTAGAATAACTCTGTCGATAAGAGGCTTGGGACCTGTCAGAAAACCTATTCTTAACCTAGAGGAAAAAAAAGAAAAGAGTTACTTCAGAAATGCAAGGAGCTAACGCTTCGTCTGAGTTATGGTTTAACTTATAACTGGGAAAACCTGTAACCATTTCATTGATATTGTAAGGATCTTTTATGCATTTAAGTTTATCTGTATCTTAATACTGCCCTAAGTCCCAGGTTTACGCAACTTATGAGCTGAGTATCAAAGTCATGAAATAAAAACATTTAAGGGTTTTTAATGCTTATAGTTGCTTCTTAGTTCTGAGACTTCAGGACATATCCTACATTCGTAAGCTTTCCTCTGCAACCATAAAGATTACATGAATCAAAGGGAAGGAAAGAYAGGTTTTTACGTAATGAAAAATGTAAAGCTCCGGCTTTATGAAAAACAGATGGGAAGTGGCAAACAGCTTTACTCTTTCACTCCCTTTCAGTACTGCAGAATAAATGGAATTTAGACTGATAAACCAGATTCTTATTCATGCTTCAATGCTTATGACCCATCTTTACAGATTGGCTGAAGCTTTTCTTTGAAGAAAAATAGAACCAGTAAGCTCATATGCATCTTTGACAAAGATAAAATTGCATCATGCSTTTTTGCAGTGTCACTTCTGAAAGTGCAATCAACTTAGCATCATGTTGTCTCCTCACTTTCTCAGGGATGGGGTTTATAATCCACTACCTGCCAGTGCAGAATTCATGTTACTTTCTTATATCTATTAGAATAATAAACAAAAGCAAGTTAAAAATCAAATATGTTGACTTGTGTGAAATGGAAAACAGCCAGCTTAGTTTTTCAGGCAGGTGGAAACAACCTGAAAGAACTGTAAGGCTTGAAGACRAGAGATCACTATAACCCTATGAGTAGTTTGTGGAGAATGATGCCATCATTCCTCTTCTGTATTACAAGTTCAGGGAGTCTGTAGGAATGGTAAGAGATAGAATGAGAAATAGAAAAAGAAGAGAGAAAAGCTCCTAAGAGTTTCAGGAACAGAGCTGGAATCCAGCATCTGTCTTTCTGCCTATATGGTGTCTGCAAGAATGGGCTACCTGGGGAGAGTGGCTTAACTATCAGTATCAGAAGAGAAACAGAATCTGGAGTTAAATGACTGCCAAGAGATGACATGAGAAGTGAGAGGACTGAGAAAAGCTGTGGATCCAAAAGTATATTCCAGAAATGGATAGGTATTAGATGAAAAAACACTATGACATGTCTCTGATCATTTTGTATGAAGTATTAGTCTTGTGCCTTAACTGAACAGGCAACACTGAGCAGTCTGAAGCTGGCCTTACCCAGATGAGAGAATTTTAGAGAAAGAGTCAGTCCTGATAACTCGGCCATCCACGTCCATTGAGAGGAAAGTTGGAGCCCATGGCTTGGAAGAAAAATAAAAAAATAAAATTCAAGGTGCTAGTAAGGATTATGATGGAATTATTTTCTTTACTATGAAGACATAAATAATTTCTTAAATAAATATTTTGATAGTAAATATTTTACAGATGCACGTTCCAGGCAAAAATGCAGTAACTTGCTGACAAGTGATTGTTTAGGCTAGCTGTCTGAGATGTGATTACGATATTCTATAGAAGTCATCAAGAAATCAGCCTTGTTATTTTTTGATGCTTAGCCCACTGTTCAGCATACAAGTGTTCAGTTCAAGTTTGATATGATGCCGTAAGTAGGAGAGAGAAATGATGATTTCTCTGCCAAGATTTTTTTTTATGGAGTAAACAGAAAGGTACTATAATTTCTAAGATGGGGCCCTGTAGCTTTTAGCTTTATCTTAAAAAAGGAAATCAAAATATGACCAAATTTTGATGACCTGAGTTCAGCACACTTTTTCCTTATCAGGAATTCTACTTTTACACCTTCTCCCCTTACGCTCTCTAACAAAGCTACACAATGCTATTCAATGACTAAGTGAAGCAGTTTTATTGCCTCCTCCCATAAAAACTATTTCAAAATAGAAAATACTGAACTTTAGCTTCTACCAATGTTTTACTGCTTTATGAGACCAGCTTATTCCTGAAGTTAGGTACTTCTGCAGACTGTGCAACTGTAGATTCATGTGTGAAGACAGGTCAGCACTTGATTGTTACACATTTGGGGAAAATTTACATGAAGAAGGGAAGCTGTCTATCCAGTACTACTTCCTGTGGTATCTGGGAGAACTCTCTTGGGTTCTCCAGAAGGCAAAGGGGTAAAAATGGCATATAGTAGATTGGGAGTAGGCAGTCTTCCACTGAATGAAAGAAGAGACTGGGCTGAAAGGAACACTTAAGAGGCTGCTATTTTCAAGTGTTGCTTCAGTGGCATACTTGTTTTGCTCTGGAGGCAAAGTCTTTGTAATTTTCTGACTAATGAAGGAAATTGTCTTGTATAAGGCTTGAGGAATTTGAACCACTGATTAACAGGACTGAGGAAATAAAATGCCACAGAGGGGACAACAACTCAAAGTAGCATAGACTGTTAGGCCTACAACTAACTTGGTAGGATATGAAGAAGGAGCATGCAGGAAGATCCATGGCTCAAACCTTAGTTCTGTCCTAGACCAGAAAAGGTGTTACGAAGGAGTATGGAAGACAAATTACCTTTTCAAACTGAAGGAAGTAGTAAGGATCATCTTCTATTATGAGGAAATCATATTTTCTTGCAAGCTAAAGAAATGAATAAGAAGTAAAGATTTGTTAAACAGTAAAGACACTGTAAATTCAGTTCTTCCTATACCCTGGGCCTATTACCAGGATGGTATTATGATCCTATGGATTGCTCATTTGCTATATACAAGGCCCTATCAAGAGAAACTTTCAAATGTCTGATTTTTAGACATCAAGCAATTATAAGAGTAAACATGGTACCTGCAGTACAAGGACACATGTATATAACTGAAGGTTTATTCCATGTAGCATTCAAACTGTGCAGAAAACTTGCAGTGTGTCTGGTTTGAAGCCCGTGGCAAAGATACCAGCCAGCAATGGGCTACTATTGCAAAAACAATTTATCTAATGCATAGTCCACCTCTGAAGAGTTGCCATGAAAGAGTTTCTGCTAGAAACAAGTTCTGGGAGGAATGTCTACTAGACCAATAATGGGCCCAAACACCACACACGGGGTATCCTCAACTGAAATGAGACTGACACTTATCCATTTCCACCTACATGGTTCACAAGGCCCCAGCTACATACCTGATAAATCTCCTTCTTGCGCTCTGTGGTCAGAGAGTTTCCAGTTGGGTTGCAGCCATTTGGAATAGTGTACAGGAATTTGGGGAGGTGGTGGCTACGATTTTTTACATCTTCTGAGCTCCAAGTAGACAGAATTTCTTTTARAGCTTTTGGAATAATGCCATGTTGGTCACTAGGAACATTAATTATGTTACAACCCAAAGGTCTCAGCTGTTGATAAGAGGAACAAAACTGTCATAATCCTGTAATTCAAAGGTCTTCCTTTTCTCATTGGCATTGTAAAATTTCAGTGATACAAAGTCTTTCTGACTTTATAGCTATCTCAAACTCCATTTGCTTGTGATTCAAAAGAAAGTTTGCCTGAATTTGCTGTGAAGCTTGTCAAAATTACAACATTACTCTATTTGCCCTGTTAAGCCAACTGAGAAGAAATGGGTAGCTCCTATGTCCAATTGCTGCTCTTCTCTAGGAAATCACATATGGTTTTGCAAGCAGAAAAAGATTTTGTGAGCTTGAACTGCGTTCTCTCAGGACTCCTCATGCTCTCACCACAGATAGTAAGTTCATAGCACCTTTGGTTCCTACTGACAATTTACACTCTACTTCAGTGGAAGTGCCAGAACTATAAGCTACTCTTCACTAACAAAGGGCAAAGAATCTGTTCTCAATAGGTATAGTCAGCAATACAAGGGAGAATGAAATGATGCTACTGCAATGACATGTTGACAGCAATATGAAAAAATGTAGGTAAAATACCAACAAAAAAGCATGCCATCTCCCCTCTGTGGAATTTCAATTTGTACCATGTAGCGCTCTGCATTTTTAAGTAAAAATGCAAGTTGCTGTATTGTCAAAATATATTCCTATCAAAGTGTATTTGATTAGACAAGATATATTCAAACTTAGCACAGCAAACAATAACAAAATTCCTTTTGATGCAAGGGGAGACAAGACTGAAATTGTGGTGTATTATCTATTCTAACCCTTCTTACAGTTCTTATGCATTTTGAGTTGACATTTAATTACATACTGATCAAATTACTTTTCAGAAGTAAACTTTGCTATTTTTGTATAGTTCTTAATAATTCACATCTTCATACTCATATATGGATGTTTCAGGCCTATTCTGATTTTATGCTATTTATAGCTATGGTATAATCAGACCATGAATGGTCACTTCAGGTGAATGTGTTGACATGTTAAAATACCCGCTTGTTATAAATTTGCTTCAGCCTGACTAGGTTGTGATGGCTTTCTTTCCAATCCCAAATGTGACCTTAGCCCTTGAATGAACTAGGATTCGGAAGAGGAACTTCTGTCCTGGGAATAGCTTTTATAGAACTTTCAGTAGAAAAGCTTCTATGAATTAATATTTATGAACTTAACTGGACTAACACTAAAAACCTGATTCTTAGATATGTTTTTACAGTAAATACAGACAGTGTACACAAGCCTGCAGATCAGGTACTAAATTGCTGTTCATTTCAAATGTAACATTCACAGAGTTTTGTAGCTAAAGAATACTTACAGCTGCTAGTGTCCCAGAGTATGTAGGTGCATCCAAAAGGATGTTGTCCCCAGGATTAATGAGCATTTCAAACACCTGTGAAAGAAGAGTCTATTTTAGAAAGATTGTGCTATTCTTGTACCCAGGCTTCATACTTCTGACTTCTTAGTGGGATTAAAAATCTTGATTAGATATTAGTAATTCCCTAACCATTTAATTATGCTGTCTGTGAGAAAAGCAATGAACAGATGAAAAATCTGCTTTAGAGCCAAATGAAGCTAGGTAATCAGCTAGAGAATACCAATCTGAAATGGAAAGACACAGTGCTCTATTATACAATAGAGTGTTTAATACACTCTATTATACAATAGAAACAGTGCTTCAGTTACAGAAAGGATCAGCTAAGCAGCCGTGAGAGTGGTCTGGAAAGGGTAATTATTTAAGGAAGTCTAACATAATTAGAATTGAGTTATGGTAAAGCAAATAATGCACCTATGTACTTATTACTGCGCTACTTGAGTAACATGAAATGCTACATTATAGCGTATTTTCTTACGGGCTCTTTGGTTTACCCGAACGTTCATGCAGTCCTGACAGATTAGACTGCCACATCAGTTTTATTTCAGTTCTATTATCTTGTATAGATAATACTGTGAGACATGTATTTAACAAACTACCCTGCATATAGTTATACAGTGGTGCTTAATGCTGGCTATAACTGAACTGATGGAAGAATAAACATCTCTCCGAAAGAAATTCTTTTAACACATGAAGCTTTTGGTCTTACTTTACACAAGCCTTCCTGGCTGCCGGTTGTGACACACACTTCCATTTGTCCTTGCTCAGGACTGTAGTTGGCTGTGGGGGGATTATGTAGATTCCGCTGGAAATCCTTTAGCCAAGACAACAGCTCTGGAATCCTGAAACATGAATAAAATAAGGTGTATCTAACATCTTATATAGGTCGAAGCTAGGCTGTTCCTCTAAATCACTGCCAAATCTAGCATACAGTCCTGAGTCTGATTTCAACTGCCACACAGATACACTTAGATGCTGATTTTATGACTGCTTTATCAAATGATGAAAATGAGATAAATGTTTCTTATGGAAAAGCAGAGGAGATAGGCATCTGTGGTCCATACACCAAATTATCATACTGAAATCTGGGTGGAAATGATTTGCCAAGGAGGCAATAGGGGTGGAGGCTGAACAATGTCCACTCCTAGGAGTGATCTTTCCATACTCAAATGTAGCAATGTGACAAAGCTTGCAATACTGTTAGTAATAGGCTGCAGATAATAAGGATTTCTGAAACAGATTTTTCAAAATGTATGTCTTAAGATCTTGTAGGATGTTCACAAATGGTTGTGTTCACTTAAATATTAAGAAAAGTCTTAACTTCACTGATTAATGCCCTGTGTGCCTCTGTAGGTACCTAAATATTTTTGCAAACCTGTCACAAACCTGACTCAGTGCTGTCTGCTGGGGAGTTCACATGAGTGCTAATGTAACTTAATGATATGCAATTTTTGTACTAAAAATGACAATACTATAAATACTTCCATTCAACTACCACAAGTGGTACATACTGACTTTATTAATATATGGTACAAAATGAGAGCAAAACAATACTCCAGAATGCAGAAATTACGTATTGCAATGCAGTACCTTTTAATGAATATCTTATTGCAAAACACAAAATGATTCCTCCTAGTGATTTGGGAGTCTGGATTCTCAAATACTAAYAACTAGGAAATGCTCTGGCTTGAGAATTACTGTATTAGGGGTTTTTTTAAATTACTCATCTGCTCAAAACTTTCCACTTAAACTGAAATGTAAATAGTGAGGCAAATTGAAAGAAGTTAAACCTGTTTTTGTAAAACATGTTTTTAAAAACACAGGTGAATTAATGCAATAATAAAGGATTTTATGATCCTTTGATTATGGTATCTTGAAGTGTAAGCAGCTGTGACAGATACCCTGCTGAGGCCGAGTACTGGAGAGCTCTCTTCATCAGATCTTCCCCAATCTCAACAGCAGTTCCATGTCCAATAGCAACACTAGCCCTCTTAAATGGAAAAACATTAGGGTTTGGTGCCCCTCCAGCCAGAGAGATGAGAGATGGAGGAGACTTCTGCATCAATTCAGCTAGAGTAAAAGGAAAAGACCTTGGTTACAATTTGATTATTACAATACTGATCATATCCTTTAGTCAGTATATAATAACGGTCCACAGAAGTTTGTTCCATTTTTCACTTTATTTTTTTTTTAACTGTCATGAATTCAAAAGGATGATAATTCTTTTTAAACTCACCTTTCTACTTGGATTAAATAGGTGTTGGGGTGGGTGGGGAGGGAGACACGGGCAGGCAGACCAAAACAACAAAACATCTTTGTTTTAAAATAAATTATATATAGCTTTTATCTTATCTGGACTGTTCTACTATTATAAAAACTTTTTCTGTGACTGTCTCTTAAGCTTCAAGAATTTAAGATCTTAATGATCTTCTGTTTAGACTGACTTGGAATGACTGGCTTTGGTTTTTTGTTCAGTCTCACTTTAGTTGATGTGGCAGTAGTGCAGCTAAACTGATAGTTACATCTATGATTATAGTGTTTCCATAAGGGAGTGGGAATGTTTCTGGCAGCCCAGCTGCAGTGGCAGAGGCACTGTGTAAATAATTCAGCATGAAGAAAATGTTAACAGCTCTTGCTTTAAAGTGACAGTTTCACAATCATTCAGATCCAATCTATGCAGCGCAGACTGGACCTTAATCCAGCAAGGGCACTTGACTGCATTAAATCTAAGAGCTCACAATATGGCATTCATGCTGGCTTGACACTTTTACATCAGATATGAGAGGACAGATGACACCAGATCTGGCTTAAGCCTCCTGTTACTGAGTTTATTCTCTGCTACTGCAGAGTTTATTCTCTGCTAGTTTATTCTCTGTCTTGCTTTTTATTAGCAAAACTTCAGCATGGGGAGTTAATTCTTATCAGTTCAGCAATATGGGTCATGCCTGTGACTTTTGGTCTGGTAAAGAGATTTACTTTGTCATCAAAACTGCAGCCTCAATGTGTCTTTCTGCACAAGCTGTGCTACTTAATATTTGTGTTATGATGCATATCAGTGTATCACTTGAAAAAGTATAGAGACTGACCAGAGTGAATTAGTTGACTTAGCTGTACCTGTATGAAGCATTTTAAGCAGAACAGCAAATGCCAACCCCTTACCAAGAGAGGAAATTGACCCCTGAAGGCTTAACTAGTGATGTATGTCTCATGCTCTGACTCTGTCAGGTCCCTGTAGGTTTCAACTGAGTAAACAAGTAGGCAGTTAACCTTTTCTATCTGTCACACAGAAGACTATGTAACATGGTAGCCTAAAGATAGCGTAATATAGAAAAGGAAAGTGTAGTAACACTGAGTGTGTGGGCATGGTGAGGAATTTATGGATGTTAACAGGATACAGGAAAGCTAGGTGGRAAACATTATGCTGGGACTGAATTTCAAGTCATTAGCAGTTACTTGTTCCTGGACAACCAGTGTAAATTCAGTAGCAAACTGTGCCAAAAGCCCTGCTTCAGAGGCAGTAGCAGAGATTTTTCAGACACGTGTTGAAGTGACAATACTATTTCTTCTGTCTGGATGGGTTTCTGAAATGGTTCAAGGCTATTCACTTTATTCTTCTTTATATCTGTTTGACATCTCAACTTGAGTCAAACGAGTTAACTGGCCTTGCTTGTCAGCTTACAGCATGGTTTTCTTTCAAGTCTTTAGCCATGATACCCAGCAAAGTCCAGAAAGTAAAATGATACCCTTCCAGAGAACCTGTAAAGAACAGGTGTATACTCACTCAGAAGTCTTATTGGAGATGCTTTTCTTGCTGCACTCACAGTGGTGATGAATCGAGAGTAATTCATATCTATGGGGAAAGAGCTATTAGTTGGACATGAAGTTGAAAAGTGAATAGGAACACCCATGCTTTTGGTATGTGTATCTCCCACAAGTAATGCTTCCAATTTGTCATCTCCATAGATGTGCTCTATCATAAATTAAATGTCAATTTATTCATGTTAAAATCAGTGCTGGAATTTATTTTCCTTTTTGAATTCAGTGAAAAGGTTTCTACTTCATACTCATGGGTTCTGCCACAGCCTCCCAATGACACTGGCACAGTAAGATTAGGCCAGATGCTGCTGTTCTGATAAACGCAAATAGCAAGACAGCTTTTATCTGGGGAATTTGTTGGTCTGCACTGAACAGGAAAAAGCTTTTTTCCCCTCCCTTTACTGCCAGCTGTGGAGTTTTAAAGGCAGGCTGCAAATTTGAAGATCTGACAGATCAACTTAAACACCTGTCACCTCTTTTTTAGTTTTAATCCAGCTTCATTTAGCTGTATTAAGTATTGCATTTCAGGTGCTTTAATGATTACAAGCCATCGTTATGAGTCACAACACTTGTCAAGTCAGAGGTGTTTTTTTAGGAAGGATAATTAAGAATGTCTTTCAAAATGCTTCAGATGAGTGTTTTCCCCCCTCTTCCTTGGCACCCATAGAGATTCAGTGGATAGTGAACTGCAATCCTGCAGGAAGCCTCAAGGCCTGTTCTCACAGGAAAGCTATGTGCTCCTTCATAAGGAAAGCACAGGAATCAAACCACAGGCAGAGACGCTGTCATTTTGACCACCACTTCCAAGTGTGCTTCTACCGAATTCACAGAAAACAATCCTCCAGCAACCACAGCAACACGCGTGTGCTGGCAGTTATTAAAAAGGATCCGTCGAGCAAGACTGCTTAAAAAACCCCCTCATGCTTTCTGAAAATACCGTTCTTAACTCTCCTCACCCYCAAGCGCGCTTCCCCCAGCAGAAGCACACCAAGGCCCTGCCGTAGCGGTGCTGGCTGTACACGAAGGCTTGCTCCAGCATTTCAGGCATGGCTRTTCCTCCTGCCGCCACCTCCAGCCGGGGGCCGCCAGGCTGGCTCCGGCTGTGTTTCAGGGGATATCTGAGGCAGCGCTTCGGCCCCCTCCCCAGGCGATTCCCGAGACACCTCACCGCTGCCCCCCTTCCCGGAGRGGACAGGCCGTGGGGACGGTGCCCCCAGGGCCACCCCGAGCCACGCGACCCGACCCGACCGCCCTCCTCCGCTCTTTGCGRGTACCCGACCCGCCGTGGGCCGCGCCGCCCCCGGCCCCTCACGGCGGAGGGGACGGCGGCGCCCCGCTGGCGGCCGTTGCGCGCACCTACCGGCAGGACGGCGCGGAGCCGGTGGCGGCTGCCGGAGAGGGCAGCGGCGGCTGCCCGCGCTGCTGGGCATGTGTGGGCCCGCCCGCTCCGTGCCCGCGTAGACTGGCGCTGGGGCGGCCCCTGGGCGCCGGGCGGGGCCGCTGGGGCACTGGGCCGCGGCCGGGCCTGGCCTGGCCGGCGCAGCTCCCTGCGAGGGGAGCGGGGCCGGCAGCTGGTGCGGTAGCTGCAGGCGGCGCGGCCGTGAAGGCAGCTCGGCTGCGTTTCGCTGAGAGGGTTTGGACGCCGATCCTGCGTAGACTCGTGCAAAACTCGTAAAACGCACGGCTCCCCCATCAGTTCCTTCTGTGTAATGCCCTAAAAACAAGGGCTGAAGCTCGACAGGTGCGGGAAGAGGGGAGGTAGCCGGGCAGAGGGCAGTGCCAGGGTGTACCCTAGGCCAGCCGCAAGCAATGGAGCGAAGCAAAGGGGGTGGTGGGGGAAGACAGAGGAGAATGTGAAACCTCTCGTCGTTTTCCTTTTATCTGGAAGGTTAGGACTAATGGACCTGGCGTGTTTGGTCAATACCTCAGGTTTTTAATAAAATTATTAGTTTATAAGTTGCTAAAAAGAGGCTGCACTGTGGAGCAGGAGAATTGAACCCAGTGGTGTCTTGCAGATCCCACTAGGGCGGCATAATGGGGTATCCAGGGGAATCGTTTTCCTTATGCTTTATAAAGCAGCAGTGCAGACAGTCTATGCTCCCRCCACTCGCTGGGCCTTGCTCTTCTGGGGCCACGTGGGATGAAGGAACTCGCTTCAGTTAAAGCACAGCAAAAACGTTCTCATTTTTCAACTGAATTATGCTCTAATCCACTTTGTCATGTTTTCACTAAAGCTTCTGCTGATAAAAGGGAGCAGGATTTAGATCAAAATTTGAAGTGGGGCATCTGAAAGTAAGTTGGTTTGTTTTTTTTTTTTTTTTTTTTTTTTTTTTTTTTTTTTTTTTTCCCCCACAGATGAACAGGATCAGTGCAAGGAAAAGCAGGATCAGTTGTGTTGTGACGTGTCCCCTCCTCTCTGGGTGTCACGTGCTGTTGTTTGGGCAACACACGTGACTGTAGCTGCTGCTACTTAGAAAGGTCCAGAGACACAGTGTCATTTTCTAGTCATGGCTTTGGACTTTAGCACTTCAAGGCTGCTGTGGTCCTTACTCCTGAGCGCAAAATGGAAGAGACGGGTCTAGGTATAAAAAAGTGGTCTGAAAAACTGGTGCAAGGACATGCGAAATCGGGCRTGCTTTGCAACATGAAGGTCTTCCTAGTTAGTTTGGAGGCAGGAGAGTAAAAATGTTGGAAGGGACGAGAACTGGAGCATTTCTAGGCTTTAAATCAGTAAATCACCAGGCTTTAAGGTATCCAGTGCTTAAAGCACTGGCACCTTCCAAAAGCTGCTCAAGGCAAAGCTGAGGTATGAGAGCRAAACGACTCTGGAAAGAAGAGGAGGCACCATAGCAAGATACCTTTTTTCCTCTCTTATTTGGGTGACTTTGTGCAGTGTTTGGATCTGCTGAACGGCTCTGTAATTAGATGGAGTGGATTGAAATGGCAATGGAGTTCCTTCCTAGTTTTTGATGTAGGTGAGGAAGGGTTGTTCGCTTAGTTGCTATGTGAATGCTGTTACACTGAAAATCAATTTTGTTACTAACTTTTGTGGCCTGAAGAATTTCAAATTTAGGTAATTACCTTCTAATAGTGTGACATACAGACAAAAATAAAAGATGGATATATAAATATGAAATAACCTAGGGAATGACAACCTGTAAGAAGACCACTGAGTATATTGACTATGTCCTGAAGCAGCCACAAATGGAGAGATACCAAACTTCTATGGGGAGCTGACTGTGAAAACACCGATTGAATCTGAGATGCTTTTTGTGTAATCTTGTTTTTTTATTTCCAGGCTGTCAGTGTTGCAGTTTGTGGCACAGACCAAAGCCCAGAGAAGTCAAAAGAAAGATTTCCGTTGATTTCTGTGGGCTTTGTGTGGTCTCTTAGCCAATTATGGTGTCATCCTATTGAAACAAATCTAAAAAAAAAAAAAAACAAATAAAAAAAAAAAAAAAAAAAAGTACAAATGTTTGGATGCTTATCCCTGCTGGATTCACATGGCAGATCTCTGCATCACTGTTTATATTCCTTAGCAACCACAAGTTGAGTGCTCTTTTTTCCTACTGTGTAAGAACAGTTATTTCCTTGCTGTCTTTGTGTATTATGTGCACACTTGGAACAATGGCTATTTGGTGTGAGTCTTAAGTAATTCATGAAGCATTGGTAAGGCCCACATATGGTTGTTTCTAATGAGAAATATGTCCTGTCGTCTTAAAACGTACTCTACCTCTCTCCAAAGTCTCTACATGCTGATGCTAAGCTAGGTCCAGTTATGTTGTTAAAAAAACAACCAACAAAACAAAAAACCCTAAAAAATTTAACTTAAGAGAACAAGGAGATTAGGCAAATAATGTTCCTGCACTATTTCCTTCTCCTCTAAGGACTTCAGAAATACCAAAACAGTATTCCTTTTAAGAGCACCAAGAGGAGAGCAAAGAATTGAGACAGTAAACACCAAAATTCAACTGAGATGCAGTTTTTGCAACTGTGTCAATTTTAGTGTAAAGTGTAAATAACCTTAAGAAGCTGCAATGTAGCCTGGGTTTATAGTTTTAAAGCATCTTTATTCTGTAATATTTGAGTGCCCTATTTGAAGTGATAATTTCACATCTATTAAATGTGAGTCTATGAAAAATATGATGCAGTCTACTGAGGACCTAGTCGGGAGTAAAACTACTAGAAGGGTTAAAACCTCAGTGGTGCCTTTGCAAAGCCTGGTTTGTGGGCTCGCACCGGCTCTCGTTGACCATAAGATGGCGCATACGCACTTCGTTTCCAGGTAGTGAACTCGAACTAAATAAAAATTTCAGCTAAAATCATATTGGCATATTTTATTTGACTGTAATTGCTTCACTGCAGGCGGTTTCTGAAACTCGAAATTAAGAGTCCCACCTGAACACCTTGGCTATCTGCATTTCAATTAATGGGTTAAATTTCGGCTAATAATGCTTATTACTAGTTGGAGACAACAGAATTAAAAAGTGGTGCTGTCAAAATAGCGTGATGATGTGAAGGTGGAAATCTTAACGTGATGAATTGGAATGACTGCCCATGAGAAAATCGCATAAGACCAGAAAATGGATAAGTGTGAGACCAGCCATTTTAAACATCAGAAGCAAATTGTTACTGCCAAGGGCTGCCTTCCACAGGAAAAACGCTGACTTTGGCAGTACCTTTGTGTTTGCAGAACATACTGTATGCAGCAAACCATCAAAGGTGTGCAGCAGCCACGAAGATCAGGAAGATCTCGGCAGCGCAGGACAGTTTGAATCTGGGATGTGATCAGAGGTACCTCTTTTTCCTGTGGGAAGCCAAAACTGCTAGGAGAGTGCTGGCCCTGTGTCTAGAGAGAATTAGTGGAAGAGATGTGATGTTCATTGTCCTTTGGCTTGCAGATTACTTGAGTAATTTTGTGGCTCCTTGTCTGTCTTTGCTGTAAGCTCTTGGGAAAGTAACTCTTTTATTCTTCCTTTATGTAGTGCCTTTTTCAGTGGGACCCTGATCTTGCTGGCCCCTAATCAGAGCTACTGCAAAACAAGTAGAATGCTGTCACTTGCTCCTCTCCCTCTCTGTCACTTGCTCCTCTCCCTCTCTGTCACTTGCTCCTCTCCCTCTCTGTCACTTGCTCCTCTCCCTCTCTGTCACTTGCTCCTCTCCCTCTCTTTTGAGGCAACTGCATAGTGAAACCTGTTTATAGTGTCTTTATCCACTGTATCCAAGTTTTAGAACTTGATGCATCCCGAAAATGGGAGAGGGCTTAGGGAACAGTAAAGATTCTCAAACAGTGAAAAATCCTGCTGCCTATCCAAATAAAATTAAACAGCAGCCTAGGCTCACCTATATGCTGTTCATGCTTGTTGACCACCTCAGAATAAGGAGGACGTTGTTGTTATGTCAGTGTGCTTTCTGCTGGTGCTCGTTTTGTGCTTTTTTCTTTTTTTTTTTTTTTTTTAAAATGGCTGGCTCCTTATTATGCTTCAGAGACTGTCAGATGAAAGTAACGGGACATCCATGGTATTCATAATGTTCATAGCAGCTGTCAAATGATACTGTCTTGGAGTGAAAGACTACAGTTCTGCAGAGTGACAGCTGTGGCTTGTAAATGTTTGAAGCAGCCCTCTGTGCTTGAAAGGTGGTTTCACCCAGATATGTAGCAGTCTTATTCTCTGATTGACAACCTTCCCCCCCCCCCTTTTTTTTTTTTACAGTACCAGGGCTGTCATCATTGCTTCCATCTTTGCCTTTTTCCAATCAAGCAGAGGAAAGCAGAGTATCTAGAAAAACACAGTTTTCTAGGTATTCTAGTACAAACTCTGGAAAAGCTGACTTTCACAGCAATGTATTCCTCAAAAGCAGTTGCTTGTTCCAGAATGTGTTCCTTTGATAGGATGTCTAATACAATGAAATGTTTTCCTTAGACATGCATCAGACACTCCTGTGCTTTAAAAAAAAAAAAAAAAAAGAAAAGCCAGGAGTGATATTTTTCAGATCATTTTGTCCATGCTATAGAAGCTGAAATTGGATGGAGCAAAGATCAATAATGTATCCAGTTAATACACTAACGTATAAATGAAATGAATCATAAGAAATGAAATGACTTCTCCTGACAATCTTGAGATAAATGCTGTTCCATAATACCTCAGTCTTGTCAATTTGAATTTATATTATAGGCAAACAGTTGCTGACGTGAACTCTATTGTGTAAATCTCCCAGGAAGTGGGTACTCACTATTATTTGCAACATATGTTATTCCCTGGGCTCACCCTTTACTACCCGTTTTCATTCAGTGCAGGCAAAACAGTTTTTCTCCCCTGGCCTTGTATGTTCTTCTGTTCCTTGCAAGGTCACATGTTTTAGTCTGACGCAAGAGTGGTATGGAATAAGGAATGATCCTAAAGGTGGCATGAGATCATGGAAGATTGAAATTGGTGCTTCATTCTTGTCATTGCCTGGAGAAAAGATGTTTTTCAGGTGTGGTGACAACTGGTACTAGAGATGTGTTGTGTTTCTTTTTGTGTTTTGAAGTTTGTCTCTTCTATTCAACATGGAATAATTTGCTGGTTTTGCATTTAGTCATCTTGTGTTCTTCAGACTGCTAAAGATACCTTTTTGTTGTTAATTCTTGATTAGAATTCAGCATCTTGTCATAAAAGTAAGTTTATCTTGACTTGGGCATCTATCTATTCAATTTTAATTCCTGGGGTTTGCTTCTATAAACATAAATAATTCACACTATTCCTCTGTATTCTACTGCAAGCCAAATTTTACATTCAGCAGTTGCGATAGAATTATGCTTCTGTTCCGTTAGGTTTTGTTCTTCTTAAGAGCTAAATTTCTTCAGTTCATGATAGAATCATAGAATAGTTTGGGTTGGAAGGGACCTTTAAAGGTCATCTAGTCCAACMCCCGTGCCATGGGTAGGGACAYCTTCAACTAGATCAGGTTGCTCAGAGCCCCSTCCAACCTGACCTTGAATGTTTCCAGGGATGGGGCATCTACCACCTCTCTGGGCAACCTGTTCCAGTGTTTCACCACCCTCAGCATAAAAAATTTCTTCCTTGTATCTAGTCTGAATCTACCCTCTTTTAGCTTAAAGCCATTCCCCCTTGTCCTGTCGCAACAGGCCCTGCTAAAAAGTTTGTCCCCATCTTTCTTACAAGCCCCCTTTAAGTACTGAAAGGCTGCAATAAGGTCTCCCTGAAGCCTTCTCTTCTCCAGGCTGAACAACTCCAACTCCCTCAGCCTTTCTTCATAGGAGAGGCGTTCCATCCCCCTGATCATTTTCRTGGCCCTCCTCTGGACCCGCTCCAACAGGTCCGTGTCTTTCTTATGCTGAGGGCTCCGGAGCTGGACGCAGTACTCCAGGTGGGGTCTCACCAGAGCAGAGTAGAGGGGCAGAATCACCTCCCTCGACCTGCTGGCCATGCTTCTTTTGATGCAGCCCAGGGTACGGCTGGCCTTCTGGGCTGCGAGCGCATACTGTCAGCTCATGTCCAGCTTTTCATCCACCAGTACCCCCAAGTCCTTCTTGGGAGGGCTGCTTTCAATCCCTTCATTGCCCAGCCTGTCTTGATTCCAGGGGTTGCCCTGACCCAGGTGCAGGACCTTGCACTTGGCCTTGTTGAACCTCATGAGGTTCACAGGGGCCCACTTCTCCAGCTTGTCCAGGTCCCTCTGGATGGCATCTTGTCCATCAGGCGTGTTGACCGCACCACTCAGCTTGGTGTCATCTGCAAACTTGCTGAGGGTGCACTCGATCCCACTGTCTATGTCATTGATGAAGATATTAAACAGTACTGGTCCCAGTACAGACCCCTGCAGGACGCCACTCGTCACCGACCTCCATCTGGACATTGAGCTGTTGACCACTACCCTCTGGATGTGACCATCTAACCAATTCCTCACCCACCGGACAGTCCACCCATCAAATCCATACCTCTCCAGTTGAGAGAGAAGGATGTTGTGGGGGACCGTGTCAAAGGCCTTACAGAGGTCCAGATAGATGACATCTGTAGCCCTTCCCATGTCCACTGATGTAGTCAAGATGTTCAAATTAGATCTGTAGTAAAAAGAAAATTATGTCACTTTTGAGAACAGACGTCTACATATGTTATCAGAGTGGGGTGTGGATAAGCAAGATCCTCATAACCACCGTAAGACTGATTGATATCTGCCTGCAGTCATTACCTGACTCCAGAGATGATACAGAATTCCTAAAGCAGCCTGAAGGTGCTTCTGTCACTCTGAATATACAGGGAATCTGGGGAGATTGCCTGATGTAGCTATTGCCTTTGAAGCATACAAATTCTCTCCTGTGTTATGTACCCCATAATATCTAGTCTTAGCTTATATACTTCACAATTATTGCATGTAACTAGGACTCTTTAAAAATCTTGGAAAACTTTTGGAAAAGCATATTTTATATTTGTAGAGATTTATTAAATGGACCAACTCCATCTCCTGTTTAACTTCACTAATGGCTATTGTTCTAGTATGTTTGTTTTGACGTATTGTATTACTGTGTTTGGCATATCGTACTTACCTTGCTGTTGGCCAATGCCTTTGAGATTCAAACCTGAAATAGATGAGAAGCTTCAGAATCTGCGGAGTCCATCCTTTAATGTAAAAAGTTTCTGTAACGTTGACAAGAAGTTAATCTCTAATGAAGGTTAAATGTTCTTCAACATACTTGAAAAAAGAAAAAAAAAAAGACTAGGCAGGAATGGGGAGAACTGAGAAGGTGAGTGCCATCCATTTAGAGATGTGCTTCAGGGATACTCTGGGTAATCTAACTTTTTTCCCCCCTCAGACCACCTCTTATTTTGTCCTCCTTTTCTTTCTCGTATTTGAGAACTTGGCCTCTGTCAGAACATGCTCAAAGCACTGGGTTTCTCTTCTGTGGCCAGTTGCTACATGTGGCTGCTCCTTTCCTAATGAAATTTCTAAATGCACTGTTCTGATAATGCTAATCTGTTAATTCAGGTTGAAGCAAGGTCTGTTTTAATTATGGCATGTTTTTCTACTCTAATCCTTATTCAAAGAAATGCTGAGCCCTGCAATTCCAAGAGTGAAAAATATACATTGTTGTTCAGATTCTTGGGCTTCTATCCTTGCAGGTGGTCAAGGTGATCCTTTTTCATGAAGTATATTCATGTCTGCCTGAATTCTGCAGTGCTGCAGAATCTTTGGACATCATGTCAATTTTTTCTTCCTTTGCCTTTCAGACTCTTCATTCCCTAGTCTCTTGTTTCTCTGTCCTGCTTTTCTCTTGTATCTATAGCTCTGTCATTGGTTCCTTGAACTTCTTTGTCATTGTTCTTTCTTTTGTGTCATGTTCTTTCATGTTATATGGAACAGCTCCCTGGTTAAAGCAAATCCAATTTCTTCTCTCATTTCAGAGGAGATCTCTAACCAACCTGTTTGGGTTATAACCAGGGTACATTTTGTTGTCTACATGCTACTTTGTACCAAATGTGGTGTGTTGGGTGTGTGGGGGTTTTTTGGGTGTTTGTTTTTTTTTTTTTTTTAAATTGAACTTTTCCTTAGGCAGTGACAAACTGTTTTGCTGCTGCTATGTCTAATGCTGTAATGCACAATTTAACTTTCGTAGGTCAATCAAAATGATGTATTACCTGTTAGAATAACAGGACACAAGTTCTACAGGTTTGGTAGAACTTGGAAATGCTCCTTTAGTGGTGATGGATACAGATTGAATAAGGTTGTATTAATTCATCATCAAATAATAAAAAGAAAGTTCTAGGAGGGATAGTTTTATCTTGTTTTTAAATAGTAGGGTAAGTTTCTTCGGCTGTTGAACTCCTCACTCTCACTTTATAAAACAGCTTTATTCCTGTGTCAAGTGAGTCTTGATTGTGCTATCATTGTTTAATGTATTTTGTACTTCAGTGTTTGTGTCCCAGACAAGTTCCTCATCCTTTTTCTTTCTGTCTTACCTGGGGCATGATTCAAAATCCTCAAAGAGACAGCCTCAGCCAAGTTCATTTTTGTGATCTTGATTTGTAAAGCGCACTAGCTTTCTATGTTTCTTCATACACCACTAAATGTAAAAAATGATAAACAGTTCTTCAAGCACCAACAATCCATGGACTTGTACCTGTCTGTCAGCGTATTCAGGGGAAGCAATTGCATTCACAGAAAGAATGATAAAATTGACTGTATTGTATAGACTATGAACAGCATTTTGATGGCATTTTAGCATTCATCAAAAGCTCTTAGCTCTGCAGTTGCTTTTGTTTTGCTCCCTGTTTGCATTCATGCTATAAATCACTGCTTTTAAAATGGATTTAGAAAGTGCTTTTCTGACACTGTCAGCAATTAAACTGTGAAAGTTAATTCCTCAGGAATTATTAAGTTATATAAATTAGTCCAATTAATTAGTAAAACTAAGGCAGAGATTGGTACAAGTAAGATGAACTGTAGAATGATGGAAGTAAACATAGAAAACAAGAATATTCACAAGGCAAATTCAATAGATGGYATAATAAAACATTTTGTCTTCATGTGTAGAATATGTCTGAATTTCCTTCATTTCTCTGGAGCACTGAGTATAAGTAACTGTTTATACAACCAGGCCATGTTTTTAGGGTAATTCTGGCTAATGCCATGTCTGTGTCGTGGAGCTGGGGGGAAAGACAGAGGGAATAGTCTGTTGCCGATGCTTATAGGTAGATGATCTTGTGCCACAATATTGCCTATAAATGATTAGCTGTGTTTGTGAGAGTGTCCTTGGGATCCCAGGAATTATGAATCAAAACTCTAATCCACATACAAGTTTAGAGAAGTTCCTTGTTTCTGTGGTGYGCAGGAGTTCTTAGGAGGGATTATCACATGGGTGTGAGCCTGGTAGTTGGTTGGAAAGATTGGTGCATATTCTGGGATTCACTGAAGTAGCTGGGGTCAGGATCTGAAGGAATATGCTTTCGCTTTTAGGTTGGCCGCATATTGCCCATGCGGGTACTTCAGGCTGAAACTTGCAGTAATTTTTTAGAAAACTGTACTTGTGTTAGCGCGCTTACCTTGTGCCTGACTTAACCAGATGCCAGCTTTGCTCTGACTACACCTGCCATAGGCAGATATGTAGGGGTGATACAAATATTTAAAAATATTATTTAGAAAACTAATCATTCACCTTACTGAGTGTTCTTGGAATTTGCCCATGTGTTCTTGACATCTATCATGTTCTACAATATAGTGTATTACCCATGAGCCTTAGGTATTTATGATTTTTTTAAAAGTCAGTAGAAAACTAAACTGTCAGACTGAAGGAGCTTTGAAGTTTTCTCCACTTTATGCTGCGAGAAAACCATGATTCCAAAAGGGAAGCATGGGTCTGATCCCTGGCCACCTGTTTACGAAAGACTGTTGAGGTGCTGTGCTGGATATTTGCTGTTGGACCTTAGACTTGTCAAGCTTGGTAAAATACAAGGATTTTTATTCTTTTTGCTATCTTGATATAGGCACTGTTGCAGCTTCTGAGGCTACCAGCACTGAGGTGTGTTAGACACATTTTGAGGATTTCCTGTCAGATGGCATGCTCGAGCCTTCTCCAGCTGTCAGTCACCTTGAAGGTTCTGACTTCTATGGCATGAGTCTCTTGACGCTAAAGCATCTAGAGGTGGTGAAATACTCTTGAGAAGATTCTGTAGCTGAGCTTCACTTTGTGGGGGAAGAACACCACTATATACAAGGCTGTGAGCCTGTAAGAGTGGAAGGAGTGAGGCTCAAATGGCAGAGTGAGAGTGTCATGGATGAGGAGCCATAAACATCTCATTTTAGAAATCTGGGTTGTGGCCAACAGTGAGTGGAAATAAATGTGAGTGCTGGAGGTGGGAGGAATATGATGTCTGAGATGTTTTTACATTTGGTTCTTAAATGGGTTCCACTGTCAAATGCTCTCAAATATTTTTCTCTCTCAAAATGAAAATTAACATCAGTTTCAGAATAGAAATATTACCATACACTGATCTGTTTATGAGAAAACACCATATACCCTGTCTTCAAACTTATTTATTTAGATGTTGCTGGAGTTTTCTAAAGGTTTTTTGAATTACCTACTTGAAACATTTTTTTTTACTAAACTTCCTCTGTAATCTAGCAGTATCATGTCAAGTGAAGTCTTTAATTTGGATAAAGGTGCATCAAAATTTTGGACTTAGTTTTGTACCATATGAAACTGAAAAATTTAACACCACCCATCCCACCCTCCAAATCCTACTTCTTGGTTTGATGGCTCTCTGTTCTTTATTTAGTTTAATATTAAATTACTACAGATTTTGATATATTTTGGGTTTGCTTGCTCTTAGTAGATAAATGAAAGGGAAAGATTTAGTCACATAATATTTCAGCATGATTCTAGGCATTTACAGATATGCTTGGATATCACTGAGACAACCTGAAAGCCTGACCAGTTCTCCTAATTATTCTTGTTTTTTGCAGGAGTGATGAGCATACTTTGTAATTCTGAGGCTGCATATAAAGTAAATCTTGCAGAAAGTAGCAGAAAATCCTTGAAATCCATGGGGTATTAAAGTCTGTATGGGCTTAATGAGAGAGTTTAAAGCCTGAAACTGTGCTGTGGAGTGCTGGACAGTTCAGAGGGAAGCTGTCCAGCTGAGCGTGCCTGCTTGCTCAGCAAAAGCTATTGTATTGAAGCAGAAGTGGGAAAAGTCTACTGGCATGTTCCTCAGATCCCCATGCATCTTTGGTTATTTCCCAATTTACAGAATACCTGGAAGAATGCAGTATTCCATAATAATCTGTTCTTTAAAAAACTTTTTGCATAACTGGTCACTTCAGAAGTTTTTGTTCAGCTTCAAAGGATACCTTTTGAAGCTGTGGGAGGCATAAGCCAACGAATAGGATTTCTCCCCATGCTCTAAGGAACTGATATGACTAGCCTTGGTGGAAGCAGTTCTTTTAGTGTTCCAATTGCCCTTCCTTAAGGGAATCTTCCATAGTTTAAGGCAGAAGCTTGTTTCCCGAACCTGCAAATAACAGTTTCAAGGCAGAGAACATTATGGTGCTAAATATTYGGAGAGCTGAGGTCTAATCTACCCATTTTCTCCCTGTAATTTGTATCCACAGCATTTCATCCCACCAGAAGAAATTGTAAAAATTGCAAATTCAAGCCTCTTGACTATCTGTACTTCCCATATGAGTGCACAGATGGAAAAGTCATTGAAAGAAGCTGCTTTGAAAATTTGATCTGTTAAGTCATGAAGATATTTGGTTGCTAAATAGTATGCACACAAACTGTGGGTATAATATTTTTCTAGGTTTGATGAGAATCACTTGTAAACTGGTTACTGATCTATGAAGGCGCTTGCGTCAGGGTGAATGTCATGGTTTAACCCTGGCAGCACCTAAATGCCATGCAGCTGC
>JAYKAV010000306.1:74504-134413 GCA_035582835.1 Phoebastria nigripes | reverse complement strand
TGGAGGGGCGTCCAGTACACCTGGAATCGACTGCCCCATCGGTGGAAACACAGCCCCACCATTTGCCATGGACTGATCCACACCGCACTGGAGCAGGGTGAGGCTCCGGAACACCTGCARTACATTGATGACATCATCGTATGGGGCAACACAGCAGAAGAAGCTTTTGAGAAAGGGAAGAAAATAATCCAAATCCTTCTGAAGGCTGGTTTTGCCGTAAAACAAAGTAAGGTGAAGGGACCTGCACAAGAGATCCAGTTTTTAGGAATAAAATGGCAGGACAGACATCATCASATCCCAMTGGATGTGATCAACAAAATAACAGCCATGTCTCCACCAGCCAGCAAAAAGGAAACACAAGCTTTCTTAGGCATTGTGGGGTTTTGGGGAATGCGTATTCCAGATTGCAGCCTGATTGTAAGCCCTCTCTATCAAGTGACCCAGAAGAAGAATGACTTCAAATGGGGCCCTGAGCAACAACAAGCCTTTGAACAAATTAAATGGGAGAGAGTTCAGGCAGTAGCCCTTGGGCCAGTCCAGGCAGGACAAGATGTAAAGAATATGCTCTACACCGCAGCCGGGGAGAATGGCCCTACCTGGAGCCTCTGGCAGAAAGCACCAGGGGAGACTCGAGGTCGACCCCTGGGCTTTTGGAGTCGGGGATACAGAGGATCCGAGGTGCGCTATACTCCAACTGAGAAAGAGATATTGGCAGCATATGAAGGGGTTCGAGCTGCTTCAGAAGTAATTGGTACTGAAGCACAGCTCCTCCTGGCACCCCGACTGCCGGTGCTGGGTTGGATGTTCAAAGGGAGGGTCCCCTCTACACATCATGCAACCGATGCTATGTGGAGTAAGTGGGTYGYRCTGATCAYRCAAYGGGCYCRAATARGAAACCCCAGTCGCCCAGGAATCTTGGAAGTGATCACGAACTGGCCAGAAGGCAAAGATCTTGGAATGTCCCCAGAGGAGGAGGTGATGAGTGCTGAAGAGGCCCCACTGTATAATAAACTACCAGAAAATGAGAAGCAATATGCCTTGTTCACTGATGGGTCCTGTTGTCTTGTGGGAAAGCATCGGAGGTAGAAGGCTTCTGTGTGGAGTCCTATACAACAAGTCGCAGAAACTGCTGAAGGAGAAGGTGAATCGAGTCAGTTTGCAGAAGTGAAAGCCATCCAGCTGGCCTTGGATATTGCYGAACGAGAAAAATGGCCAGTACTTTACCTCTACACTGACTCAGGGATGRTGGCAAAYGCCCTGTGGGGGTGGTTGCAGCAATGGAAGCAGAACAACTGGCAGCGCAGAGGTAAACCYATCTGGGCTGCCGCATTGTGGCAAGATATCGCTGCCCGGGTAGAGAACCTGGTTGTAAAAGTGCGTCACGTAGATGCTCACGTACCCAAGAGTCGGGCCACTGAAGAACATCAAAACAACCAGCAGGTGGACCAGGCTGCTAAGATTGAAGTGGCTCAGGTGGACCTGGACTGGCAACATAAGGGTGAATTATTTATAGCTCAGTGGGCCCATAACACCTCAGGCCATCAAGGAAGAGATGCAACATATAGATGGGCTCCTGATCGAGGGGTGGACTTGACCATGGACACTATTGCACAGGTTATCCATGAATGTGAAACGTGCTGCCATCAAGCAAGCCAAGTGAGTAAAGCCTCTCTGGTATGGAGGACGATGGCTGAAATAGAAATATGGGGAGGCCTGGCAGATTGATTATATCACACTCCCACAAACCCGCCAAGGCAAGCGCTATGTGCTCACCATGGTGGAGGCAACCACCGGATGGCTGGAAACATATCCTGTGCCCCATGCCACCACCTGGAACACTATCCTGGGCCTTGAAAAGCAAGTGCTATGGCGACATGGCACCCCAGAAAGAATTGAGTCAGACAACAGGACCCATTTCCAAAACACCCTCATCGACACCTGGGCCAAAGAGCATGGCATTGAGTGGGTGTATCACATCCCCTATCATGCACCAGCCTCCGGGAAAATCGAACGATACAATGGACTGCTGAAAACTACACTGAAAGCAATGGGTGGTGGGACATTCAAGCATTGGGATACACATTGAGCAAAAGCCACCTGGTTAGTCAACACTAGGGGATCTGTCACCCGAGCTGGCCCTGCCCAGTCAAAACCCTTACGTACTGTAGATGGGGATAAAGTCCCTGTCGTGCACATTAAAAATATGCTGGGGAAGACAGTCTGGGTTAGTCCTGCCTCAGGCAAGGGAAAACCCATTCGTGGGATTGCTTTTGCTCAAGGACCTGGGTGTACTTGGTGGGTAATGCGAAAGGATGGGGAAGTCCGATGTGTACCTCAAGGGGATTTAATTTGGGGTGAAAATAGCCAATGAACTGAATTGTATGGTGTTAATTGCTATATAATGCTGTATGTCATATCAAAGGTGTTGCAGTAAGAATCACCCAGATTAATGAAGAATGAACTTTGATGAAACCGAGCAAAGTGCAATGATGAGAAAACCAGACGAGCGCAGCGATAATGGAACCAGAACTGGTTTCAGCATGGAGCAATCCAACACCACACACTATCTCTCCAGCCCTGAAAGACTGCTATGACAGATGGAGCCCSAAGKCATGGACTAAATGAACTCAATGGACATTTTAGAGGGATGGCCCATAGACTAAGGGAATGACATCTGTGTATATATCGAAGGGCAGGAAAAATGGTGATGATTCATTGGAATGTATTGGAAAATGTGAGACCTGGGCATGACGTAGATGGTATAGAATAAGGGGTGGATATTGTCCTGGTTCCGACTGGGACAGAGTTAACTCTCTTCCCAGTAGCTGGGAGGGTGTGCTGTGTTTTGGGTTTGGTATAATAGGAGCGTTGAGGGCCCATTGATGTTTTGTGTGTTGCTGGGTTGTGCTTGCACCAGGCACTTTTTGGCCTCCCATGCCCTGCCAGGTGCATGGGAAGCTGGTGGGGGGAGCATAGCCGGGGTGGTTGACCCAGCTGGCCAATGGGGTATTCCATACCATGCGACATCATGTTCAGTATAAAAACTAAGTGTGTGGGGGGGCTCTGGGTTCCGGGATTGGCTCGCGCGTTTTTCAGGCACGCGTAGGCTCGGCCACGCGTCGGTTCAGGCAGGTGGTGAGCAGTTGCATTGTGCATCGCCTGTTTCGTATATCCTATTGTTGTTGTTGTTACCACTGTTATTATTACTGTTCTACTTTGTTTTATTTCAATTATTAAACTGTTTTTATCTCAACCCGTGAGTTTTCCTACTCGTGCCCTCCCACTTCTCTCCCCCATCCCACTGGAGATGGGGGTGTGAGCGAGTGGCTGCATGGTGTTTAGGTGTTGCCAGGGTTAAACCACGACAGTAGCATTCTTATTTAGTCAATACTATCTATTTAGAAAAGTAAGTATTAGACAAACTGCCTCCATTAAGTTGTGCCTCTTAACTAGCCTGCCTGCATGTTTTCCTCTTGCCTTGCTATCTGTGTCCTACTTTTACTCAGTGGGTTATTTCAGATAAGATTATAAACCCTTAGAGAAAATGTCTTCATTTCCACAAAACACCTAATACAATGAATCTCTAATCCTAACTACAGTTGTTTATTATTATTTATAAATCATAGAATAGTTTTAAGCTGATACATTCAGTTCAACCAAGGGTAGCTTAGCACTCTATCTGTATATAGTATCTCTTATTTTCACTCATTATTCTTCATCCTTAAAACAGGTCCTATAGCATGTGGGAGCAAAGGTAAACAAGGAGAAAGAGTGAGCAAGGAAAGAAGCCTCACCTGAGCTATCCTAAATTGACATTTATTATGATAGTTACCTGTGATTACAGACAGCTGTCCCTTCCAGTTCAGTGTTACTATAATTTCTATTATGGATGTAAAATTCTAACTTATTAGTATTTGGATCCTGTGTGCTGGAGGAAATACTCTGTACCTCAGAGGTAACAGTGTCTGGCCCTATATATGGGTCAGATTCACACTTCCATGTTGTGGCATACAAGAATTTTATACCCTTCACCTTTTTTTTTGCCTCCCCTCCCTTTTTAAAAACAAACAAACAAACAAACAAACAAAAAAAAAAACAAAACCAAAAAAACAACACACCATCCCCCCAAACATTTTTTTCTTCAAGGCTTCACACAAGTTCTCTATTCTCTCATAATTTTCACTTTCATATTAAAATTTTCTCTCCCAACTTTAAAAATGCTACTTAAAAAGTGCATAAACAAGGAAAACCTTTGTCTAATCATCATCTAATATGGATGTTTTAATATAAAAAAAAGGGTGAGAAGTATATAAAAAAAAAATTAAATTGAAACCGAACAAGTAATATGATATGCTCTTCTGAGCAGAGTAAAAAGAGAACAGAACCCTTAGAAATATGGCTATAAGGTGGAATGATTGGATGTCTCTCCATAAGAACATTCCAATAAACTTGCCATTTTTTGAGTTGCAGACAATTAACATAATATAAAAAGCTTAGTTTTCTTGCTGCACCACCTTATCTCCAAGTGTCAATAGTATCCATATCTAATCTGAGCCAGTCTGTAGAGTTATACATTGAATTCTTTCTAAATTATAAAATGTCACTTATGACATTGGAAGGCTGCTAACAAAGAAACTGTGTAACGGTTCTTTCTTATGCAGCTCTCAGCCTTTGTGAGTTGCTGAATTCAGAGGAAGACGAATCCTAGAAGCAGGCACTGGAATTTGCAGCTCTTAAAAAAAAAAAAAAAAAAAAAAAAAAAAAAAGCGAAACTCAGCTATTCAAACACTTGTTTAGACTTCTATACAGTCTGTTTGCTCAGCCTTGCAAAGTTTGAAGTTCACCCATGCTCCTGTTAGAAAGCTGCAGACATGCTATTGACAATTGCTTTTTTTAAATCCCTACCAAACCTTCATCAACACACTTCTATGATATCCTATGTAACATGCTGAACTTAGAGAAGATAAATGACAGTAATGAACTACTTTATTTCCTGAATGCATTTTTTCCTGTACTGTTATTTTTTCTTGTTTAGCACAGTGTACTTGGTATAAGAAGTGCTAATCTTGTTAGAGCATCATCTAAATCACATAAATCATATTCTTTTTTTCAGGATAAAAATTCAAACTCAGTCATTTGTTGTAAAAATCTTGTAATTTATTAGTTATTATCTCATGATCATTTCTAAACAATTGTGATCTGAAGTATTTCTTTCAATTTTAATTCAGAATATAATATTAAGCATGCAAACCATTCTAATACATCACATTTAGCACAATCTTTATAGTTTATTAAGCCCCAGTCTTAAGAGTAACAATCTTTTTTGGCTGTCATTTGTGAGTATTGTTTTTGTGATCCCTACCCCTTCTGCCACTCAAGTTACAGCAGGCAATATTTAGCTTTTCTTGAGAATTAAAGCATTATGAAGTTCTAAAAAAAATGCTCAAGCATAATTAGCAGAGTTACATTTACCCATAAAAAACAATTTTAATTAAAAGAAAAACAACACATTTGAAAAAAAAAAGAATGTCATTAGAATGCAGTGGATATCATACCTGAAAAGACAAAACAATAATTCAGTGGAATTAATTTTCACTATTTGTAACCATTTACCTTGAAGACAGGATGCCTATGTTTCAAATGAAGCTAGAATATTATACACAACCATCTTTTAAGTAAGTTCTTTGTTGTGTCCCCTCAAGCTCTATCATCATAAAGTCTTCTGGTCCCTCTTTCAAAAATACCGGTGCTAATGAAGTAAGGTAGAGTTTTGCTCAGGAAGCAGAGAGCTGGGCTAATGAACTGATACACTAGCTCATGTCCACAAGCCCTCTATGAGATCAGAAGCAGTAGCTATGCAGCTTAAACATCTAACCTATTCTCAGATAAAATCCCCATTTTCCTCAAGCCTACCTGCTTTCCCACTGCCAACAACATTTTCTCACCAAAACTTCAATTATATCACTAGTGATTACAAAAATATTTTCATTTACTTTGTTTAAGAAGAAACTTTATAAACAATATAGACAATATAAACCAAATAAACAATTATTAAAAAAAAAAAAAAGCCTTTAAACGGGGACATTAGAATGAATGCTGGATGAGTATTCAGCATGAATATTCAAATGACAAAAACCTATTGACAAGAAGGTGCTAAAAATATATTTTTTTTTAAACTACTGTTTCTGAAAAACTTCTTTCTTGATGAAATGGGAAACGAGAACAACAAAGTAAAAAAAATCCTAGCTGTAAATACTATAACTCCATAGTTACCCGTGTGCAGTAAATTTGCTAAATTTCAACTGTGCCCATGTACAGTATGTGAAATAATTACAAAGGCAACTCATTTCTTTATCACTTTATCTGCAATGACAAGAATCCAAAATGCAACTGATGTACCTATAACTACCATTTGTCAGATATGCTGTCAAATTAGCATAGTCACTACATACTAAGTATAAATTCAGTGTATCTATGTCCAAATTAAGCAAAAACAAAACATGCAATCAGGTACATTCAGTGCTAACTAGATTCCAAACGTGAAACTAGGAGATTTTGAGCAGCACTGCAGACAAAACTAGACAACAAAGAAAAAAAGGGGGTGATTGAACTATACCTGAATTTGAACCTTCTGTAATTCATACAGAAGCAAATCCAACATGTGAAAATGTTCACAAAGAAAAAAAAAAAGGAAAAAAAAAAAAGAGGGAGAGGTGGGAGAAGAACAAATATCCTGCCAATGATTTTTATTCACAACTATCAAAAGAAATCATGAACCAGTATCACACGTGTTAGTTGTCTTCCTCATTTTCTCTGCAGCTCTGCATTTCTTTCCTATTCCCTCCAGACCTAATCTTCCCTCATTTTTTANCTTCTGTAATTCATACAGAAGCAAATCCAACATGAGAAAATGTTCACAAAGAAAAAAAAAAAAAAAAAAAAGGAAAAAAAAAAAAGGGGGGGGGGTGGGTGTAGAACAAATATCCTGCCAATGATTTTTATTCTCAGCTATCAAATGTTATCATGTACCAGTATCACACGTGTTAGTTGTCTTCCTCATTTTCTCTGCAGCTCTGCATTTCTTTCCTATTCCCTCCAGACCTAATCTTCCCTCATTTTTTACTCTTGTTGTTTTTCTCAAATATTTATTTTGTATAATTCATTAAAAAGTTAATTTTGTCTGCTCTCTGTAATAAAAATATTTACAATTTACCTCTTTATTAAAAGAACTCCTTTTCCTTCACAAATTAGTGTTGCACCATTCATCTACTTCAAGTATATTAATAACAAAACCTTATCCATTATGCCAGCCTTTATTTTATTATTTTTAAAGTTGTAGTTATTTGTAAAGGTATATTATTCAGGCAAAATGAAGGTAGGAGCAGGAAAGCTTGAATGCAGGGAAGAACTTTGGAAAAATGGTTGGGTGAAGTGATCTCATAGAAGGTAAAGGTGACTCCCAAAAATTTCCCCACAAGACAAGAAATTAAACCCATCTCAGATTTTTCAAATTACAACAGTGTTCAACCTCTTGCACTCAGTTCTATGAACTAATGAATACAGTACTTACAGACTCATATATACATGGTGATTGAGAAAAACAAAGGTTTCCACACAGTGTTTATGCAGCTTCCTTCCATGGTTCATCTGCTCATTTTCAGGAAGTGTCTCAATTGAGTGCTTGCATACAACTGAAATCCAAAATATATCAAACAAGTAAGTTTTTACTAATTAATTCTAAAGAGAATAAGTGTCCAGATATTGGGAATTGATATTTTTAAAAATAGTTTCCCTTTTTAATCAATCTTTACTACTGGAGGTTAAGATTTAGAGTTCCAAATATCTGGGGCCAAGTGTAGATAAGTGTAAGGGAACCAGAGTGTCTAAGTTACCTTGATATAATAATGACTCAGTGGACAAATCGTATTCTGAACTGGGATAGGAAAGAGTTTCTTGTTGGTCTCAATTTTTCCATACATGTCATCTAGCAATATCATCCATTTCTACCTGTTGCAAGAAGAGTTACAATTAAATTTCATTGAGAAGCTGCAGTTCAATAAAGATTTTAGATCTGAGGCAAAAAGTATCTCAAAGCATTAACAAAATTTTTGGACTAAGACTAATTATTTTATGTTTGCAAAAAGGAATTTAATTTTTACCCAAAATGGAACAGGTGTTTTGTTTTAGAGTCACTAAAAGAATTTAACAATAACTATGCAACATAGATATAATATATGGATTTGTTTGTTAATGTCATAATGCAGCTAGGATATGAAATAAGAATGAGAAATGACTACAGCTGAAGCTCTGGCTACAGTTGGAAAAAAACCTCAGCTGTAAGGAAAGGAAGGTAGAGACCATATGAGGACACAGAGCCTTCATCTGCTGCAAGGGCAAGTATCAGTACCTGTATCTTGTATAAGTCTAGCTTTCATTTTACTCGTTGGACATGATGAATCTTCTCATAAAGAGAAATCAGTAAGACTACCCTTTTCTCAGCTGTTTTTAGTTTATCTAGGCTTACTAGATGTTTTAGCATCTTTTTTTCTTGATAAAATATGTTCCAAGGACAAAGTATTTAATCTTTGCTTTAAGCATTTAAAACAATAAAGAAAACATTAAAACATACACATTTTCACATGATAAATCTCTGGCTTGTGAGATTCTATAAGAGATCCTAAAAGCCAAGGATTGTAACAGGCCAGTAGTTCGATTTTGGTAAGTCATAAGCACCTAAATTTTTAACCAGATATTTATACATAAAAGAATTTTATCCAATTGTATCCATCACCAAAAGATGACAAGCTCTAAAGTAAAAGACAGCAGCTACCTGTTCAGGATAACAATGTATGAGATTTTAGAGGGGAAAAAGTAAAAAAAAATGTATCCAAATAAAAGCAAACAATCAAATTTGCTTATAAACCACACTAATGAGCATAATATAAAAATTATATTAGACAAATCAAATATAGACTAAAGATATGTCATTTTTGAAATGTAACATTAATCAGGATTTTATGGCTAGAACTTCCAATTTTTATTAACTGTTTCAAGTACTCTTACAGCAAGAGGTCATCTTGATTTTAGCTGGATAATCAAGCAGAAATCATCTTTAAGACTTCTCTTGTCCTAATGACATGCAAGCATAGTAACTCAGAAATGTTATTTTCTCATTGAAATTTATTCCCTTTCTTGAAACATTGTTCTTCCCTTACTTGTTTTCGTTTTGTTTTCTTACATTCTATAAGCATCAGTTTATATTTCCTACAATCAGTTTCTAGTTTGCAGAACAAAAGCCGTTGCCAATATTAGACTCTTCTATCCATTGTGCCATTTCTGCCTATTACTTAGATGAGCAAAATGAAGATAAATTGTCCCCATCTCAGGATGGATTGAGATATAAGAAATTATCTTCTTTTTATTTGGAACTTAGCTTCTCATCATTTATTATTAATAAAATTCTGTAAGCATTCTGCAAATTATACATGTGTTCAATAAACCTTTACAGGTATTTTAGGAGATGAGGTGAACTTTCCTTTATGAGTGTAAAACTTTAGGAGATTAGTTGTGGCCCATATTGGCAAAGATAGCATAGGAGCCAGGGAGGACAAAGTGATCTAGCTTGGAGCACTGATAAAGGATGATTTTCAATAATATTTTTACTAAAAAGTTAGTGCATTAAAAGTTTATGGCAAGCAAGATTGCTTGGCATATCAGGATACTGTATATCCTTAATACATTCATGGAGGCTACTTGAAGGGCACTTTCAGTGCATGGACCTGTATACATAATACAGCTTTTTGTTGTTGACAGAGTCTAGAGCCCTGTGAGTATTTTTACAGTACATTATTTTTTAGAACCAATAAATTACTCATCTGAACTATCCAAGTATAAACATGATGACTTTTTGTCAGGCTTGACTATGATACTATTGCAATGAGTTATGGATTTTAGCGGTTATCTGCTTTTGATGTGGTGTAATAAATCATGATCATTTATGATTGGTTCTGAACTTCATATCAGTTTTTCATATAGTCTGTCCTGCATTTGTAAGGTTCCTCAGACTTATACTTTTAAAGATGTCAGACAATTTCAAGATAGCATTAAATTGATTTAAAATTCTTTGAAAAGCATAGACAAGATAAATAAAAAGAAATTTAAACATATTTTCAGACCTCCTTTCTATTCCATACACAATTATAAAAAACCCACAAATAAACAGCGAACTCAAAATTCATACATTTTTGTTAAAGGACAGGAGACAGTGAGATCTAAAAAAAAAATAAATTAAAAAAAAAAAAAATTGGCCTATATGCTCCAGTTACACAGAGTAAATTGGAAGCTATTGACAGATGATTCATCTAACAGCAGCCTCCAGATTTAGGAAAACCAAAAAGACAAGACATCTTTAGGCCATACACGAGTGTAGCTACACTCCATATCACAAATATAACCCAGAGGAAAAAAAAAGAAATCTTCTCTTAATCTCACCTTCTTTATGTCCAGTCTGTCATCTTTTCCTATATCCTCTGTATTATCCAGAAATGGCATCACTGGATTAGCAGTTGAGCCAGTACCCCACTGAAACTAAGATTCTACCCTAATTCTCTTTTATCCTGATTAATTATTCTCCTGCTCTATTATCTACCTCTGAATTTCTACTTTTTTTCCTCCTGACCTTTTATATTACTTCTGTTTGGCAGGATGTATCTTTCTTCGCTTGCACTTCTTCTTCTTCATTTGTCTACCTTCTCCTGTGTTTTGTTATTTATTACTACTGGGACTAGGCCCTTCCTTCTCCATAACACTGAAGTTAGATTTAAGGGATTCATCTGGTCACTACATTTGATGAAACAAGAAAATTTTTTTTTAATGTTAGTCTAACAGTTAAGTATTCATAATAAAAAGTGTTAAGTAACATTTTTTTTTAAGAACTAAAGTAAAAGAATTCTCCCCCCCCCCCCCCCCCCCCCCCCCAGATTGAGCAAATTCTTGTATGTATTTGAAGTTATGTAGGACACATAGGACACAGGAGTGACTTCTTTCCCTTAGGGAAGCATTTGTGCAGGCACAAAAGAAAGAAGTTTTCTCCTTGTCTGTCATCTCAGAATTTGTGAGAAAACTCACCTTTTTTCAGCACCAGTAATATCCATCTCGGGTGTTTTGATGCCCTTCTTTTCAGAGAGTACTGGGTGACTCAGTCACCGTGACAGTCTTGTTGCACACATCTGTGTTCAACATAGCTAAATGCATTGAATGCAGATTAGCAGTTTCTCAGTTACAGTTTATCCCTGCTTTACTTCTACTGTACATTAGCATAAGCTATCCATGGAAACATGCTACCTACACATTCTGCAAAGCAAAATTCTTTAAGGAAGGGAAAAGATGGGCCTTTTCTTGGTTTCCTTCATTCCTAACTCAGTAAATTCTTTCCCATTTCCTTAATATGATTGCCCTAATAATCGGAGATAGGTTTTACACTCCAGAGAATGTGTAGGTTGTAGATATGACTGGATCATACATCAAAGGGAGAGGAGGGAAATAAAATTATCCTAAACCTTTCTAATACACGTTATTTTTTTCTACTACTAAGTTTGGTTAGAAAATTGTATGTTGGTATCCTTTTGAATTTTTAATCATACTGTGATTTAAAGTAGCATTTCATGCCTTTTGTTTCACAGTAACAGAATTACAGATCCGCAGTTTTCACCTCTCTTTAGTCCTCCTACCGTTCAGTAATTCACTAACCCTTATGAAAGAAGGGTTTAGTTTATTAAAGAATCGTGAGCATTTAAACAAGGCATTACATTAAAGTTCACTCCAAGGATCCAGTTAGGTCAGAAATAGATGTTAAACAGCAAATGCCTATTCTCCTTAGTTACACATTAACCCTTATTTGTTAATATTCCATCAGTACAATAAGAATGCTCCTCTATTCTGCCTCTTACCTTAACTTTCCTTACCTTTGTAAGCTAGTAATACTGGTTGACCACTGTGCCCCCTGAAACCAAGCAAAGGACCACTCTTACAAGCAAGGAGAGGAATAGCACTGGTGCTGCTACATACCATTCTCAGCTGGGAGTTAGAGACAGTGCAAGGAGAATAAGCGTTTGCAGAGCTCACACACATTTTAGCTGCAATGTAGCAGCTTAAAAGACTACTTTCCATCATCTGGAGCCTCTTTCCTGGCAGGATCAAGCATAGGAAAAGTACTAGCACAGTTAAGCACATTCTCCATTCTAACTCATTCCACTGCTGAATACTTAGCACAAAACCACCAAGAAAACAAAACATACTGAAAGGAAAACTCATTCAAGCAGACCCCGGGCTCAGCAGAAAGCCAGTCAATATGACCATTGCTTCCAACCTGCAACTGATGCCTGACTGCACTGTTTGTTAAGCTAAACCATCTGGCTGCAGGGAATAATCTCTGCTGAGAGATAGCTGAGGCTGTGAGCTTCTGCTTCCTAGTGAGCCTGGTGTTTGCTCCTTCCCAGCTGGAACACGAGCCTCGCCAGAGACCCAGCTGCTGTATGTCAGACATAGGCTAAGAAGCCAAGTCAAACACTCAGTGGGAGTAGATGAGTCTACTGTAATTWTTGGCAAGCTATTCAACCTCTCACCTGTGTAGGCTTGAAGTCCGTTAGTGGTTCAACACCCCTAGGTTCAAGTCTGAGGAATGTAATGTTTCCCTTAAAGTCGTAAGAGCCCGAGAAGTTACTGAGCAGTTTGTTGTGGTTTACATTATTCTACAATATTTTCTCATACAGAGTCTGCAAAATCTTATATKACTAGCTTGAATGGAACCAAGCAGGACCATTCTTTAATTGATAGCCCTTCACAGTGTTTCCTTAATATGACTTAAATCTGTCTCTATTTATTTTAACAGTCTCCAGGATTTAACTCTGCATTGTCAGGCAGATATATCAAGTAGATGATTAGAAATGTATGTGATGTTTATAAAGCATAATAAGCCCCTTTTGATTCTCTTCATGATGCCATCAGACTTATCGCAATTTCTTGTAGTGAACTGACTGGTCTGCAAAGAATTAACTTCACAAAAATCTGAAGCTAGAAAGGTACTTGGACTCCAAATTTAATTTTAAAAATCCTGTAAAACAGTTTACAGTGCCCCTCTTTCTTCATCCATATACAATAAACACAGCAACAATTTCCCCAAAGTAGCACTCAAACGTGTGACTTGCTTTGGCTCATGATTTTATTAGATTAAATATTTAAAGCTGACAATAAGCTACTGTCAGTAGTTCCTTAGAAAGCTGAGATTTTATATTATGGTTTGTATTACCAGGACCTCTGATTCCCAACCTGAGCCTTCCTGATGTGTATTGCCAAATACACAGCATCTGTACCTCCAACGGCCTCCAACAAACATTACCATCAAAAATTGCTTGCAGCTCACATCTGAGATCCAGTGTGGGTTAAGAAAAGAGCTGAAAGATATTTTTTAGCATTCTGTTGGCACTTGCAAAATATAACACTTCTAAATCATGATATTCCCTTTGGAAGAAAACATGTAGATTATTTCACAGTTTTCAGCAGCTATTGCAATACCTCAAATTAGAGTTTAGAACTAGGAGAGCTCATGGCCATGGGCATCTTCACTTCACACAGTGCTTAAAGATGTTTACTACCTCCTAAATAAATACAGATAATGAGATTTGTAGAACACGTAACTTTTGTATGTTGCGCTGAATTTTGTTCTTGTTTGCTAGCAGGTAGCCTAAGGAACGTGAGTGTGCCAAATTTACTTCATCTCCAGTTGCTGGATGCTTTTACCAGCTTTTCTTTTTCTCTATCTGACTGGAAATTAAAAAAAAAAAAAATCTTAATCCCATATGAGGGCACAGAACACATCATGATGATTACATAGTTATGGCACACATGGAAACAAATGAAATAATCCATGACTAAATGAATTACTGGGTCAACATATCTTATGGCCAGTAGGGGCCCTCTGTGGCACTACAGACTCACATTAAGAGCCTGAGCCAAGATTTTAGCTCCTTTATGTGCCTACAAAACTAATGCATGTGGGAAAGGTTGTTTTTCCACCCCTTAAAAAAGAGCTACTCTTGCTTTTGGAAAAATGTCAAAACATGAGCCAGAACAGCAGCAGCCTTGCCTTCTAAGGATCTATTAGATGTCAATTTAAGTCTGTAACGTATGGCCAGTTCTTCAATGGGCCCTGCTGATTTCAGAGATGTGTATACATTCCCGATCGTGCTTGATGTGGAAGCTTAATTTTTTCAAACTGCTGCCTGAAGATAAGCTCATTCTGTGTGTGGTAAAAAGATTCTATCAAACACACCCTGGAAATCATAAGGTGAAAAATATGCAATGCGATATAGGTAATAAAATCTACTATTTTGTGTTGCCTTTATATATATATAAAAGGCAAGAGTGATACTATTTGTATGTATTACATATGCATATGCATATGTATAAAAGGTTAATAACTGAACAAGCTCTAAACAATATTCCAGAACTGTAGATATAATAAAAAAACTTTATTAAAACTCTATAAGGGGTTCAAAAGAAGTTTGAAAACTCAAAGACATTGCAGAATGCATTAATCTCAGTTGTCAAAGTCATAGCCATGAGTTTCCTGGCAAAGTCTTTCCAACTCACTAGTCAACACCTGCCACTATACAGACAAACAGCTTCTTGATGCTAAATTCAGCAGTGTTAAAGCTAAGAATAGATAGACTATGCGCTTTTCAAACCATCAGTGCTGAGAGGTTCTTTCTCAGTTGGTACTCATCACCTCTCCCAGTGGCTTCCATGGAAATTAGTTCAAGTAGGGTGAGTAAAGACCAGGCAACAATTTCAGAATAATTAACATCTCTCAATACTGAATGGCAATGATAGATTATGAACAAGAGGACATGCTCCTTGTCCATGAGTCCTTCAGGGACTCATGGAACAGAAAATGTTTTGCAAATGAGCAGAGAACAACAATGGGTGCAAGCAGAGGAAGCAATATGAAAGAAGTACTGCATTAGAAAGTTAGGGACAGGTTGCAGCATGCCAGCAGCACAGCAAGTGAAGTTAGAGTAATTCTGCTTATTTTCTGTTACCAATATCATGTTCTATCAGAACAGGATTCCACCTCCAAGCTATTCTTCATAAACAGAAAACATGTCAAGACTTTCAGTGTTATGGTTATACCAATGAGGGCCCAAATCCTAGAGATATTGGAGACACTCAATTTTCAGGGGTCATTATGTGCCTACCTAGGAGTTTAGTACCTTCAACACCTTGTGTCCAAGTTCATACAGGCAAAACACAATAATGGCTTCCACATTCGTGGCCATTTTCCTTCAGGAAACATATTTTAAAAAAAAAAACTCATGAAATTAGTAGGTAAACAAGATAGTACATTAACCGTTGGTCATTTAGCAGATTTTTTTTTAACTTCTCTTTTACTCCCACACCAGGAATCCACTGTGTGCTACTAACCACACATTTTAGCTGACAGCTGTTATATTTAGTAAAACTTGCTTGTGATTCATTATTCATGTTCTCAAAAACCCTCAGAGATAAATTCCAATGAAGCTCAAAGATTCATCTGAATGTCTGCTGAAATGACATTTGATAGTATAGGAGTGTGTTGAACATGTCTAGATAAATTTGATGCTATGTTATTATAATGCTCTTACAAAACTTGTAAGATATTCTATTACTAGTAAGATGCATGTTATGCAAGACTGTCATCAAACATAATTATCTTCAGAGAAAAAGGTAAAGGCCAAAGTATGACAGAGCAAACTGATTTGCTGCAAAATCTGACTAAAAACCTATTGCCCATGGAGGACTGGCAAGATGTTTGAGAGCCCAAAGTCATAAGAAGCTGCCTTATCAATCAGAATTAGTAAGTGATGGGGAAGGAAGCAACTCATATGAAAGAAAACAAGCTGTTTATATTCAGTGTTTACAGTGTGAAGTGGTGTGAAAAAGTTAATATGTGATTTGTTTGCTTGCTTTGTCTTTTTCAGGGCTTTTTTTTCTGTCTTTCTATGAAATGTTTGTCTCTAGCCAGTGACTTCTGTGGGTAGGATCTGTAAGAGTATCATGTATGTACAGAGTCGTATCTCATGTTTCTGTCAAGGGAAGCCTGTAGAGAGCTATAATTCTGTTCATGTTCCCATGTTTATCATGCTTAAAGGGTAGGAATTTAAAATTTCTTTAAAGGACTGCAGAAATTTTTTAACATTCATAGGCCTCAGGTTTATAATACCTTATAATACAGGTTTCAATAATTATTTCAATGTCCAGGATAATCTCTGCGTGTGCTCTTCCAAACATGGATGTCTGACCTTGCTAAACATATGAAGGCCTTATTTTCTGTCACCATAAATATGGATAAGCATATGATTCAGTTCAATCTTTGAACAAACGTTCTCATTATTACTTCCTGCATCTGTGGATGAATCACGGCCCTCGCTATTCCTTTGCTTTGGACAATGAAGACTGGAATAGCTTTTAGTGTGGTTAATGGTCTAAGAATATGGAAAGAAGATAGAACTTCTGCAGAATCGTGGATTTGAAATTTGCTGAATCGTCACCTTGAACACGGCAAGGAAACTTGAGCAATGAATACGATGGCAGCCTGGGGGCTGCAGCGTAAGAAATCACAGTATGCATTTTATGCAGATCTATTTGTGTACTTATGTAGATTTAATAGTATCACAAGATACTTACATATCAACAAAATAATAACAATAAATTATGTAGTATTTGCCTTTTAATGTTATTGGCATGATACAACTATAAGACTCAAGAAGACAAATCCTTCCTTAGCTACATATTTCAGTGACTTCATACTTGAAATTCTTCGTATTTTAGAAGTTATTTTGGAAATATTCTAATTTGAAAGTTTTATGGGCAGGTTTGGGGTACATTTAAGTCTCCTTCTTCTGAATCTTGACCTGCTATAACAGAACTATTTTTAGCACTTTATAAACCCAACCTTTATCGAGCAGTTACCCAATTGGTAACTGCATGAGGAGTATTTGTATATATAATTGTACATGCCTATCTACAATTGTATTTCTCTTTTGAGCACAAGTCAGCAGAACAATTTAAAAAAATATGTTTCTAAATACTTCATGGAGAATTGTGTTCTTTTCCTATTGGAAAACTATTCCGTGTAATTTCTTTAGTGCTATTCACTCCCTGCTTCCTCTTAGATATCTCCATGTTCTCTGCCTGCAGCACAAGAAAGGTATTTTAGTTTAGTTTAAAATGCATCTGTTGGCTGATAATCTCAATTCCCAGAAATATGGCTTAAAGAAGCACTGTTGGGTGAATACTTGTATCAAGTCAAGACCAGTTCTACACTGCTTCAGATCCCACCTTCAGAGCCAAAAAGAAAAAATAAAAAATCTATGGTTCATGTAGATTCATGAATAAAACACCTTTAAACTACTTTGGATATCATTCTGTTTAAAATCAATTGAAAGCTTAGTGTACAGAGCAATGCTGCTAAACCCAGCCCTCCAAGATCAATATATCACCATTAATCAGCACTAGATCATATGCTCCAGAGGATGGAACATGCTTCCAGTGGTGCAAGGTCTGCTGAGTAACGATAAATTGTAGGTGGATAATAGTAACTAGATACCTTGGGACCACCCTTCCCATTTATATTGTTAAAAGGGAAAAGGTGCAATAAAGTCATTAATCTGCACTAGCTGTGGGGTCTCACAATACCTGTTCCATTACCAGAAAGGTGGTTTTTTCACCAATCATCTCTAATGCTACTAGCAACAATTCATTACGTATCTCCAGACAAATTAATTATGAACATACCTTAATTGCACTAGTCATAATAAAATCAACTGATAATCATAGATGAGTCATAATTACTTCTAAAGAAGTTTCATTTTAATTCAAAATTCATTAAGCTGACATAGATGGGCACTTTGTGCAAAGTACTTTTGCTTAATAATGAAAACAAATCCTTTGATTTTGAGCAAGATTGTCCCTTTTGCCAACAGTTTATTTCAGAAATTACTGGTTTTCTTGTACTGAACATGTTTTTATTCAACAAGAAGTTGTCAGTGAAAGCGGTAGATACTTAGAACCTCAGGTAGGCATTTACAGAAAAAACAATTGTGATTTTGCCAGAAAAAAATATGTATTTGAGACAGGAGAATGGAAAACAGAAAAATTCTAGATTCTCTTTGGTCACACTCTATGTTTAAACAGTATCCCTAACCTAAGGACAATCACTAAAGGCACATAATTAAAAACATTTTTGATGTTACATTACATTGTGTTACATTACATTACATTACATTATGTTATGTTACATGCTTACCGTGCCCCATGGAGTAGGATTTATGTTTTTTTAGGCTTGAGCCAAAAGCATAATCTTTAAACTAAGGAAACCATCAATAGACACATCTGTTTTTTCTGGCATAGGTATATTCCTTGACGGAATTGTCTGCTCATGTAAGGAGCTGTAGCAGTGAAAAACCTACTGCAGAGAGCTACTAGCCAAACAAATAATTTAGCAATCAAAATATCTAAACAAGTTGAAGTGTAACTCTGACACACTGAACATATTTAATAATTTCTGGAACTAGACAGGCAAATGTATAGATTACATCTGTTTAGAAATTAAATTGCCTGAAAAACTTCTGGAAGCTCTCTAATGAGTGATAGAGTATTGCATTCTTTTTGGTTTAATTCAAGCAAGTAGAAGTAGCTATCTTTAAGTATTTATGGAGAATATAATATTATGGAGAATATTATATTTGCTCTGGAGACAGACAAAGTACAAGAATCAATTCTGTATTGATGTATTCAGATGATGTCTAGTAACTATCCTTTCTTTCAATGGCTATATAATTATCTGCTTCTGTTGAGAATATTCTTTTAATCTTATCATGAAACTCAGCCTAAGCATGAGATTATAAACCTGGTTGCATCTGATTGTGATGTGTAGGTGAAGTTTAAAAATTATAATGTCTTACATAAATGCACACATGGAAAAGTTTAAGCTTCGGAGGCAGTAGATTTTGGGGAGGGAAATGCCTTTTCCTTTTCCTGAGAAGTTCTGGAGGTAAAAAAATCTTCTAAAAGTCAGGGTGAAAAGACAAAGAAATGTTTCATTAAGAATAGTAAAATTAAAAGACCATTTCAAAAAGGGACCAAAACTGACCCTGTCTCATAAAACACTGTTTTAATTAATTTGAATCTCAATGTAAAAATTCTGGACAGTTACCACAAAATAGACAATAAACTGTAAAACTTAAAACATTAACCTGTTTCTAGGTTCTTTTCTTAGAAAATATATTGGATTTACTTTGAACTTACACTTAAGTCACTAATAATAGAAGAAAAAAGTAATGGTAACTAGGAAATGAGAATGGACTGAAGATTGAAAAGTTCCAGCCAAATAATAGTGCAGTTAGTGATTTATCATTTCTCTTTTCCAGATTGGTAATAATCTCTCATTTTCTGAAAACACTGTTGCCTAAATGAGACCCTTTGTTCACAGAAGTGACCTCTGGAAGTCATCTTGTCCAACCCCCTTGCTCAAGCAGGGCCACCTAGAACTGGTTGCCCAGGACCATGTCCAGATTTTTTTTTAATATCTCCAAGGATGGAGACTCCACAACCTCTCTGGGCAACCTGGTGCCAGTGCTTGGTCACCCTCACAATAAAAAGTGTTTCTTGATGTTCAGAGGGACTCTCCTGTGTTTCAGTTTGTGCCCATTGCCTCTGGCCCTGTCACTGAGCACCACTGAAAAGAGGCTGGCTCCATATTTTTTACACGCTCCCTTCAGGTATTTGCACACATTGATGAGATCCCTCTGAGCCCTCTCTTCTCCACGATGAACAGTACCAGCTCTCTCAGCCTTTCCTCATATGAGAGATGCTCTGTTCTCTTAATCATCTTAGTGGCCCTTCACTGGATTCTCTCCAGTATGTCTCTTGTACCAGAGAGCCCAGAACTGGACACAGTAGTCCAGGTGTGGAGTTATTAGCAGCAGTTTCATGAGATTTGACTACTTTCGCAGGTATAAATGCTCCAGGAGTTTATCTGCTCATTGAGAAGATTCAGGCTTTCTACCATCAGTAGCTCATCCAACAGCTGCAGATTTGTACCATTCCACCTTTTTCTGCTTGGAAATAAAATGGAAATGAAGCAGTGGAGCAGCAGAGCTGAAGCATCCAGTGTTGGGCATGGATGCCAGAGGTGCAATACCAGAGTTTGTACACCAGTGGTCTCATCACCTGCCTGACCAGCACAGCAAATCTTATGTTGCCCTGCGCTGCTGAGGCAAGCTGACTGCACAACTGGATCTGAAAACATTTTAATGTCGGAAAGGTCACAAAGACACTTTCAGAGTCTGTTACATCAATCTGAAAAATTTGGAAGTGTATTGATGGAGGCAGTCACGGAGACTAATCCTTTCAACTGGAAAGGTTTAAATATCTTTGGTTTACTATGGCAAGGAAGCAAGAAGGTTTTTTTCCATATTATTTGGAAAAGAAGGAAAAAATTTTGGAAGCAATGGAAATATGACAGGACTTGGGATCATCAAATCCAGCTCCGGTTCCTGCTTGCAACCATGCAAAAGAATTATTTCAGAAACTTACCTATTTCTAAGCTTAAACCTCATAAGTTTCTTCTCCCTGCAAGACGATTATAGAATGATTTTCAACTTATTTATCATTAGTTTTAACTATTGCTTCATAGAAAGAAACTCCTTATAGATTTTCTGAGAGTTCCTTCAAGAGTTATCTCATTCCCAATGGATTATAAAAGATACTCTTGTTCAGTCCTACACTTTACTTTGTGAATCTGGTTGCATTCTGTTAGACCCTTCATGTAAGATATATTTTCTATTCCTCTTATCATCCTAGCAGCACATATTGCAATTTGAACTCATCTTTCTTGAACATTAGTGATCACAATTTGACCTTGATATTGTAATTATCAGAAATAGGCAGGCCTGAAACTGGAATATTTGGATAAGAAATTCTGAATTAAGCTTTTAATACAGATATAAGAATAGATGAATTATCCTGAAAAAATCCGAGGCACCAGCTTTACAGACGGTGGATTACGTTATTAGTTGTTCTCTCTTCAGCTATAGACAGTGTATGGAAAAACTGTGACTAAGACCTGAGTAATAAGTGAGAGACAAGTTGGATGGCAGAATTATATCAAAGGAAGATCATGGCTGTAATAAAATCACCTTCCACAGGTTTAATAGTGCATAAATGTATCACATGATCATAAGAATGGTGAGGGCATCGGCACAGGATGGCACAAAATCTGTCAATAGCTCTAATGAGCTCAGCACAGGTGCTGTTAAGTTGCATATTGTTAAAGTAAAAAAAGGATAGTTAAAACTATTTAACTTTTTGACATTCAAGCTGTTAAAGATGATTAAATGTAATGTAGCAGTAGCTATAGGGCATGTAAAGATCATAAAAAGATGAAAGAGACATGGCGTGATAACCCAACAGTGCATCAGCAGTAATGGAAGAACAGTAATAGTCTACATATTCTTCATACAGCTCCCTTGCTGCTCAAAATCCTCTCTGTCATGGACTAGATTAATGAAACTGAGAAGAACTTTATAAAGGTAGCACTTTGCTGCTAAAAACTGTTAACTATCTAATCTTTCTGTGACACTAATGCTACCTTTTTACACTGTAAATTCTTTCCTAGAAGAATTCTTCATTTTCTGTGTACCTAGAGACCTTGATTGTTATAAATTACTTGTGCTGTATACCTGGTAATTTCGTTTAATCCTACTACTTATTCATCTGTCAGTTGATGCGGAAAAAACCCCACACAAAGCACCACAAAGCAAAACCAAAAGAAAACCATGCAAAGGAAAAGACACACAGGGCTGGATTCTGACAGCTTTTTCCCTTCCAACTAGAAAGTTGCAGCCTGTTTCTGTGAACTGGTTTGAATTTTCTGAATATCTATTTCTTCCTTAGAATTTATATTTAAATGAAAACAATATGTTCCTGTTGGATTGCTTGAAAATAGTCCCCCAACATTTTTTCAAAAACTTTAATGTAAGAAAATAATTTGTTTACAAAAGTTTAGTGGATGGTGTACATGAATTTCATAGATTTCTCCAAAATTAACCAGACCTTCTTTAAACATTATTAATTCTAACATGCCATTGTGGTAAACAAGAAATACTTCATAAATCTGTTAAAAGTCCTGTAATACTTCCTCAGAATCTATACAGGTTCATGGATTCTGCATGAAGAGTAGTGTACCCTACTGCACTTATGAGTAGTCCTTTTGACAACTGTGGAATTACTAGTATAAAGGCACTCAAGAATCCAAGTTTTGCAGTACCGGCCATACATTCTTGTAATACTAAATCTCACTAAATAGAGAAGACATTTAAGGGATTGACCTTAAGAATAAAAATAGAGAACCAGAATTGTCTTCCATGAAGAACTGAATGTCGGCATTTTGTTTTCACTTAATTCTTTCCTGGAGTCAGCATCTTTTCTACCATTTTTTTTTCTATGGAGATCATATCTGTTAGAAGCTTCTTCATTTCATGTGCTCTGTCTAACCTTCTCTACAGCAGTATTTTACTTTCCTCTAAAAGCCCTGTTGACATACATATTTCCTTAGGGAAGCAAGTCTGTTAGTTCCTTGTTAGGACTCAGCTGTATTGTAAATCACTGCCAACTTCAGCAAGAGATACAGGAAGTATTGTGATTCAGAGAGGCGCACTGTTGAAGCCCTGCAGGGACTGCAGTCTTCCACTAATTTGTCTGTGAGTCCTTGCCACATCTTCTTTCCTCCATAATATCACTATTTTTTAAGCACCTAATGGTACTATCTGTGAAAGTGCTTTATTTTGTCAAGAAAGTGTAAGCACTGCTTTACATCAGTGCTACTGAAGCAAGAGAGACCGTCTTGTAGTTTCTGAGTTATCACTCTATCCAGTTTAGTGTGATAAACATAAAGTACTGAATGTTGCATTCAGATTTTAGATACAATGAATATTTCAGGTTCACAAACACATAGTAAATACATTCCCAAACAAAGTTCTTGGAATTTCTTCCGAAAAGCAAGGGCCACTAAGACAAATTCTCCATTGCAATGGATGACTGACTCTCTGCCTGCACGTATGAGTTTTGAGACTGATAGAAACATCTACACAGAGAGAAAGAAAAGAGTGTCCAAGGAATATAGCAACATAGGAACAAGGAAATGAAAATAGCAGTACGATACTTTGCACAATGATACACTGCATAAAGATAAATAGATGTACAAGATTTAAGAGTATTCCTTTGGATAAAAATTCCAAGTTGTTTATTTAGCCAATCTTATGGAAAAAAAGTCATTACAGGAAAATTACTACTTAGGTCATTCTTTTGTTTCAGAAATTTATCACTGAGTACCACTTCTTTACTGTAGCTAAAACCATAGGGGACAGTTCTGAGACATGGAAATGTGTGAAACCATTAAAGGAAGACGGCCAAAACATCTGGTCAGACAGGCCCTTTGATTGAGTTGTGTCAGCCAACAGTGAAATAAAGGGTAAGTTATCTGGAAATCACAGAGTTCAAAGCCATGTGTATAAGTAGCAAATGCATTTTAGATTCCAGACCTAACTGTGTACATAACCATACAACTGTAAACATAAAAATGTACTTTACAACTTAGAGTGGTTATTGATGTATGCTTTTTATGAGAAATTAAATTTTCCACAAATGTTTAAATGTGTGTTGTACATGTTTGATTAGGTGAGTTTTACAGCTCCTGGATGGAATTTCTGGATAAGAAAGAACAGTACGACAGCATCATGTTTTAGCACCTGAAATGCAGTAAATCCAAGTTTAGGTCTTTGTTCCAAATCCTGTAAACTGGGGACTCTTTCACATTTGAGAAAAGAGGTCTTATCCAATAGATTATGGTTTTGGGGGGTAAAGGGTACAAATATTTTGGAAAGACCTTGGGTTTCACTTTGCCTTAGAATAAAAAGAAACAAACAAAAAATCTGAGGGGAAGTTTCCCACCAAAAAAGAATTTGTGGGGTTTTTTTTCAAAAACATCTTTTTTTTTTTCCCCCAGCCAGTATTATTTCAAATTCAGAAGAAATGAGTTTTAAAACACAAGTGAGGCCAAGGTGCACATGGACAATTCTAAGAGTATATTAATCATTATTCATGCAAGTGAAGTTTTCATAATTACTTTCAGACTTGATTACTGCTCCTAGAAATCCATCTTTTGATACTGGGTGGGAGGTTCATTAGTTTTCAGTCCATTCCTAATACTGTAGGGGTGCTTTGGGGTTGGCATAAAATCTTTTCAATGTGCCATGATTAAAATATTACAGAAGCACGATATATAGGTAATTCTATATTTAAGGTTGAGATGTTTTATGCTCAAGAAGGTATACAAGGACTTTCTTAAGTAAGTTATGAATGAAGCATATCCTTCCAAACGTTACTGCTTTTATACTAAGTACACAACAATTTTTTTTCTGAGAAGTTACAAAATAAACCAATTAATTAGTCTGAGTTAATGTAATTTAAAAATATTTAGTACTATTTTGAATCATTTGTTGGTCCCTACTGATCTTTATAATAGAATAACCTGATCTTTCAAAATGAATGCTTACTGAAAGTCTGTGCTATAGCAACATCTCTCTCTCTCCCCTGCCCCTTCAATCTCTCTGCATTTATATTACAATTACTGTTAATCCACACTTTATTCTGAATGAATGAAAGTTTTTTTAAAGAATAGAGGGCAAACTGTAAAAAAAAGATTACAATTTTGCATCACTTTTCCAGTACTGATCAATAGAAACAGAAGGTTAGTAGGTATTCACAGAGATCTTTTCTTCCTTCCAGAGATAACTATTTACAATCAGTTGGAAATGAAATAATGCTTTTCAGCTGAGACTGAAACCTGAACTTCTGGAGTTATCAGTATTTTACGTCAGTTTATTTTTGCCTTCTATTCTATATTTCATGTAATAAATTTCATTGTGAAGTAAACTGCAAAATTAACTTCTAGTTTAGTAAAAATCATATCTGAGCTTGCCAAGGTAAAGGCTATCAGCTGCAGAACATGGAGGCTGGCCAGAATTAAACAATAACTATCATTTTCATAATTTTTTCATGTTTCACAGACCATAATGCCACTCTCTTTTGCTTACAGCTCTGAAGTTACCACTTCAGTTACACTTTACCTTTTAGATTTACATTCTTATTAACTTTTAACATGAAAGCCTGTATTTTATGGTCTTTTCTACAAACAGTTGAAGCAGTAGGTTGACAAACTAAAGAGATAAACAGAAGCCTATTTGGACTGTGAAACTTTTACTATTGCTGTTGTGCTAATTTTGCTTTGTTGCATATTAATGTTAGAAGGCTTTCAATGCGTAGCCGTGAGATACTGTCCTGCGTTTCAAATACATATGCTGAGTGGTATGAATCTTGATTATGTTTAGAAAGCCAGCCTCTAAGACTGGACCTACTTTTAGGCTTTATGTTTGAGAACAAATGTGCATATCATATGAAAAATTCAGAACAGACTGTTACTATTTCATCAGCTGCCACAATAGTAAAGTATTACAGATATTTTACACAGGAGGACATGCTGCTGTTGTGTGTGAACAGCTGACTACAGTGAATTCTTCATTTCTTTTGTTTAGAGCGAAACACCTTTTTTGGTGTCAAAATACCTGTGTGTGTGTTTACTTGAGGTATTGGCTAGGCATTACCATGCAAGAGGAAAACTACATTGTTATTACACATTCTGGGGGGTGGAATTAAAAAGCCGTGAAATGTGAAGAGCTTGAAGAATATGTGTTGCAGCTTCATTTAACAAGGGAGATTTGTGAAGCTGTCAGTTGTACTGATTAACCAAATGACCACACACTATCACTTTTTACCTTTCCTTTTGTAGAAATTATTTTAAGTAGCATTTTAAACCAATACTCACTGTTAAAGAGTTTGCACTGAAGGAAATGAAAAAAAACCCAGATCTTATTCAAGATCTGTTTACACGTATTTCTTGATGTTACTTTTCTCAGAATTAAGAACTGTTTCAGTTTGCACCTAAACTGCAGCAAGTGCACTCAGGCTGGCATACTGCACAATTTAAATATGAGATATCAGAAGATATAGAAAGATGGTGTTTTCAAAATGGAAAACAGATAACACAGAGCTTATTTATATTAGGTAATTATGCTTCTTATTACCTCTTCCTTTTGGTGCCATATTGGCTGTTACTCCACAGAGAATATAGGTAAGCACTGTATTTTCATAATTGCCAGTTTGTTATCAGGCTTAATGTCAAGATACACAGAGTCTGAGCAAGGAATGTTATAATTCAACTGCTCAATAAGCAAAATATTTTATCCCCATTAGACCTCAACACATTTATGCAAAAAATAGCGCTTTATTCCATTACTATGGCTGCTGTCAGTTACCTCAGTGTTTAAGACTGTAGGAAAATTACAATTGCAATGAGCCAGCGGCTACCCAGAAGCTGTCTTCTAACACCCAGCTGACACATACGCTAATGCCTATACTAACTAGTCATCCCACAGACCCAGGCAAGTACCCTTTTTCAGAATTTCTAATACCTATTTTTTGAGACATAGCAGTGACAGACAATATAGGTCATTTCAGAATCCAAGTCTGAAGTCATCTTGCTAGTGTTTTAAAATGTGGTGACCTCAAAGCTGGTGGATGTTTCTGAACTACAGTCAGCATTTCTTTTCCTTCTGGCCTTGCTTTTGTGCTGATGCACAGGCACGTTTCCTGCAGGCTGGGAAATCTGCACTGACACAAATTTTATAAATCTGTATAGTGGGTCATCACAGTTGTTACAGCTGTAATGTGCAGCCACTCTTTGGTAACCCATGCACCCCTCCGGCAATTAAAGCAGTAACCATAACAATAAACAGAAAGGATGCGCTTTTCTAAAGTCCCAAAAGTTTTGACTTCTAGTGTCATTAAATGGCTTAAAAACAGGAAGAGGTCTGTAAAATAGAAGCTCCAGGTCAGGAGCATCCAACTAGTGTACAGGCATCTAACTAGTGTTCATTTCAAATGGAGTTAGTTGCCTAAAGTATTTTACAAGCATGTGGGAAAATTTTAGTTTCTTACTGTTGTGAGCTACTCGATCTATGCTAGTTTATGAAGAGTGACTCTTGAGAGGCACATCAGGTCTGTGGATTAGAGAAATGAGAATTAGCACAATTCTAATCAGCTCCAGTTTATCCCATCTCAAACTTATTCAAAGTTTTAAGAATATATTCTCATCCAGCACACTACAGAAAAAAACAATTATATAATTACTTAAAAGGTTATAGCTTTAAGGGGTCTCTCAGCCTCAAGGCCCCTTTGTGTCAGAGGCAACAGAATGCCTTCTAGTAAATATTTTACTAGCACGCTACGTGCAGTTTTATTTTTTGTCACAAACAAAGCACAACCTTAATTTCTCAAAAGGAATCATAATTCTCTTGTTTACATTTCTGTCCCTCAAAGAAAAAAAGTTTTTTCTTCCTGTTCTATTTTGTGTTAAGAACAAATTATAATAACAAATACAATTCCCCATCGATTTTTTCCCTCACTTTTTCCTCAATTCTTTCTTGCTTAAAATGCTTGTCAGTACTTTTAACAGTTCCTTGTATCTCCAACAAGACTGGCCTTAGGCTGTAGCTTGACAAAGACACCCAAGATACCTCCATCACTTCATAGGTGGCAGCTGTCACCTTCCCAACGCTGCTTTTGTTAGGAAACGTGTTTCTATGTGGTCTTCCTCTAGCTGTCGTAAAGTCGTATAACCAGGATGCTTCAACATGGTAGTATTACATGATGCAGCTCCTTCACAGCTTAGAAATAACATCAAGCGTTAGTCTTACAATTATGCAAGCTTTATGACTTAGGTTTCTGGTACATTTTATAAAAATGTTTAGTTTTAACTACACAGTCATTAACACAGGATAACGCATAAAAAGGGTGCAAAATACAGTGTTTAAAAGGAAATGAAAAATGCCACTGTTATAGTAGTGGGAAGAGGACTTATACCAATACTACCTCATTTTCCTCATAGCCACTTTTACATGTATATCTGCATTCTTGGAATGACTCACTATGTCATCAAACTTCAAAAAAAAAAAAGAAAGGACTTCTTGAAGATAATTTAGTCTAGCCACCTAATCCAGCATTAAGAATTGCAAAAACAACATCCTAAATTATGGCAATTTCTCTATCTAAGGCAATGATCAATAATGTCCCATCAAAGTTTTAAGCAAGGAATCTGAAAAAAAAAGTCAAAATTTATGAAAAATATAATCATCCTTAGTAAAACAGTTCTCTAGACCAAAATGAGGGAGGTAATTTGAAAAAAGAATATAGCCGTACTTACATTCTTTTCCACTACTTGTGAGAGAACCAAAGCTGGCAATGGTTGGAGATAGGATGTTGCCCTTACAACAGTAGTGCATAAGAAATCTCTTATTTTCTCACTTTCCAACAGATGCACTTAATTATGGGGATATTTAACAGTATCATTCTTTGGGATACACCTCAAACTTAAAAACATGACAGAGGTAACATTCCTTAGACTCCAGCCAGAGGTGTTTTGTGGAAAAAGGCTCCTGTTATTTGTACTTTCAATGCTAGAAGTAAATTTATGACTGCTTATGTTTTAAGGCCAGAGATGACTTTTTTTTTTTTATTGCAGAAGTTCATATTTGTCAACACAAACCCTAAAGGCAATTCTGTTATTGACAAAGAGATGGCTTAAGCTTCTTGAGATCCCTTCCATCTCCTGAGGCTCTATAGACCAACCAAATGACTGTTTTGCCCATGCTGTCCTAAAATATCAAAATCCTTCCTGTTTCAGTTTAAATTTGAGTTCGACATTCTAATCACTTCTTCCACAAATCTTATTTTAATTGAAGACTAAAGCTGAAGTCCAGTCATAGAATCATAGGATCATAGAATCATTAAGGTTGGAAAAGACCTCTAAGATCATCGAGTCCAACCGTCAACACAACACCACCATGCCCACTAAACCATGTCCCTAAGCGCCTCATCTACACGTCTTTTAAATACTTCCAGGGATGGTGACTCCACCACTTCCCTGGGCAGCCTGTTCCAATGTTTGAACACTCTTTCAGTAAAGAAATTTTTCCTAATGTCCAATCTAAACCTCCCTTGGTGCAACTTGAGGCCATTTCCTCTCGTCCTATCACTAGTTACTTGGGAGAAGAGACCAACACCCACCTCGCTGCAACCTCCTTTCAGGTAGTTGTAGAGAGCAATAAGGTCTCCCCTGAGCCTCCTCTTCTCCAGGCTAAACAGTCCCAGTTCCCTCAGCCACTCCTCATAAGACTTGTTCTCCAGACACTTCACCACCTTCGTTGCCCTCCTCTGGACACACTCCAGCACCTCAATGTCCTTCTTGTAGTGAGGGGCCCAAAACTGAACACAGTGTTCGAGGTGGGGCCTCACCAGTGCCGAGTACAGGGGCACCATCACTTCCCTACTCCTGCTGGCCACACTATTTCTGATACAGGCCAGGATGCCGTTGGCCTTCTTGCCCACCTGGGCACACTGCTGGCTCACATTCAGCCGGCTGTCAACCAGCACCCCCAGGTCCTTTTCCGACAGGCAGCTTTCCAGCCACTCTTCCCCCAGCCTGTAGCGTTGCATGGGGTTGTTGTGGCCGAAGTGCAGGACCCGGCACTCAGTCCTCTGAGTCATTCTGAGAGGAGACTGACTACAGAGGTTCCTGCCTCCACTCCAGCTCCTTTATATTCAGGCTCGAGATAGTCACTGTTACCACTGTTTCTTCATTTAGTAACACTGAGATATTGTGCAAGCCTTAGTGCAAGGACAGTTTTATTAAACTCTTCCCACAAAAACTGGTGAAAGGAGGGTATATTTAAGAAACAAAGAGTTTAGAGGAGGCACAGAGTAGGTTTCCACACATAGTCAGAGAGAACAGCTCGAAAATGTAAGCTTGCATTGGGGATTTGGCATTCAGTGCCATATAAAGCATTGTATAAGCACTGCACTATGCTTCTGTCTGTTACTGCTCTGCTACTACTTGTCTTCAGTTCAGTACTTCAGCTCTATTTGTTAGTCACATGAATTTTGTAAATTATATAAAAGCAATTAACCTCCACACCAGAATAGTATGCATCTAGCAATCGGCAATGAATACTGAATAAGAATTATATATGCATTCAGATAATATATACCAGGTACTGGCATAACACAGGGTCAAAACCTCTAAGTCTTCAGAGTGATCTCAAAAAAACTCAACATTTGCAAGGGTGGCCTACACTTAATTTTACTGAGTTCATCATCTCAGATTCAACTTAACGAAGATGCATAAAAATGTCCCAGATGCAGAACCAGAACCCTGCTGTTACTGAGTACATGATTACAGCCATCTCTCTTTGCAGGAAAGTCCTTTATAATGCATCTCATATCCAAATGTGATTTTAAATTTTTGTTCATTGGCTTAGAGAAGTTCGTGCCTAGCTAGACAGGTCCTTATCACATTTTGGAAAATAGTTAGAAGACAGTAAAACAGACTCAGAGGATTGTGTCTTTTAAAAAAAAAAAAAAGAGTCAATAAAATCCACAATGAGAAATCCATATTTGTCCATCTGTGCATTTGGTAAGCATAATGACAAACTTGTTGATTTGATACCATGGGGCACGAGTAAAATTAAGACTTGCCAGTGCAGCCTTTGTACATAACAGATTATACTAATTATCTTGTAGGGCCAAATTTAAATTCTAAGAATTAACTCTTATTCATCCCAGGTGGGAAAGATAAAACCTTTTTATAAGGAAAGAGGCAAGAATAAGTAGGTTCTGCAGAGGAGAAGCACTGGATTTGTAACACTTATTATGTGCTTACAGCTCTGCATCCTCAAGGGGCTGTATACCCCCATGTAACTGAAATAATTGCCCAGTGACATCATTCTATAGGTAATGGTTTTCAATAGACACACTGTACTTCGGTGGATGTCATTATGGTATGATGCCATCAATACCGTGTGTTGCTGCAAAATCATCCCTTTGGTTGTAATAAAGCCTTGGAGAACCACTGTACAGCTTTGGGGTCATTTTTTTCCCCCTTTCCAAACCATAATGAGTTATATGCTACATATAGGCTAAAAAATTCAATTGCCCTTATTCCAAAAAGCATAGGACACTATTACCTGAGCTACCACGTATTCTTCTCAATTCCATCATGCTACTGGGATTTTAAGCACACAAGTGAGCAGACATGATAGCAGGCACAATCTCTGGACCAGATCTTTGGCCTTCAGCTATATGGGAGAGTTATTAAACTCACACCAGTTTAGAGCAGCTCAAGCTTTGGCTCATTGCCATTTTCAGAGTCAGGAGATGAAAAGTAATGCCTTGTGGCTTCTGTCTTCTTTCTCCAGATCTTATGTTTGCTAAAGACTTGGATCTTCTTAATTTACTATCTTGTTTCTGTTAGCTTCTTCCTTTAAGCCTTTAATTGGCTTTGGTCTTGAAACCTTGCAAAGCTCCTTAAAATCTGTTGTATATGAGCCCTCTTTTTAGGTGTTTGGAAAAAAGAAGAAAAGGCTTGGTTTGGTAGGCTCGTGAAGTGGCTTGAGTGACTGAATGTGGCTTTCTTTGTGGCAATACCTGTAGAATGGAAAGAAGAAAGAGGAAAACAAGGAGGGCAGGAAAAAGGAATATTCCTAAGTTAAACAATCAAGAGAAAAGACAACAACAAAGACAAAGTTATAGCTGTAAGGATGAGGAATTTTATATGGTGTAGAAAAAGGGGACATATGTTTATGGACTTGCAATATTATGCATCTATAAACTCCTCATTTATAGAACTACTCCTTTCAGCTGGACTTGCTGACCTGCCCTATGGCTTTCATTTCTCATGCCATCTGTATACTTTAATATCTTTAATTAGATATACTGAGGCCAAGGGCTTAGGCTTTTAAAGGATTAGACATTTATATAGATAATTATAACAACCGTAGTTGCATTAGGTAAGATTAAACACTTTTCTGAAGAGACATAAGCTTCATATTTTATGGAACAAGAGAAGTTCAGCTGACAGAAGGAAGAAAACTTCCCAAAAGGCAAATTATTTCATAATTGTTCGCTAAGGGGATTCTTTTGCCTTCTTTAAAGTATGATGCTAGACTGCATCACAGATAAAATACCAGACTCCATGGATCATTCTAAGCGTTTGATCCTATATTCCAAACACGAACGAGGACTATTTTAACTAACACTAACTTATTTCGGTACTTGATCTCTCAAAACTTTATGACTCTTCTTTTTTCTGCACTACAGCTAATTAAGGCTGTAAGATCCATTGCCTGAAGCCTATTACTATTTCATTGCCTAACAGTGTTACACTGGTAGTAATAATTAAAAGGTATAATCATGATATTAAAGCCCATAGATGGTAATTCTACCTATAAACACAGGTGTATAATTTGAGTTTTTAAATATATTTACCATAATAAAAGGTATTAGTAGTAATTGTAGTGCATTTAAAGTGGGATTAATGTACATGTTAATTATGTTAGTCATGTTATTTTTTGAAAAAATGGTAAAGGTCACCTCATTTTTCTCCTTCCACCTCCTCCTGAAAACTTTCTTTTGCCAGCATGTCATCAGCTGTTAGGTAGTTACTGCACTGTTCAGATTTTATTGTTACATAGTGCTTACCCTTCTGGCTTTCTCACCTAATATGTTTGGACTGGATTGATATTATAAAGCATAGGAGAAAAGATCAGTTTATGGATCTGCAATCCGTACTGATCAGGGTCTCAGTACAGATTTTTTTCTCCCAAATTTCAGGTACATGGCTATGAAAATAATACTGAGGCAATGTGTTACTGGGGTCTACCTTTGAACTGAGAAGCCAGATTGCATACAAGAGAGAAAATGATACACTTACCTTCAACAAAGGGAAATATATATATCTCAGTATGTAAGCAAGAATTGGTTACTTGGACTATCCAATATCTCTTTATTTTGAAAAGTTCTGAACTCAGGAAAGAAAAATATCTTGATGGAAATGGATGCTGCTTTCCAGGAAGAGAGATGTAGGAGGCTACATCATCCTTAAAAGACCGACTTTCCAAAATTTATGTAGAAATATGCTCACTGATAATCCCTTAAATTGAGTTCATCATACTTTCTCTTGTACCATAATAAATTGAGAAGCAGGGCTAGTGCCCAGAGAGGTCCAGGGATGGAACAAGTGTCTATAATAAGTTTTGTTCAAGGAGTGCAGCTGAGTTTAACTATTAAGGATGGGAGGCTAGCCTTCCCTTACACAGGCTTAAGAAGAGAGACGGAGCATAACCCAGTGGCAACAGTTATAAGCATATCTGAGCTTTCACAAGATTAAGCCTTTAAAAATAACAGCTATAACTTACGGTCTATATGAATACAGTTGTTTTCAGCTTAATTGAAGTAGAATATAAATGTGCTATCTTCATTATATATATTAATTATTCCAGCTCCAAGCCACACCATCCTTGTGGTAAAAACTGCCGCATTCAGGTTTAACAGGGTCTTCAAGGACAGGGATACCAGACCAAATACTGCATGCAATTTATTTGGTCTGAAGAAACACACCTTCTATACAAAGCCAAGAGTTCATTGTTAGTCTTATTAAAATCTCAACAATCTAACATTCACAATCCAAATTATCCAATTATTACAGCTCATTACCAATAATAATACAGCTGAAAGAGATATATGCCAACTTTCTAGTATTTCTTCCCCTTTCTTCTGGTGTTAATGCTCACCCTTCTCATGCTGCCTGGGTACTGAAATGGGGGAGAGAAGAGGGCATGGCAAGTCATTAGTATCTCAAGTTCTTTGGCAGGAGGAGTATGATGATGTCAATGCTTTCTTCCTCCCACATACTGGAATAATTCTTATACATATACTAACAGGTAGTGTACCTTGCTCTTTCGTCATTGGTTTACAACTCCACGTTATAGTGGCAGGTGTAGGGGGACCTGTTGCAATGTCCTGTTATTTCTCCACTAGCCTTCAAGTCGTCGTTTCCTGATAACATAACTAGTGTTTAAATAGCACATCATATCCACACATACATCCTTGCTCTAGGCCATTTAAATTCCAATCTACAAAACCAATAATGTCTTAGAGCTACCAAGGCAACCTCTTGCACCAATATCAGCTAGCTATGCAATATCATTGGTAAGTTATCAATATTACTTTGGAGAAGGACATATGTTTTTTGATTTAGAGAGGTCTAAAATAAGTGGAATATGGAGATAGTAACCTGGCTATGTTTTGTTGTTCTTCTCACAAAAATCTGGTGTTGGGGCGCCGAGAGCATTTCTGCATCACTGGGGAGGTTTGGCTGGCAGAGCTCAGGCCCAACATGGTGACAGTGCAGCCAGTAGACTTGAAAGAAAGAGAAGGCTGCAGTGGAGGCTCCCCATGAACAGCTCTGCTAACAGCTGCTTTTAGCTTAGGCTTTTGTGCTTGCTCCTTGCCTGAATGACATTGGAAGTGCACTGCAAGCATGCCCACGCCTGGCCACATGCCCTGTTGATCCAAAACCTGACCCAACCCTTAGACTCGACTCCCCAGCTTGACCTCAGACCTGCCTTATCACTACGAACTTCCCCAGAAATCTGGTCTTTTGGCTGAGCTTGACTTCTGTCCCTTGGACCTGCTCTTCTCGCCTTGCTCAGGTCCCGTCTCCTTTGCTGGTAAGGCCACTGCCGCTGCCTACCTTGTTATGCTCAGCTCCCAGTGCCCCTTCCCTTTGGAGCAGCCTGCCCTTGCTTCTCCCTGGCAGCTAGGCGCGAAAAAAATCCATGAGATTGCGTAGTCTGGGGTGTTTGGGGCACCTGCTTAATGGGGAAGTTGCGGATTCCTCTCCCAGCCCAAGCTAACGCTTAACCTAAAATCTGCAAACCTTAACTGAAGAAGGAATAAAACTTAGGTTCCCTTGCTATGCAACTGCACTTACCACAGGCTAGCAAGCAAGTTCACTCTTTTCCCCCTTCTCTTCTGTATCCCAGTAAATCTTTAATTATTGTCTGTAAAGTAAAATGGTTTCAGTGAGCAAGGTTAAGAGTCCTATAACCTTGTTATTATAGGAGTTAGAATCGGCATACAAGATAGGATTGGCAAATTCACATCACTTCAGGCAGGTATAACAAACTACAAGTGAATTATCTAACTACCTTTAGCTACAATGGGAAGGCCTTTATTCTGTATCTTGGGATTAGTCTATTAGATGTTCTTTAAAAATACCTACTGGATTTGAGTTTGCAGGCAGGAAGCCCAAAGCTCTACTTCTACCTTCTTATATTCCTTGTAGATGTATTTTAATAAAGCCTGACAATGTTTCAGGCTTACATAGTCATAGGCATGCATAGGACCAGAATTTCACTGGTTAGGCAACTTTATCAGTAGAAAAATACACAATAATGGGCTTACAGCATCTCCAGGGTTAGGTAGTAACTGAAGAGGACTTGTGGATATTTCATATGTGGATTTACATATTGCTAGGGGAAGACAGAAATTAATTAACACACTTCTATTTCTGATACACTTCACAAAATTGCACAGGATGCCTGCTGAGATTTAAGAGAGATCTGCTGAAAGTAACTTTTTGCCTTTAGAACTATTTCAAGGCCTTATGAATTTTCTTGCCAGTACCAACCATTGAAAAAATATCATCATGTCCCCCACATCACAAGTTTAAATTAAAATCATGAAATGTATACCATAACATTAACTGTTATTATAATGAGACTTCCTTTTTTTCCCCCTACTGTCTGCAAACTTTTTTTGTGCATTTGTATTATTCCTTAGAGATGTGAGGACAAAAACTTACTTTTGAAAATGAAAACTGAGATTTGCACACAACCAGTTGGCAAAACTAACAATGCAAGACTTCTGATTAAAAAACCCAGAGAGCTGGAGATACAAAACTCTATTCATCACCAAAATTAATCACAGTTCTAAAATGCAGGATGTCAAAGTATTTTATTTATTTTTGGTGACTAAGATGAAAGGTAATACTATTGACAGAAATTGGAAGGTGATATTTTAGAATTTTATTATTCAACTTGAGGTTTTGTCAATTAAGCATACTTAGTACTAGTACAACTGTTAGTTACATTAAGCAGCAAAGCTTCTTATCTAATTATGTTGCACTGTACAACCCCACTTGCTCCTGCCAGAAGATTTCTAGACCTGCAGGGCATATGCTTCAAATAGCACAAACTAGATGTTTCTGTTCACAGTGGGAAAAAGAGGTTTTAAGCAACTAAGGTTTTCTTTACAAAAGAAAAACAGAAGAATGTCTCTCTCTCTCTATGCCCTTTCCAGCCCATGGGAACTCTACAATCCTTGCATAGGTTCAGATGAGTTTTGTCTTTGCATAGTAGTATATTATTCCTGCTCCTTTTCCTTTCCTTGTAGCCTATGATCCTGCATACCCAGGCCAGCAACATGTATGGGGTTTTCTGTAACTGCTGACGCTCGGTTTCTAATCGGAAGAGGAATGGCACTGAGGAGGAAGGTGCTTAGGTGCATTGAGTTTTGCTGAACATTGGCTTGCTTCAGTGCAAAAGGCTAGGCTTGAGGTTCGAAGAGATTACATACAATCAATCTCAAATTAAGGCCATAAGGGTACTACGCAGCGAGCTGGAAGACAGATTGGCAGGCTGAATGAAAGAGGGAATTAAATCAGCTTCTCAGTAAAAGTGAATTGCTTTATTCGTGTTGAATAGTTAAGTAACAGGGAAGTGTGAAAGAAGACGAGAAAAAGGTGAGCCCAGAGTTCAAAGATCATCCAGAGCTAGGGTCCCTCTTTCTCTCAGCTGATAGAAATATGTTGTCTCTGATAAGCAGAGACTTCAGGTTCCTACCAGTCATGAATACAGTCAAAATTGGGAAACAAAAGTTGACTTTTCTCACAGGGGAAAGATCCAAGCTTTGTCAGAGACAGGTTTCTCATTTTCCAACAAACTTACTTCCCCAGAAGATTAAATAAAGGGAGACTAGAAATTGAAAAGAACTATCAGATTCCCAGGCAAATACTTTTCATCCCTTCCTGCTCCATACCATGCAATATCCTAGGGTTTCCCTGTGAAAAAAAGAGCTGCTCATCCTTTACACTTCTCCGAGCAAAATCTTCTTATGCTCAGTAGAATATTTTTCTGATTATACTTCTGCCTTTTACAGTGATTACAACACAGTAAATAGAGAAGAACAGGTTTCTATTAGCAACTTCACACACACACACACAGAGACATATCTTTTGTGGCAGGATCCAGCCTGTCCTTCAAATACATCGCTAAAGCCAAATCAACCCAAATTCCAGGGGCGTCTGATGTCTGTAAGTGTCAGGAATTCTGTTTTGGATTTCATATGAATCCAAAGCTTTTAGCAAGTCTTTGCATGTTAGTCTATCAAGGGACCCAGTTTACAGTACTTTCAAGAATGATTTGCATCTATCAAGTCAGTACTATTTTCTTCAGCTGCAGGAATTGCCTTGGAGATGCCCTATCCAACTAGCAATCAGATCTGCATATTCAGTGTGTCTGAAATAGTAAAATAATCTGCACCAGCCAACAGTTCTACTCTCTTAACTAATAGCTAACCAGTTTTAGCTAACCAACCTTTTGCAGTCCCGTCTTTCTGAAGCCAGCTACTGCCGTGATCGGCAATGCTCTATTGATTGGCTACAAGTGATGCTCCATTTTATTTATGGAAGCTCACTGAAGAAAACTGAGTTGCACAGAAGTAAAGAGTAAGTGTTTACAGACAGACATAGATTCTAGGATGACTTTATAATTGAAATAGTGACATAACTAAGGAGGAACAAAAGCAGCAACCCACAGTTCATGACTTTTCAAACGAGATTTGATAGAGAGTCTTCAATAAACGCTATATATGTATATTAAAAACACAAGGCCACTGTATGATTATTTTTAAATCTGGTTTTAAAAAAGAAACTATTTGTAAGATCCCTACCAAGCAACATTCTCCATGTGCTCTTTCCAAAGAAGTGTCTACCATGAGTGAGTTAAATGCACTGGGCTACACTGGTGCTAAACTCAGAGTGTTATAATTAGCTGTTTAAGAATTGCCACTGTGTGTGCATGTTTGGTTGTGATATATTTCTTTGGAAATATGTGCATATACACATACAAAAATAATAATTATAAATAAAAGTGAGATGGAATCTTTTTTTTTTACCACATGCTGGAGAAAAGTAGACTGTGTGACTGACTAAGAAAAAAACTAGAAGCTAACTCTACTTTAGTACTTATTAAAACAATTGTGCCTTTTAATTTCCCTTTTCCACTTTACAAAATCGACATCCTTCTGTCTAGAAAAAAAAAGAACAAACTGATTTGTGCTTGTTACCTGAGCTAGCCAAAATACATAACAAACTGAGATCACTGCTGTTCAAAGGAGATTAGGATAATGAATTTCAAACTTAAAATCGTGAGTTTTGCTGATAAAATTCTGGATTTTTTTCTTTGAGTCATCTGTCTGTCTGAATCGGTGTGCACTGGCAAGTTATTAGGGTGGTTCTGTGAGTCATCCTACTCTTTAAGGAAATCTTTCTAGAATGAACATAAAGGATACAATTATCTTTCACTGAACATATATGTCATTACATCCAGAAAAGAACAATTGTGATAAAAAACCAGAACAAACAACAGAGTCAAGTCACAATAGTTATGCAGTGCCAAGAATACAGCTTTTGGTTGAACCCATGTTTGTTCCCATTCCAAGTATCCTGTGTGATAGGTTTTATGTTCACACACTGGCTATTCTGAACTGTCACAATAATTGTTGGACCTGGACCCCAGCTAGGAACACAGCACCATGACATAACCTATGTGTAACCACATTTGTGTTTTTTTTTTTTCCCCACAGGATAACTGTTTCAGTCATGGCAAAGGGCAGACTTTTTTCCTACCCTGCCCTTTCCCTTGCTGATAATTTCCTATTTCTTTTAATGCCTAGGTCACTTATAACCTCCCCTTACTGTTATGTTCCAAGTGTTGCCTTCATCCTCTCTTCGTGTCCTGCCCACATATTTTTTCCCCAGTTGTTTTTCTCTTTTATCCACCTATACCCTTAGCTTTCACTCCCCACTGCCCTCCTTTCACCTAGCAGGAAAAGCCTTATAAACATAACTGGAATTGTCCACCTCATTTTGGCCCCAATGTTGGTGCAAAAATGGTCTCCCAGTAGCAAGCAGAGGGAGTGTTGTTTACCTCTTTCCCTTTTTGTTGCTTACTCCTTGCATATGTTTGGTACAGAGAGAATCCTAATTGAATTTAGCATGTCAGAGTCCTATGACTCTCCTTTGATGCACTGAGACTCAGGAAAGGGCATGTTTTCCCAAGGGTGGTGAAAGACACCATATGTGATTCAAAACTTGTAGATAATGGATATGGTAAAGTTTCATGACAAAACAGTTCTCAGATTTCATTACTATTTTATATCTAGTCAAACCAGTATTTCCCTATGGTCCCTGGAAGCAAAAGATGAGTCATTTTGGCAAATGAGGATGGTCTGTACAGATGATTTTCCACATAATTTCACCTTCATAGACTTTCATCTTCACCTTCTAAATATTTCAGACCAAATGTGTCAGGTATTGCAGAAAAACAACCAACTGAAAACATATTCTTATAAGGGTATGTTAACAAGCAACCTTGAAAGTAATCAATAGATGCTTCCTCAGTCACCTTTGGTATCCCATATGTGCAGAGAATTTCCATGCAGAAGACAGCTTGGACCATCTGTCCTGATCTTCTCTAATCCGTCATCACTTTGCCACTTATGTATAGTTTACAAGATTAATTTCATGCCAATAAAATCTGTAGACCACATCATAAAGCTTTATTCTCTATATATTGATAGAGACACTGATAGCAATTGGCAGGCTTAAGCATTTTCACTATAATAATCCTTATTTCAGTCATAAACCTTTAACACATTTTTTCATCCACTTTTCCCTGTGTAAACTAATAATCCTGAACAATTCTCTCTACATTATACTATTCATGAGCATGAAAGAATCTGGAACAGTGGGTCCCTTCACCTGCAGTGAAAATGAATTGCCATCAACATGCAGAAGCCCAGCAAACAAGACTCTGTCTTGAAAGAAAAATACTGTTCTGCTTAGTTAAAAACAACTACTTGTGTTAACAGCATAGCTGAAATAGAACTAACGTTTAATTTTCACCAGGCAACTATCGACTTTCCACAATATTTGATCTTCAGAATAAAAAACTTCATCTCTGATGACATATGCCTTCAACAGTAGAAAAATTAGCTAATAAAAAAGCATATATTGAAAACTGCTTGCCTAAACAATATTCTCAAATTCCTACTGATGAAATAAAAAGTTAACTTAATTACTATATTACTCACTTCTATCACATGCTTCCACTTTTTGTTTTAGTAATCTTCACTTTCACAGATACTAGAACAATGCAAGAACGAAGAAAAACAAAAAGAAATTGTAATTTTTTGTATTGATTAGAAGTCTTTTTCTATCCTTTTAACTCTCTCAGTATTTGTCAAATAATGAAACAACGAGATATTATGTAGTAGGGATTGTGATATTTATCGGTACATTTCACATAAATCATCGAACTGAGGTTTCACTGGTTGTATTGGAAACAGTCCTCAGAAGTCAACAGCAAAGCTTCTGTTGATTTTGATGGGAGCAGCACTGATCCCATGCTCAGTGACTTGCATCAGAAAATTATCAAGATTGTACCACAACACTGCTACCTTGTGGCATGACATAGAGCAAAATGATTATTGCTTTTGTGACATGCCTCTCACTTCAGTAACAGGGATGCCATATGTCACAAAATGCTAACGCCTCATCTTACACTTGAATGTATGATTCCCTTTCCATYGTAAGTCTTTACATGATAATTAGTGGAAAGCTATGCCTATTTTACTCATGTTAAGACTACAAAGTTTTAAAAGATGATGCCAAATTACTTTTCCATTAAGTTCCAATTAATAATGTATTCATTCTTAAAGATGCTAATTATCTTGCAAAATTTTGTAATGCTGATGTTAGGAAAATTGATATAGTTTTCCATTAATGACCTGAACAAGTTTGGAACTAGTTTGTATATTACAGATAGATAAAAAATACCGTTCCCTACTCCACTATATTTATGTCTCATTAGTTTATGGACCTAAAGCCCTCCAGGGATTGTCACTCACAAATCCACCTAAAGTTTATGAGCTCTAGATTTTGTATTTGGATCTCTAATTTAGCCAACAGATATGGAAAAGAAAACTCCCTAGTGACTACAAAGCTCTAGGTTTTAATAGAGAGGGCAGAAATAGTATAAGCATAATGTTTAATATAAACATAATGCTTAGCACGTTAGTGGTAAGCGAAGTGTATCACTGAGGAGGAAAGACATTCACTAGGTTTCTGGTAAGTGTAATACTATTCCTTCCAGGACTGTCGGCTTCTAATGATACAGAGTTTAATATGGTTGTGGGTTAATGCCATCCCATTCCTGTTGAAGAAGGTTTTTTAATGGAACATTTTCAACACAAGCAAGTGAGGATTAGCTGTTTTCTAAACTGGTAGCTCTAGACTTTGGGGACCAATGGGCCACTGTCATTTCTCCAAATTCTCACAGGCCACCACACATTCTTTATCAATACTCTTTTATTTGCAAACACTATACAAACAGCCCTACCATAAATGTACAATAATGGCAGGAGTTAAGCACATTACTCCAAAATTCAAAGCTGCGTAGGACAGTGAAAATGCTGTACAGTTATTCCTATTCTATTCTCTGAAACTTCTATTAAACATACATAAATTTAACCGTTCTTTCAGTTTTCCACAGCATAACACATGGTGCAGTTGATGGATCCTAACACACGCAGAGAACTATCCTCTTTCCTACTGGTAATATGGGGCATGTAGCCTCAAAACAACTATTGAGGTACCTATGAAGTAAAATATAAGATTGATGTTTTCATCCAAAAAGAGAGCTGTGTCCTAAAAGAATGCACGTGGCTACAATGTAAAGTTTGGGAAACTGAACTGGAAACGTGGGATTTTCCTGAGAGAAAAGATTTAGGAATGGATAAGAAGATATGGGCTAGATATTTAGCAAGATTTTTTAAAAAGGTGGATTGTCAGCAGCAGTGTCTTAACAGTGAATGCTAAATAAAAATTCCCAATAGACACTACAATTCTGAAATTTGGCTAAACTAATAATGCAGTTTTATACTTAAATCAACCTGTCCTGGCCAGAGGAATTTAGTGAGATAGTACTGTCTCTATCTCATGATTTCTTTGGCATTGACTGTGTATCCGATGTTTTTTCATATCAAATAAAAAATTCAAACTAAATGGGAGGACCTCATAGAAACTTTTTTTTTAACTGAGTGGTTTTTACTACAAAGGTGATGTGTTATTTATGTATTTAGTGGTATTTAAAGATATTTTCCCAGCTAAGGTCTCCTCTCCTTTATGTTTAAGATCATAATGTTTTACTACACTCCCTTTACCCGCAAAGATATAACTGAGTAGATATTTCCTGGATGATTAAAGTTCTTTTTTTTTACAGGGATTGAATTTTTACAGGGATTATTTCATTCACCTAGAAATTTTGAGATGAAAATGATATGCCTGGTAAACTGCAATGTATCACTTGTACTCTCAGTTCAGCCCTGTGAACCAGAAGATAAGATACTTACATTATTGTTCTGCCTGCTCTGTGTTAAGATGAATTCAAATATAATATTAGTGCTCTGATAAATAAATTCTGAGTTGCATAACGTGCATAATATACACATCTATACCATAATTCTTTGAACTAATACTGAAGCTAGTGGATTAGATATTTTAGAAAAGTAATATTTGTAATAAAACTTGCTGGCACTAGCAACCTAACAGCAGATGGGGTTTTACAGAGAGCACATAACGATGATTCATTGCAGTAAGTACACACGGATCCCTCAGATCTTCTTTCAGTTTAGTTCTTTCTTTGGTTTACACAGTGATTACCTGGCTATATAATTATTTTAAAAAAGCATGCAAAAGTGATGTCAGCCATCTGCTAAATTATTAGTAGATATAAGCAAGCTTTATCTTTCGGAAGCAGATTCTTTCCTGTAATGCCACTTACTGATGTGAAATTAAATACCCGTAGTTAAAATGTTTCACCTGATATGCTCTCCATTGTTAAGTCGGCAAGTGATCCTTGACTGATAAAATACATTTCAGAAATGTATCAGTGGGGAAGAGAGGAAGACGATTTAATGATTAAAATACTGAATTGAGTTTGAAAATCCGAGACTGGTATTCACAAACTCCCTACGTGTCCCTAAGCACACATCTCTCTCTCTGTCTCAGTTGCTCTGACATGGAAGTAAGGCCCATACTGCTCGATGTCACAGAAGTACTGTGAAGAAAAAAACACATAAATAATTGATAGATATTTTAACCTTCAAAAAATTATACTTTACTGTGTTGATCCCACTCTACCTCCTGATACAAATAAGTAAATCGGTTCCCTCTAATTAACTGCAATTACTCATCTAGAGGGGAACAGTAGGAGCAGTACTTGAAAGTGTTACAGTAGGAGTTCACATGCGCTCTCCACCCAGACCTCCCATTCTTGAAACTTGCTTTTGACTTCTGAAGCAATGGAAAGTTTCCTGTTGAGTCTCAGCTCCATCAAGTCTGCTACGGACGCTCCTCCAGCCTGCTCCTCATCCCCAGCTGGCCTGCAGGAATGAAAATAAAAAACCAAAAGCAAACAGAAACAAGGAGAGCCCAGGGAATGTATGATATAAACAGCGCAGACCTGAGTTTCGACTACCTGAGCGTTGATCAGTTTTCGGCTCAATCACACTGGCAGTTTCCCAAAGCTACTTATACATCCCCAAAATATCTAAAGAAGTCATGCAAGACGAACTATAACTGGAAGGAACATCTGAAGCATACATTGTTTTTCTGAAAGAAGTGGAAGACTCTAAATGTGGGGGTTTTGCAGATGCTTGTTTTACTTCAACAGATTTGTGTGCTACCTCTTATGGGGTAGTGTTCATGGCATCTGTTTCTAGAGTGAAAGCGTTCATAAACATACTTTTGTCCAGATTAAACACCACTAAATTCTTTCCCTACTTCATTTTTACAAGCAATTTTAACAACAGGTTTGAATTTATTAAACAGATCTTCAAGACTGAGCTTGTTTTATGTGTGAAAATAAACAATTACAAGTATGAATACCACTTACCATTTTTCAGATTTTATACACAAGGCATTAATCAAATTAAATGAAAAGGATTAAACTCATTGCTAGCTTAGTAACATTGATGTCGCTGGATTTAGAGGAAAACAGGAGTTTGCTCCCAAATCACTACAGTGGCATACTTTTCTGTTTCTGATTGATTCCCTGTATCTCACTCTGTTTATCTCGATGTAGGAGCATATCACTGAATTAAATGGTAAGTCAATCACAGGTGAGAGATTTTATCTGAAGACACAAGGAATGTTCATGACTTTACTGTGAGAGTAATGTGTAAGAAGGAATACATCTCTCCAGAGTCAAAAGCAAGAGGTTTACGTAAATTGGTTCAAAATCAGGACAGACATCATCCATATAAGATTATTCAAGTTACAAATTTACATCTGACTAGGAAAAGATTTTTAATAAATATATTTTATCATTTGTTTAAGAAGTACTACATGTTTAAGAAATAATGTTTTATAAATAACCAACATCCTACTTAGGTCAATCGAACCACCTGAGGCATATGATGGTAGGAGCCAAAGTTAGATCAGGTTTTAAGGGTTTAATATGCTAGTTTTATCATTTAGTTATTTTAAATCAGCAGAAACTCAGACATAAAAATAATTAAATTAAATATCTTCTACTGCTATCATATCTGAAAAAGCTTTTGAAATTCAGCTGAAACCCCCCGAAAGGAAGGTTTTCACCAAGAAGCGAGTTTGTGAAAAGAAGCAAATTAAAATTCTATCTATACCAACAGTTACTTTCCAAATATTGTAGCTACAGCTGGTGGCATCTCTTATTTTGAAACACATTTTTTCCTCCTGGCTGATAAACAAACATATTGTGATCACATGCTTCTGCTATCAAAGATTTTGCCACAAAAATTATCCCGATAATCCTACTTCATTTAATCCTTGACCTCATAATATACTCCCTTTTATTATAGCATAATGAGCCCACTTAAGCGGGAAGTATTGCCAGCCTTCCAAGGTGAAATAATCAAAGATCTGCACATAATATCTACACCCCTAAATTACTTGCAATTTGGTATACAGGATGCCCATAAAATGATGCAGTACAAATACCAACTAAAAGACTGTTCCTGTTGCACATGCAAACTTCACAATCAAACCCAAATATACAGAGCTAACACAAAACAGAGCTCRCGAAATGACTCCAGCATGATGGCTAAATCATCATGTTAATACCATATTAAAATATTTATATGTTTATTTTTGCATGAGTCCATTTCAGGAGGAACAGGAAAAGGAGAAGTTAAGCTGAGGAGGGAGGAGAATAAAAGATGAAGGTGGAGGATGAAACTGAAGTAAATTATCTGTATGGAAGGGAACTGAAGGCAACAGATCTGAGAAAGCAGCATCAGCTGGCACAGGGCACAGAAAATCTAGTTAAAGCTGTTGAGAATTGTGAGTGAATCCTTCACAGGGTCCTCAGGGCTAGTGCCTCCAGCTGACAGTCCGGTTTCTGCTCAGAAGACTAAGTATCAACTGGCTCTAAAGCTCTTAAAACCTCTCCTATATATGTCTGGATCTGTAAACAGTATGGTCAAGTGGAGAAAACACAGCCCTGGAATACAAAGATCAGCACTAAGTTATTGGTCACTGACTGCGTAAAGACTTGGACACAGTTCTCCATAATCATCTCTCACTTACCTACTTGTGAGGAGAAAACCTGGTACTTGACACACATGGAAAAAGAAATACAGTTAAATGTTATTACTGTATATAAACAGGCAAAAGAAAAGGCAAAACAGCGCCAAAATTAAAAGGGCGAGACTAATGCAAAAAAGGTTTTTAGTGTTCCACATTAGAAAAAAAAATTGTTGACCAAGTCTGATTAATTTGCACAGTAATCTTCCAGGCTCAGCTTCAGAACTCCTCTGTCTCATGGACTGAATGTTAGGCCACGTGAGACTGACAAATATACAGTTGTGCTGCCAGAACACCAAGCACTCAAGTCACTAAAATTATGATACTGACTTAAAAAGATTACTGGAATTTAAAAAAAAATAAGGTAAACTAGATATTTATGTGAAATGGTGTTTATCTGACCTATTTCTTCATATCTCATCTCCCTACAGAAAGCCAACTAGCTTCACTTGTTGACTGACTTCGTAAGTACCTGGCAGTTACAAGGTCACAGAGAACTCAGTGCAAGGGTGGGATTTCTGTTCTTCTAGGAATACGAACTGTCTCCAACATGAGGTCATCAGTGTTCCCCTGTTGTCATTAAAACATGCATAAATTAATTTTTCTTCCATGGTAAAGAAATTTTTGGAATAGCAGTTCTATATAGAAAATCTACATCCTGGAACCTTTTTGCATCAGTTCCCTATACATAAAAGATGCTGCATATGTGTTTGCAGAATTGCTTGCAAATGAGCATTAGCAGAATGCAACTGTGACTTGCTTCTATCCTCGTAAGAGAAACCAATGACAATATTATCAGAAGAGAAGGGTCAGACCACCACACATAAGTCCATGCACTGTAGCGCACAAATCTCAGCTGCCGCCCACAGCCAGACAGTCCAAACTGAGTGAACAGGTAAAGCTTCTTACAGACCAAAGCCAGAAGGTTGATGTTACCGATTTCTCCAGGGGGATTGAGAACAATGCACATTTATGCTCTCTGAAACTACGACTCCTATAATATTGCTTTCAAATTACATCTATTACACTGCTTTAACCTCCATTGTCTTTGAACTAGAAGTTTTGCCTAAACTGAGCTCTCATTCTAATAAGTTCCCCTCATTTACAAAACATGAAATTACGCAGTTAAAAAATGTATCTACAGGCAACCAGAAAAAAAATGGGATTTCCCCCTAAATGCTTAGCATCATCTTTGTAACTAGTGTGCTACTGCAAATGTTTGTTTCAGCAACTCCATAAGTTCCAGCACAATAATGATTCAGTGATTCAAAGTCTGCATCACACAAAGTGATTGTATATTTAAAGTTATACCTTGTAAAGTTCTACTTTGTTTTTTGCTGTGGACTTCACACTGTATTTTCCTATAAGGCGTTTCTATGAGGTAAGCCTATGATAGTCCAGCTGTACACTATGTAGGAACATTCCATTCTATCTTTTACCTTAGAACAAGATAAGCATAGAATACATCAAATTTGATAATCAAATAGTAAAACCATAAATTTCTTAAATATTAAAAATGTGCATAATTGCTTTTTATCAATTGCTATTTTGTTTCCAGACTGAGAATATAAAATGTAGTGTACACAGAATTTACTTTTTATTCATACAATAAAATCTACAGAAACTACTTAAAGATTCTGCTTTTGGAGAAATGTCTCTTTTGTAGTAATAAACTTTAAAAACTCTTTGTTCAGGCTGCCTTGAGTATTTTTAGTAGTAGGCCTTTGTATTTACTAATAAGAAAATTTCCATACAAAAGTACCAGTAGAGCTGATCACACCTAAACACAGATTAAAAGCTTTACATTTAAATATTTTGGGGTGTAATAACACCTTCTTTAAAACTGCCTTTGTATTTGGAAGTGATAAAACCCCTCACATTTCCTATTCTCTTGTGCCTCGTGGTAAGAAACTGGTGATGAATTCGTACTTGCTGCTTTGAACGATTCATGTGTACTGAGCACAGTCCATCCTTGCAGAGGAATATGGGAGTTTTTACATCCCTTTCAAACACTGAGTTTTGTGTTCTTCTGAGTAGCAATTGCAGCACTCTCACTCTATTCGGCTAACAGAGATGTGTTCTTTGCTGTACATAACAGCTGAGTTTAGAAACTGAAATATGAAATTTCAGTTCATGAGGAGATATGTTACAATTTCTGGCAGAAAAGTCAGCAGTAGCAAAAAGATACCATCCTATTTCAAAAAATTATGTGTGTGGTACATAAAAGTCCATTAGAATGTTTGATTCTTCCTTTTTTCCTTTTGACAGATGCAATTTTCATCGAGAAAATGATTCCCTGAAGAAAAGAGATGGAGATGAATCCAGTGATTCACGAATGTTTAGGAAATGTCTTGTGCAATGGGAGTAATTCATATAGATAGGTCCTTAAGGAGAAATCCTTAAACACATCCATATGTTTAGAAAGACATTATAAACACCTGTTATGAGCAAAGTTGGAAACTTAGGATTTTTTTTAAAGTTACAGCTTATATTCTTGTAAAGAGAATTCCAGATCGTTTCAGGTCACTCCTGTCCTCTATTGCCACACATTTAGCATCCAGTCTCAGCCAGGCTATATGAGTAGGGAAATCTCATTCTCTAGTTAAAAGAGAAAGCCTCATCTCCACAGGAGGGAACATTAGTGCACTTGAGCTTGGTGCTCTCCTCCCTCCATCTTCATTTGTAATCTTAGTCCCAGTTTAGTTAAACTGTAAGGCACTCAATCAATCCCCTTGTGAACACAGATGCACCTTCTTACACATTTCAAAGCATTCAGTGGCTGAGACATACAAGTGAGACATACAGTATATACTTGCATGGAACCTGTCATTCAGGAGAGTCTAACTCCCACAGAGACCAATAAAAGTGAAGAATTTAAGTACTTTCTTTGCCTCATGTCCTAAGAGTTAAATCATGACTTCAGTGAAATCTTAGGGAATTTCACCAGAAATCTACTCCATCTAAGTAAAAGATAACCAGTAAATTATCCACTGAAAGATAACCACCTCTGTCTCAACTGCAGCAGCTTTTCTTCCTGAAATCATGTTCTATCAGGATTTTTTTAATGTCTGTTTTTAAGCAGAACATGAAATCAGAAATAAGTAATATAGCTGAAAAATGAGTGGACATGCAGGCATTTCTTCTGCACACTCTTATTTTCTTCCTACTCTTTCAAGGAAGTGCTAGAGTACACCGTCTGTAAAGCAGAAAGAATTTCAAACGCTGTAGTTTTTTTAAAAAAACAGGTAAGACAAACATCTGTCAGGAACGAATTGGGTATGACTGACCTTGATTTGGAGGAGGATGAGAGATGCATTGACTGAATAGCCACTTGATGTCTCTACTTGTATTTTTCTACGATTTCTATGGAAAAAAAAAAAAAGTGAAGCAAACTTTAAGCAACTGCTTGCAGTCATAATAATACTTCTCTACATCTTCTGAAAAGCAGCTGTTCTAGTATTTGAATTACCATCATAAGGCACATGTTTTCAAGAAAATGTAATAAAAAAGTCATCAGAAGTCACCCATAACACAAAGGTTTTCTCTGGGAGAACCTGTTCCCATTACTTAAGATATATTACTCTTTAGTGTGTGTATATTAAGGCATTTATATTCACTGAATGTGAAATCTTTTCTAATTCTGTGCCCAAAATACATTAAGAGAATGCTAAGCTTGCAAATACAACATTAACTCTGCTTTCTTGAATATCTGCACACAAATATAGGACGAACTTTGAATTTCTTATAAAAGGCCATTCTTCTAATTTCCACAGAGACAGAGTAAGCCACTCAAGCAGAGACTGTAGGCAACAGTTGTTGCATCCCTTGTTATGTGTCATGACAAGAATAAGGCAATAGATAAATATCTATTACCTCTTGAAATATTTTTAATGATTGTTCACTTATAACAGCTTACTCACTGGAATGTTCCATTCTATTTAAATAAGATGTTAATAATGTGATTAATCCCATTATACGATGAGTTTTCTTAACCAAAACCACAATTAAACAGCCAGCGGTGGTCTTGTTGGACTGAAAGGTCTTGTTTGAAAAGTACTGCTAATGTTTGAGTGTCAGATTCAAAGATCCTTATCTAGTAGTGAGGGATATTCAGGCACTGAAGTCTATATAAACTTTTTCAGCCGCTCCATTGCTGGAGCTAGCCAGTCTAGAAGTTGATAAAAAATTCCAGTAAATGAAAGCTTTAAATCTGTGACCTCATGGAACTGAGGCTCTTAGGAGGAAATAGTTTGTGCTCATAGTACCAATTTCTGTCTCTGGGTGATTCACAGGAGATAAAGGAGAAAGATCTCACCAGCTCTGCTCCACGTGCCAACAACTTTCAACACAGGTTAAACTGTAAGCAAATCAGTTCTCTGTCTGATTTCAAGCTTTTCATTTCTTCCAGAATTAGCAGTAGCCTGAGGGGATCTCACAAAAAGAAAATTAGAAGGCAGTGTCTTGTCAAGCACAGAGGACAGGAAGGGGGAAGAGGGAAGAGGAAGGAGGAAAAGAGAAAGGGGAAGGGTGAAGGAAAACTCTTACCAACTAGCTCTGTGAATTGTACATTATATGATCAATGTGTAATATACAAATGCTTTGGGGAAATAAATTTATCAACTTATTTTTAAGGCATTTTAGCATAACTTTTTTTTTTCATACACATAATTTCATGGACTAGGTTTGCTTGTCTTATATAGTTTATAAGAAAAAATACAGTACCTAATACAAGCTGAGATAAAATACTTGATCATAAAGTTGAAAATTCTCTGATAATTTAAGTGGAGAACAAAGTAATACATGCCTTAACTTCACATTTCCCCACTTTACACTCATCTTTCTATCAATATAGTTCTTAAAAAGAAAGTCATGATTTGCTTTAACTATTAGTGTAAACCAAGTAGTATGTCAGAGTAAAAAAAATCTCTATTTTTCTTCTATTACTAAAATACACAAACACAATTATGTATGAACTATGAAATAAATGCTTACCAAAATACCTAAAAGGCATAATTTAGAGGGGCAAGTTATAAGGAAAAATGCTAAGGAAGACTAAAAATGTGTTCAGCTTCTTTTGTGTTCCAGAATTTCCCAGAGCATATTGAAAATAGATGCAATAGCTCTTTTATACCTTTTATAACTGTTCTGTATTTTAATAGACAGACTCAGCAATGTGGAGAGTAATACAAAATGAAAAAAGATCACATATTAGTTCATTATGTGAAACATTACATCTATGCTGTATATAGCATGAAACATCTTTCTTTGGATCTTTTTGGTCATCTTCCTTAGATTTCACTGTCTTCTTGCTGTCTAACACGCACTTATCTTGTTAATATTCATTTTACTGTGCAGAAAACTTTCTACCATACAACACATTAAGAAACATTTAAAACATCATCATTGATGATACTTTGTCAGTAGACAATACAAGAAGCTCTGCTATTTCAGATGTCGTAAGCAGTTTGTGTTACAAAGATCATAAAACCAACAAGAGATTCCCTTGGTTTGAATTTACTCCACAAAGATTTGATCTCTCATAATGCACTATAGTCAATGGCTATCCTAGTAATAAAAAAAAAAAAAAAAAAGAAAGAAAATAATGAATATTCATTTGTCAAATGAACTGAAAACTGATCAATAAACAATGAAAAGAATTGTCCTGGATTTTTCCCACAGGATCTTCCTACATTATCCTGCAAACTTTTGGGAAACTTGGTAAGATATAAAACAATAGGGTACCTCATGATTCCTCTTCCATGGCACCTGAAACTTCAAAACTTCTATTCATTCCAGTGACTCTGAAACACTTGACATGCCTCTGAGTAGGCACAAATGCAAACTTTGCAGATCACTAGACAAGATTTTGTTACCGTTACCCTTTAAGATCATATAAAAATAGCAAGGCAGACATCTCTTGGCAGACATTTACATCACTCTGTGAACACCATTAGTAATTTTCATTATAGCTTAAGTTAAATGTGCATTTACAAAATAATTGCCTAGTTTTTGTACGCAGAGTATAACTTTTACAAAAACATAAAAAGCATAGGACTGCTCAGTGAGGGTTACTATTTGACAAATACCAACTTTCTACTCCAAGTTCTTTTTGTGGTGGACTATAAAAAAAAAAGCTGCAAAAACTGTGTTACACTGTGAAAAGTCTTTTCCTTCACTTAAATTGAACTGGAAATCATCTGAACTGTTGTTATGTGAAATGTCACCAGGGACAAAAAACATCTTAATTTCTGAGTAAATGAGAGACATACCAAAAATATTCCCAAAGATTAAATAATGTGACTAAAAACATGAACTTGAAAGTACATTCTTTGGCAATGATGTGTTTTCAGATCTAATTTACAATATATCTTTTGATTATATTAAAATTCTTGTTGAATGAAATTAGACACTGCAGAGTACTGCATTATAGCGAAAGTGATATACTTTATTTTATATATGTTAAATGAACAGAGCTCTGTTTTTGTAAGGAAGAATGAGCTCCATTCAGTTATGCAGTATTTCAGGCTAATCTTCAGAAGCGCTGATTAAGTAATTGCACTGTAAAAGAACCCATGTTCTGCTTCTGACTCCAAATGAAATTTTCTTCGTAGACTGAGAGAAAGTTTTTCCAAGAGCCTGAAACTTCTCCTAATGATTTTTTCCTTAGAGGTCACTTGAAAAGTTTTTGTCCTTGAAAAGGTAACAAAGCCAATATTTTTCTTATTTAAGAAAATTGATTGTGCTCTCCAGCACTTTAGCTATCAGTGTTTTTTGTGTCATGTTAAAAGGCTCTCATGGAAATTCTAATCCATCCAGTACAATATCACATTCAAATCGCGTATAATCTATTATTTTCTGCCAAAGGGTATTTTGATTCTACTGAATGATGACGGTAGTCTTTTAAACATTTAGCATCTTTCTGGATATATTTTGCAACAAAGGATAGACAGCAATTATAGATAAGCTTAAAAATAGCACATAAAGGAAATGGCAACACCCCCACCCCNCCCGTTAAATTCTGTTGTATGATTTTGAGGATAATAGGGAAAGCTAAAAGCTGTTGCTATGTTTATGTTTTTCGTACAGCAACAGGAAATGGCAGAAAGTCACACAGCCTCACTGGAGAGTCAGAATAAAAGTGTCAAAATGGGGAGAAAGGAGCAGAGGAAATAATTGTGAAGGGCACAACACTCTAGATAACAATCATACTGAAGTCAGACAACTGTGAATCCCAGTTTCAGGTGTTAGAATAGCTGAAAGCAACTATTGTTGTGCCTGTAATAAAGGCACTTCCATATATAGACTCTTGATGCTTAATGGCGATTATTAGGATGGTAGATAGAGGAAGAGAAAGAGCAAAAAGTTATCAGTCCTTCAGCCACCTGCCCTTTAACAAGCTACCGGTTCTTCGTGTGTCGATAATCAGAATGGCATTGCAGGACATATTCCATCACAACAGGGTAGTCTCCATAAGAAGAAAAGTAATCAGAAACTGATTTGACTCAATAGACCAAATCCTTTCCTGACCTTACGTCAAACCACTGGTCTTTTCAAAACAACCTGATACACTAGAAATGCATGTTCCCTCTCTCAAGTGAACGTGGTCTACCTGCCGAAAGAATTTTCAAAGGCTTATCTCAAAAATAATGAAGTACAAACCTCATACCAAAAAAGTACAGTTTTGTTTTACCAGAACAGAATTTTAGATGACTTCCTCTTCCTGGATGAAAAGAAATAAACCAATTTCAATCTTGTATAAGATGAGGGATGGGGAGGGAGGCGAAACAGCTGATTGGTTTACAAATGGTATAATGAAGGTAGCATGACTTCTCTAAACTCAGACCAGAATCCTATTTAATCACACTAGGCACTAACTAGGAACTAACTACTTTTGAACTCTAACTTGTATTTTTACCTGCTAAATTGAATGTAAAAATGTCTAACCCTTACATAACTGAAAATAATGGGAAAAGTGCGAATACTTGAGCAAGAGTAACTTTTCAGATACTAAATGTAAGATATAGTGCTTTGATTTGGGATGGACAGAACACATGCTTACATGTGAGCATATACCTTAGTGTCAGCTGAAATAGAGACATTATGAAGTGTTATATGTTTACTGGAAGGTAACCCAAGTGCTATAATTCTGTGTGAGAAACAATCAATCCAAGTACTGCCAGATATTGCTAATGTTTTGCAATATATCAAAACTCTCCAGCTTTATTTACAAAACCTAAACAATGAGAACAAGAGCCAGTGCAATCACAAAGCAGCACACTTATTACAGGATATTGAATATATGGAACAAGCCATAAAGGCAGTTCTAGATATTTCCCATGACAAGGAAGGAAAGAGTTCTTTTAGATACACAGACAAAACACTTCATATTCTTTAGTATTATCCCATATTTTTTTAATATTGAAAATATATATATGTCCTTTATTCATGTGTTTATATGTTTAAAGCATATCTCTACTTTTATCTCTACAAGCTGTCGTAGTTTAACCCTACCCAGCAACTAAACACCACGCAGCTGCTCGCTTACCCCCTCCCCGCTCCGGTGGGATGGGGGAGAGAATCGGGAGGACACAAGTAGGAAAACTCGCAGGTTAAGATAAAAACAGTTTAATAATTGAAATAAAACAAAGTAGAACAGTAACAATAACAACGATAACAACAACAATAGTAGAATATACAAAGCAGGTGATGCACAATGCAACTGCTCACCATGCGCCAACCGACACCCAGGCCACCACCAGATGTGAGAGCCCCCCCCTTCCCGGACCACGCCTCCTAAATATATACTGAGCATGATGTCACATGGTATGGAATACCCCATTGGCCAGCTGGCTCAGCTGCCCCGGCTATGCCTCCCCCGCCAGCTTCCCATGCACCTGGCAGAGCATGGGAAGCCGAAAAGTCCCAGTGCAAGCGCTACCCAGCAACAACCAAAACATCAATGGGCCATCAACGCTCCTCTCATACCAAACCCAAAACACAGCACACCCCGCCACCAGCTACTGGAAAGAAAGTTAACTCTGTCCCAGCTGGAACCAGGACACAAGCATACATATATATGTAAATATATACAGCTTTGTATGTGTAAATATATAAATGCATATGTATATATGTATATCAATCTTATTATATATTCATATACATCTTCATTTTGAATCCTCTGTTTTTTAACAGGTTTCCGCTTATTATTTCTTCTTATCTTTTCTTCCCTAATTTTAAAACTAGTTTAATCTAATCACTTGTGAATGGCAGTGGTTGGAGAATTTGAGAACTGAATAATTTTTCCTTAATGAGTGATCTGCTCACAATGAATACAGAATGCAGTCAAAAGCATTACATTAGATAAAATTATTTACATTAGATAAAATACATATGCAAACTGTATTTTTTTTAATGATGGATCAAACCTTATTTCAAATCACTGACCTATATCAGGATATTCTTCTGAATGGAAATTATTTAATACAACATTCAGCCTAAGACTGAAAAATACTAGTGTGTTCATAATCACCATCATCTAGGAAATCACTCATAAAACAAACTGTGACCATAAATAATATGAACACATAAAAAATCTTGCCATTCTCTGTATTTGTACACATGAAAGATTCTAATAGATTTATTATAAAATTATTCTGCATACAGTGTACACATCGTGTGGGGAAATATATTCAAGCTATTTACAGAAATCAGAGATTGATTTAGGCCATTGTGATTTTCCAAGGAAAATGTCTTCATTTAAAAAAAAATATATATATATGAGTAGTAGATTACAAAACTGAATAATTCAGTCAAGTATTAATATCCAGAGACAAATTCAGAGCTCTCTAAATGTTCTGTATTATCAGCTGGCTGCTGACTATGAATGCACTCCATCCACAAGGCAGCTTTGTTTTTAAACTTAAATAATTTGTTAAACTGACGGGTATTAAACTTTTTTTAATAAAAAGACTCTTTATTAATACAATCTATCATGAAAAGACCCCTTATAATACAATATACTTTAAAAAAAAAAAAAAAAAATTTCAATAATTTTCCAGACAGTTGTAAGGAGGTTTACAAACAGGACAAATAGATGTGTGAAATATTTTGCTTCTGTCTTGCATTTTTCTTGTAAAGTTCTAAACATAGAAGATTTGAATGACAGTAAGCAAATTCTCACCTATAACATTCTCCAAAAATCTGAAAACAATATAGAGGAATAAGCTTCTTGAAAAGTATTGCATGCTCAGTCTTTTAATTTGTATCTTCAAATTTCACATATTATATTCTTACCAAAAAAAGAATGGCGACTATGCAAGTGTGATAAAGAAGGAAAAAACTTATTCTTTTCTTGACAGAAAAACAAGTGAGTGATAAGAGCAAAAAAAAAGACCCTTCCCAGTCCTCTGCCACATGTGGGTACACTCAGGGATTTTAGTTGGAGTTGACAAGTCACCACTTACTTTCTCTATCACATTTCAAGACTTCTCTGTTGGGGCAGACAAGCTTTGAAGCCTCTTTATTTTTTCATGGTGTGGTAGTCCAGGCTTGAAACAGCTATCGCAGTCAAATGTTAAGCTTGCCACCCCTTGTCTGGTAGCTTTGATGTTATGATGAGATCCTAAAATAAATGTTTCATCTTTCTGTATTTATTTAAAAGTAATACTGATTTTAATTTTAATTCCATTTTCAGAAGCTAGCTTACTAGTAAGAGCAAATTTATTCCACGTTTCTTCCTAAAGTTATTCTCAATTATTTGCTTTGGATCTTTATTCATTAAGGACTGCCAAGTGTAAGTTTATATTTGACAGACTGGTTACTGGTTTTGATAGTCATTGTTGATCAATTCTCTCCATTATGCATTATTTTCCAGCTCTTACTACAAACATTTTCTGTGAGTTTTCACCACTCGGAACCATTTGCAATCCAAGACTCAACTGTGATCTGCTTAGTCAAACTATTCATCATTCATGGTTTGTGACTGGTCACTTAAGTTGCAGGGATTTGATCTCCTTTCAGGATGAGTGAAACCTTCGAAAAAGGAGACTGATGAAAAGGGAGTAACAAAAAACTCAAACATTCCTGTTTACATGGGAATATTCTGTTTTAAGATCATTTGGTTATATAGGCAAGAGAAAGATCACTGTCGCCAAAGGTCACAGAAAGCTTAGTTAATATGCTGGACAAGTATCAATATGTTTTTTTCCCACTCTCATACTTTCCCCTAGACCCTGTCAGAAACAGAAGACTAGACTAAGTGGATTTGTGCTTTCACATTACAAATATTTTTATGTTATGCTTGTACCGCCACCCATTCCCAAATCTTCGTGTGAACAAATGCCTATGAGATAAAATCTCCAAGTATTCCTGGATAGCAAGTAATGAGTGAACATAGGAAAACTGAGCAATAGTTAAAAAATGAGTAATTAACAGCATTCAGCAAAATTTCTCTATGATTTTAAACAGTTTTATCTCCTCCTTTGAATTCCAATTATTGTGGTACAAATTAAATAATGCTGTAATGTTCACATGCTTATAGGAGAGGAGCACTAGCCATGGAAGAAGAAGTGGAAATTATACTGATTTCAAATTGTTAAGGATGTTCATTTAATAAGCTAGAAAACAAAATTTTCATATTGCAAGGGGTTTTATCTTTTTGTTAGATAAAATGTTTGTTATTATCCTCTGGGTGGTATTTCTGTAGCTTTTGTTTTGATATTAAAGTTATTAAACTTGCCTTTTCTGTTCTCATTACCAGAATATTTTATGGGTAAATCCACTTAAGGAACCTATTGTGCTTTCTGATCAAAGTGGAAAACGAAGCCAGGTTATAATAAGCAATTTAATTTTTAATGAGCTGATTGAGGCCCAAGGTCATAACAAAGGGCACAAAAACAAAAAAATACAAACAACAACAAAATTTCTAGCACAGAACACTAATGATAACACCCTACACATGACCTGGGCAAAATAATATTTGGCAGAGTACATCTAAAAGCTACCCCAGTTGTATTTTTTATTTTCTTTGAGAACTCTGACTAAGTCTAAGTAAGGTGTAGCATATTAAATAATACAGAAGCACATAAAAATGCATGAGACTTGTTTTCTGAAAAGAACTTAGCTAGGATGTTTATTGAATTTAAATTTCCCAAGCTCAAGTTTAAATGCTACAGCTATAAGCTGAGCGTTTAACCCTCTAATATCTCTTATAAGAACTTAGAAGGTAGTTAACTACTATCCTGGAGTTTTTGCCAGAATCCTGCACATAACTTCCAGTGAGGTCCTTGGGATTTGCCTTTCAGTCTTCAGAAATAATAAATCATATGTAAGTAGAATCTTTACATAAACGTGGTGTCCTTGCTTTCTTTGTAGTTTGTAAATTAAGTCATCAAACTTTATTATTTTTGAATACAGCCTTGTTTAAGATCTTATTTAGCATATTCTTTGATTTTTACTGGTGGACTTCCTTACAGCTTTCTCTAGCAGTAGAAATATTTATGTCACTAAGCCCTCTAGGAAGCACTTTATGTCCAAGACACACATCATTTTACCCTGACAAAACTGCTATATGTATTGCAAGTAATGTCCTTATGAAACACATTCTGTCTCATTAAAGGAATATAAAATTTAAAATTAAACTAGATATACCTTTACATCTAGCAGAATATAAGCAATAGAGGAGATGCTAATGAGTTCTGCAGGTTCTACAGGTAGTCCATGGATCAAGTCCAGCCCACAGGATGCTTTCATCTGCTTTACTAGCTTTTCTCTAGGGAACAGAAGCAACTGTTTGAGCAGCTAATTGCTGCTGGCACAGCCAAACACTTCATCATGGTACTGTCACTGCCTCTACTCTCCCAATGAGAGGGGAGAGGAAAGAAGCAAAGAGGACAGACATATCTTTTGTGTTCTGCCAACCAAAAGTGGTTGGCAGAACACAAAACTGCCCCCATTCAAAGAGAAGGAGAAATGGTACCCCTGCAGAGCTCCGAARTAACTGTTCTTCCTAAGTGACAGCAGCATGAAACATAGAAGGAGGCATGTGCCTATGCTGGTATCACCCGGCAGAGCCATGAGCTGCAATTTTTACGACAGTCAAAGAGTCTGAAGGCAAAAGCTGAAGCCCAGCTCCTGTGGTTGCTGCAGTGACAGTGACCCTGCTTAGAAAGTTTACACWCTTCCTCAAAACACTTTTTCTTAATAAAACGTGTTCTAATCCCTCCCTTTCTTCCCATTACTAACAATATATGCCATCTCAGTTCAACCAAGAGTTGGAAAATACAACAAATATAAGAGCTGGCTATCTGGTAAAGTATTATTAGAAAAGTATCTAATGTATTTCATCTGTCTTCAGGTTAGGATTGGAGGAGGGCAGAGGGACAATAGTACTATGTGATAAGAGGTTTTCTATGGACCACAGAACACAATTTGAGAACCACTGACTTGTGTGATCACATATCAGTCATTTAAACACACACTAATATGAAAAGGATTAAAATGAATGTCATGTTATGTCCCATTTGTGCATTATGTCACCCGTTTCAGGTGTGTTGCAGAAGTGTAATCCCACTTGTTAGTTGTACAGGAGCTAGACATGGCCCTTATCTCTCCTGATAACAAGAACAGCTTGTCATAACCAGTGTATACTTTGAATTTTATCAAAGGATTTTGGTTGCTATTTCTTTGGATGTTTTTTTTTTCCCCCCATTTCCTTTAAAAATACTTTCAAATCAATGCCCCTGAGATTTTGTCTACATAATTTCTTATTTCCACTAAAAGAGAAGAAGGAGAAGGAGAAGGAGAAGGAGAAGGAGAAGGAGAAGGAGAAGGAGAAGGAGAAGGAGAAGGAGGAGGAGGAGGAGGAGAAGGAGGAGGAGGAGGAGAAGGAGGA
>JAYKAV010000306.1:20040-74333 GCA_035582835.1 Phoebastria nigripes | reverse complement strand
GAGAAAGAGAAAGAAAAGGAGAAGAAGAAGGAGGAGGAGGAGGAGAAGGAGAAGGAGAAGGAGGAGAAGGAGAAGGAGAAGGAGAAGGAGGAAGAAAGAAAGAGGAAGGAAAAAGGAGAGAGGGAAGAAGGGAGGGAGATTCATTCTCAGTGAGGATGTTTGGTTTGTGGAAAGAATCTAAAAGAATGAGGACGGGGGAGTGGAAATGATAGAAAATATAATGAGTAGGTAACAGAGGACTGAGGACTTACAAGTGTCTGGAGATAATACCAAGTTAACCTATGCCTTTAATTTGTTGTTTCAATAGAAAGGATATTGTACAAAGAGGTGTTAGGATATGATTTAAATATGATGCACATATGCAGATTATCCATTACTTGCACAGTGCAAGCTTCTTTACTGTATTTTATCTATATATTATTGTCATAATGTGTTACTCTACTACATCTGGAAGGGGCATCATCAGTAACTCATCAGCAATCCAGTAACTGGATTGGAAGACTGCTTCAATTTCCTTCTTCTGAAGGTGCACAGAGATGGACACATTGCTTCACACCTTTTTGGGGAAAATAATACAGATCAGACAAATCTGATATAACACATAAATGCATTTGGTTTTGCCAAACTGCTGTTAGAAAAGCTTTACAACAGCTTTACAATTGCTGTTGTAAAAGCTTTAAAAAAACTTYAAGAAAATCAGAATCAATCACTTAGTTTTGAATTGATTAATATTTCATTCAACATATATGGATGATATGTATTTTTATTTACTTTTAAGTTGTGCTAGATATACTGTGATTTTTTGTTTGTTCGTTTCAGCCTGATCTAAAATTAAATTTTGCTTTATTTTGGGGGACTTCAAAAGAAGAACCCTCTTTCCCAGTTTGTTTAGATAGTTATGTAATTGCGGTAAAGAAACCTAGACTGTTTCCTCAGTCTAAAAATCTAAAAAGCAGTACACTGCTTGCTGTTATTTTTCCCTCTAATTCAATTCCTCTAACTTATCCTGAGCTCTTGTCAATTTTCAGGAACTATACCTCTGTCTTCAAGCATTGTCGTGAATTTTGGATTGTCAGCTGAAAACACAAACAGAAAACCAGCAGTTGCAGGTAATAAGATTTGATAGTAGCAGAAATTACATATAGGACAGATGCCCAAGACAGTATTGGACATGATGGAAGTAGGTGTCCATTAACCTAGAATGTAGTCACAAAAACGGTATAAACACACTTTAAATTAACGTAAACCCAACATTGCTCCTGAAAGAACTCTGGAATGGCATTGAATCTAGAGAAATCAATAACATTTACTAGAGAAAAGAAGCTCAAAACTCAACCTGTATTTGTCATTATAAGCCTACTCAATGCAGTCTCTGTACCAGTATTACATACTTCTTGCATGGGCAAGAGAGTAACAGCGTGCATACCTCTCCACCTACTAAAGCATGTAAACTCAATAAACTCAACAGAATACTTCAGCAATAGAAGTGTAGAGAAAAAAATCCGTAGTCACAGTCCTGGGAGTGACAGAAATTTGTCATAGCCTGAAATTTGTAGTCTCCTGTGTTCAAAATGCAAAGATGACTTGCTTAATCTTTCAGTCCAGAATGTTCATTCTTTTACAAAGTCTTGACGTTGAACCAGTACACTCAGTGATGTACTGCCTTTGTACAATACAGGTATGGAAAAGACCTGATGGCAAATTACATTTAAAAAAGCAACACGAACACCACGTGGTCTTTTCACATTATCTGAAAGCAAGAGTCAATTTCACAGCAATTCAAAGATACCAACAATATATATTACAAATAATCATGATGCAAACTGTGGTAATTATTGTGGCATTTGTCTTCTCTGATGCTAGGAAAATCCTAGCATACCTAAACTGAGCAACTCAATTTCTGTTTTGTGTACTCTGTCTTCCCAAAACTTCAATGTGGAGTTATTAAGAAAGTAACACTACACGCATGACCCTTTACAAATAGTATCAAGTCAAATTACAGTCTTTGCTTGCTGACCATTGACCTAACTAAAGATTTTGACAATGTAAATTATAAGGGACTCTTGAAGCTTTTGCAGAGCTGTGAATGCCCTGCAAATTTCATTTCTGACATATTTAAGTCTTCTGTAACAAGACGATGGTTAGAGAGGTGGAAAATGGCAAGATCTCTTTAATATCATAAATGGTTTCCATACTCCTTTCCATCTTGTCTCTGTTGTGCAGATGGAAGCAGTTTGTGCCATTGGCAGAGCTATATTTATTCAGTTTCTTACTGATGCAAGTTGTTCAGTCTGCAGACACATGTGGCTGATTTCTTCATTAGTGAGCTGCTTTTTGCTGCTGACTGTGAGTTGGTAGCTCACTCAGTCAATAACATTCAATTTACTATTGAAGACTTTCCTTGTGCATACTATCCCTTTACTTTTTCTATGAACTTAAAAGACAATGGAAGCATCAAACCAACCAACATAGTGGCACGAGCACATGCACTCACACTTGCCACTTAGCAAAATTTTCTCAAGCCTATAGAATGTTTTTCTAGTTAGACATCATTCAGATACAGACACATTGTGAAACTGCTTCCACATTGCCAACTTTAACTCTTAATTTGAAATATTAGCGTACTGACCATGTAGCCATGAGAAGGTCAGTCCCCAAACATGCTCTGGGCACTTGTTCTCTGAATACTCCAGCATGTTCATGAGACATAGACAATTTTTCTCTCTACATGGGAAACTCAGTTTTATAGGGCACTGCTTCCAGTATATCTGGAAAATTGAATGACTACATGCTTCTAACAGCAAAATCCTTAAATAACAACAAATATTGAAACTAATGTCCTGATCCCAAAAACTTGGCTATGATAATGATTAGACAATATGGCCCAACTCTCAGATAGTTATGATTAGTGCACTTAGAATTGCCTTCTTCTAAGATAGTCAATGCAAACTGCAATATCCTTTGAAACATAATGAGAGTTGTCGTGATTTAACCCCAGTCGGCAACTAAGCACCATGCAGCCGCTCACTCACCCTCCCCCTGCCCCCGGTGGGATGGGGRAGAGAATCGGAAGGGCAGAAGTGAGAAATCTCATGGGTTGAGTTAAGAACAGTTTAATACTTGAAATATAATAATGATAATAATAATAATAACAACAACAACAATAATAATAAATTGTAATGAAGAGGAAAACAACAAGAAAGAGAGAGAGAGGAACAAAATCCAGGAAAAACAAGTGATGCAATTGCTCACCACCCTCCGACTGACGCCCAGCCCATCCCCGAGCAACGATTGCTGCCCCCTGGCCAACTCCCCCCAGTTTATATACTGAGCATGATGTCATACGGTATGGAATACCCCGATGGCCAGTTGGGTCAGCTGTCTTGGCTATGCCCCCTCCCAGCTTCTTGTGCACCTGGCAGAGCATGGGAAGCTGAAAAGTCCCTGACTAGTGTAAACACTACTTCGCAACAACTAAAACATCAGTGTGTTATCAACATTACTCTCATACTAAATCCAAAACACAGCACTCTACCAGCTTCTAGGAAGAAAATTATCCAAGCCAAAACCAGGACAAGAGTATACTATGCAAATCTGAGCATAAGAAGGCAGTTTACAGAGCAGCAAATTCAGTATATTCCAGCTAACTCTAATTAGCCTATGATGCCTTTCTAAAGTTTCATAATAATATTTTGTATCACAGTGCCATAGCGTTCCCTTTTCCTCAAATGGAATTGAATAAATTTTTCTGCACTCACTGGGGAGACCAGAGCAAGAGAAGATATTGCTGGCCTGTCAGCCAGCCTGGAGTAAAGTCCAGTAGTTCTTCCAGAGGAAAAGAGCTGCACAGGAGCCTGGACTGTGTCTTACTCCTGTAAGCACTCTCTTCTGCTACGATATCTTTCCTGTGACATCGATGTGACTTACCGACCGGGTGGTAGGGGTTTTTTTTGGAACTGCTGGGATAGCCCAAGGGCTCCTAGTGACCATCAGCCAGATGCCCAATCATATGTGAAAGAAGCTATAAGCCATACAGAAATGCAACACAACGTTCAGTAATTTTCTTGCAGCTTTTCTCTCTCCACAGATCAACCCCTAAGTAATAAACCTTTCTGCTAAGGACAATAGAGCTAATGAGCTTTGCTACACCATATGTCCATCAGCTAGGCCATAACTACCTCCCCTGTCTCCTGGTATTACTGGCTACAAAGCAAGAAGGAACATTATAATCTTTTAAAAGATTAAAGATTTCATTTCCCCTGGATTAACTCAGCTAAAATCCACACACATTCTTCTAAGGCCTGTGAGAAAACTTCCATAGTCTAAATGAACAAAGTAATTGTTTCCTAAGATTAGACCACTGACACCTCATGAGAAAGAATTTTTATCCAAGTTTATTTCCTAACTCTCTTCTGAGTGATGCAATAATATCCATGTCTAATGGCTCTCCTTTTTTTAATTTTAAATAAGTTCCCTTTTATTGTATGAGTTGTCACACCAACTTAGTCACTGACTGAAACCCTAAATTTTTCTTGCAACAAATCAAAGTTTGTGTGGCAGTACTTTTAACTATAATTTGACCCATTGTTTTCAGTGGAGTTAAGCCACTTAGGAAAGCAATATTCCATTACATGAGAAATTTCAGGTGCCTGAAAATTCCTGAACACAAAGGAACAGATATGTTGAAATTCTGAACATTAATATTGCTACATTTAGTATTGTATATCTCATCAATGCCTATTTGTTCAGACTTCCAGATCCAGTACTTGCTGGATACTTCTTAAGAGTCATCGTGATGCCTTTGAGTACTGTTCTACAGCACTTTACAATTTGCAAATCACTATCTAAAAGGAAATACAATAGGTGACAATTTATATCTTTTACAGCTTTCAAAAGTTAGAAAGAGTACGGCTTTCATTTCACAGTCAATATAACCAGGTGAGGAGCATGTAAGGAGCAGGGCTGCACTCATTGCAGAACAGAAGTATTATTCATGCAAAAACATGCAGGAAATCAATTGAAAACCCAGAAACAGAATACTTAGTTCCTAGWTTCATGTCAATGTTAAACATATTTTTGCAATACTTTGAATAAAAGATACTTGTTGCGTTTTTTAGCTTGTATTGACTCCTGTTGACCAGCTAAATAAGCGGATTACAAATATATATCAACTGATGAAAAAAAAAAAATTATAAAAAATTTTCCTCCTATAAAGCAATTTACTTCTTAAATTACACAATGAAGAGAAATAAATTATTTAAGTTGCAATTTATGATACTTTTTTTTTTTAGAAATGGCATTTTGCACTTTATTAGCTCTATTCTGTTAAAGGCTGGTGAACAATTCTTGTCTGATTAGATTTATGACAGATCTTACCGAAAACTACAAATTTGAGCGTGTATTGGTTGTGATGTTCTTTATAAAAATAGGATGTTATTTGAAAGTGTTTATAATAATACATATTTCTACATTTCCTGTTTTGAAAAGGAGATACTATTGTGACTTCAAATGTAGAGAGAAAATGCTTTCTGAATCTGAAGCTACACTTTGGGAAAAATTACTTGCACGAGTTGAAAGTGGTGTTTGTTAAGTATAAATGATCTTCAGAGGAAGTATAATCTTCATTTTTTTCTGTACTACAGAGCATCACACAGACAATAAAAGATTGTAAAATATTTACCAAAAAGAAAAAGATATCTAAGGAGATGTTTTAGACAAAACTTTGGAAACAGCTTTCATTTTCCAGGTCTACTGTAATCAAATTATTCCACCATCTTTTCAGAAGCAAACCCTAATGTTTTCTCTACTCTTTCTGAATATATTCCTACTTGGAAACAGAAAAGAAAAAGCAAGGGAGAGGGAATGCCTTACTATGATACCATTTCATAAACAGAAACTAAAATCAAGAGAAACTTCATAATTCTTCCCTTTGAACTCAGACACACAGTTGGTGAAACCACTAGATTCAAACAGATTTTCTTTTATATATCTTTTATATCTTTTCTTTAGAATTTTGTTCTCCGGCAATATATTTTGGGTTGGGGGAAATGTTTTCTTTTGCTAAAACATTCACTTTTTTCTTATTATTCTTGCAGTCAAGAGGCAATACTTCATTGAAGGAAGAACCAGATGAAAAAAGAAAATAAGAAATCAGGGAAGAACCCATTCCATCCCAAAGGTAAGTTTTCTTGTCCCCTTTAACTTTATTGAAGGCAGTTTCATTACATTGGAACATGCAATACACATTTTTTTCTGGAGGACTTCCAGCCACAGCCAGATTCTCTTAAGATTTTTGAAATTTCATTTAAATTAACAGCTGTCTGTAAATTTCTGTGAAGCTCTCTTTTTATAAGGAAAGAAGGGAGTTGGGGGTAAAGAAAACTCAGGTTCAATAAGTAGTGTTTGGGACTGTTCTACCACTGCCTAGGGACGTTCAGAGAAAAAAATCCTTCTGATTCTTTGATGTTTTCCAGTAAGGAAGGAAGGGAATTAAATTGCCATTGCAGGGAAATTTTAAAGCAGGGACTTGATACTTATGGACAAAAAAAAAAAAAATCCACTTTAAAAAAGAAAGCATTAAAAAAAGAATCCTATTAAAACAGAAAAATAGAATCTAATAAAGTCTTTCTTATAATCTGCAAAGTGATGACATCAGAAAGCAGACAAGCAATTAAAGAAACATGATCCTTCGCATTGTGAGGTAGAGATCTAAACTGAACAGAGGGTCTACAAATATTTGCCTCAAAAGTTATCTGCTTCTAAAATACACACATATATAATAAGTACTGCATCTTGATAATCTTTCAAATCTAAGCATGGTTGTCTATTTTTTTCTACTTCAAAAGTTACTGTACAAGCTCTTTAATACTCTTCTTCACTTTCTGTAGGTGTTCCAAAATTTGAACCATGAAAATGTCTTCTTTTCATTTTTTCTTTTTTAATCAAACTGTTCAAAAGAATCTTTTATTCTGAATCATTAAGAAAAAACAATGGAGGAGCTCCACCTAGGAGGAGGAGTAAAAAGAGGAGGAGGAAGTAACACCTGTAAGTACTGGTTTTAACTCAACATTTTTTCTTCTTAATATGTGATACATTGTGTAGCGTTCCCTGTTCTGTGAAAGAAGAAAGAAATACTCTGACAAACATCAATTCCAGTGGGAAAAAGATAAATCTTTCCCAGAAATCTTAAGTATGGTTTCTAAATTCTTAAATGTTCATAATGATAAGACTCTTCGATACATTTTGAAAAATACGTGCTGCAAAATTGGCTCTAAAATCTTATTTAAAAGTAAATTAAAAAGGTTTTAGTCAATAGCACTTTATCTATTGATTTTGATTTTTATATGACTTTGCCCTTTAGCCACTTTTAAAATGGAAAATGTAATATGTAAAATATATATACTTGTTTTGACATAAAGATAAATTATCTAATTTCTGTAAGCTATCTCAGCTTTGGACAGATGCAGGAAAATTCCTGGGAGGCAGACACTGGGTCTTTGAGGCAACATGCAACACTTTGAAAGTCAGAACACAAATAACCTTGATATGAGAAACAATAATGGTCTCTGCCAATTTATTAAATTGCATCTCTTTTCTACTCACATAACTTCATTGGTCTGGGTTAAGCTTGAAGTGGCTCTTCCCTCAAGTTCTCATTTCTTTAGCACACTCGGTCAGCTAGTGACAGCTTTGTCTCTTCTTTACAAGAAACACAGAGCTGGGTATCAATATATAGATTTAAAATGAATCTCTTATTCTTGGTATCTTGGAGATGTCTAAAATGTATTTTGAATTGGAAAATAGACAGGTTCAATCAACATGTGACAGGTTTTGAAAGGGCTCACACTTCCTTATTATCATCTTTAAAAAAAAAAAGAAGAAGAAAGAATAAAAAAGCATATGAAATATGCTGAAAAACAGTTAGTTGAAGGATCAGTGTGTAGGACAACGACCAACAACTAGTGAATGTGGTAGCTTTAAAATGCATATACATATAATGATTTGAAAAAAAAATCGGGTAAGCAAGATTGTTTCATTATACCCTGCATGATCATCTGCAATAATACTTTTTTTTTAATATTTGCTTTTTAATACTTTTAAGAATTGGCTTAACAATATGCCGTACAGTACTCAGCACTGCAATAGTCCCATTGTCTCAGAGTACATCTAAGCTTTTCAATTTTAATTTTTTGTTCCTTTTGCTCATGACAGATTTTTTCAGAGACTTCAACACAGTGGAAAGGTGGCAAGGACAGAAGGGGATAAAAGCAATTAACTTACTGAAATAAAACAATCAACATAATRCCAAACGGCAAGGGGCTTCTTATGTAGCTACAGCATTACCAGTACCCAAGTGAGGAACTTCTAAGCTATCTGTTGCCACGCCGCCAAAGTACTGATTGTACTAAAGATGTATCCCAGATGCTTCGCGCTCCACTGACACAAAGCAGTCATATGGAACAGCGTACAGCAACTGGGACAGACTCATGAAATGAGATCTCTCAGAGTTTATATAAATTCCTGATCTGATAATAGTACTAGGTTAGAACAATCACAGTCATTGTAATTACTCCTAAATCTGAACCAGCTCTTTTATTTCCATTACTACCATGATTTCTCTATAATCCTTCTCACTGCACTGTATATAGGTATTACCACAGAGCCTGCTTCTGTAGAACAATGTAAATCGAGTACCAATACACCGAAACTTTTGACTAGTTGATCACAAGAGCTTGTATGAACATTAATAGGGGGAAAGCTTAACAATGTTGTGGATGACATACACACGACGCTCCTGCTATTTCAATATGACATATTTGTCTGGTGGATTTTGTAGTGACACTGGGAAACCTAAATTGGATGTGGAGACCTGACGTATTTATTTGCATGTTAATACACTTTTATCCTATATGACTGTTTTCAATAGGAATACTATGGCATTGGATCCAGCCAAAAGCTTGGGTACATTTTAGATTAGTTTTCTGCTTTGATTTCAGTTGAACTTCTTTGCAAGAAGACAAAACAAAAAAATAATCAGAAATATAAATATACATATACATATATATTTCCCTCTATATAAAAACATAAACATACATTTTAGAAGACCTTACATCATCCTCATTCATACAAAGACCTTACTATATGAGTACAATCATTCCTGCAGAAAAACGCTAGTATGTACCTAGAAAATGTGATTTGTATAAACAACTTATGAATTGCAAAATGCAGTACAATTAATTTATGCACAAATAATATCCATAAATACTGCCATCTTCTTGCACTTTTCTGTGACTATAGAATGCTTGCCTTGGTCTGAAAATATATATATATTTTAAGCAATTCATTAATTAAATTTAATATGTTATATTCTATGTGTTATGTTCCTTGATTCTAAAGACTATATCAGGTCCTATATACTTCTTAAGGTCTACAAGGCATAATCCTTAAGTATGGACTATATTATGTTGATATTTTCTAGAACTAACATGACCATTAGCGGAATTTCCACTTTCCTCTGAACTTTACTAAAATGTTCTTCAATCCCTATTTTCCTGTACATCGAGCACCGTCCTACAGATGGAGACATATGTGCACAGGAATATAAAGAGATTGACGGAGGGGAGATGAAACAGAAATTATGTCTATCCCATAAATGAGGAAAAGTTATGATATTACTGACTTACAGGTGTTTTTCCTCACAAATAGGAGACTTACCTTAAATTCAATTTGCTATTGAAATAGCAGATATCTCACAAGGTTTTTTATGTAACTGGCAGACATTTTTCATTTTTGTTTTTTTTAAGTCTTCCAAAAAAAGCTTTAAAATGTCAGTCCATATGATCTATGGACAATTGTGGAAGGATTAGATTTGCACACAAGCTCTTGAGGTACCTTACAAATTTTAGTATAATGATACTATATGGATGATATTACCTTCTTAATGCAAGTAAAGATGAATTTACCACACTTTTACTCTTCTCCCTGCAGAAAAATCCCAAAGTGAAGCTGACTTAATGAAGTGGGTGGAATTTGAAACAAAAATTCCCCTGACGTCTCCTGGAAAAGTCATATTAAGAAGGATGTTCCCCAGCCAGATCCCCTCTCCCTCCCCTTAATCTAAAGTAAGTTTAGAAAATTATTGAATTTTTGAGAAGAATACCTTAATTACTACAAATCAATGAATAAATATACTGATCCATATGCCACATAAGGCATAAATATACTATTTTCCTCTGTCAGTGACAGCTACAATCTTTCTTTTGTATTATTCAATCCTTCTTCCCTAGAAAGGAGCACAATTTCTGGCAGGTTAAAAATGTAAGATGTAAATTAGGAGGACTCCAAAGCAGACCATGAAAAGTAAGTAACCAAAGACATAAACAATTCTTGAAAGTGTAAATAAAGGATGAAGGAAAGTTAAGAAAGAACTGGTCGTATGGCTGGATTTTAAAAGACAACAACATTACAAAAAGCAGCTAAATGCTTTATTTTGTCACTTTTCTCCAGAAGATGGAATAAGTCATGTACAAAGTTTCTGAACATTAGTGGTAAGAAAATACTGGAACAAACAGATAAATTGAAAAGCTGTACTTCATTAGGCCTAGATACAGTTATTCACGAGTTCTGCTGGAGCCTCGGAGTCATCTGGCTGAACTGTGAGCTCTAATGCAGTAGTTAACGGAAAATGAAAAAGGCTGCAGGGTAGCAAATCTACTTATTCTATGCCAGCTATGACTCCAAAATCATGGATACCAGCAGTCAAAAATGATTGCTTTAAAAGGGTATGACATAGGAAAATATTAAAAACCGGTTATGAATTTCTGCCTAATTTGTACAGTGTTARTGCAACAGGAATATCTTCTACTAAGGAGAGCTAAAGTATACTTTCATATTATATAATATAAAAATATACAATTATATAAAAATATAATTATAATTTTTTATTTTCAAAAGTTCTTGACAGTGAAACCTGGGACTGCTCATGGGACAAGAGGAAAAATTTTATCACAGATCAAGCCTTGGTTAATTGGAAAGAGACAGAAAAGAGAAAAGAGAAACTGAAGCATCAGTTTTCATCATCTCCAGTGGTTAGCATGTTAATTAACACATTATTTACTATGTATTTATTCCTGTAAAGGGTCAAGCAGATACTGAAATTTGCAGAGGACATAGAATTGCATGAGCTGTAATGTCAAGATGGTAGGTGAGTGGAGAAAACAAATGAAATTCAATGTTAAAGAATGAACCAATATATACTAGGAGCAATATTTTAAGCAACCCACAAACAATGGATGGTTATAATGGTTATAATTATCTGTAGTGACTCAGCTGAAAAAAACCAGTGTTACATTTCTGGCTAGTAGCATGTAAAGCTTTGCAAAATCCTGTACCATTCAAAAAAACCCCAAACAACAAAAGAACAATTATCTCTAGAGAAGTAATGCAATATACACACACACACACACATATATGTGTATATATGTATTAAAAAACCCAACAACTTACAATGTTCTTCAATGTCATTCTTCCCCCAGCACATGAACCTCAGTACTGATTATCCCATCTTGAAAAAGATAGAGCACAAACAGAAGGGGATTAGAACTGAAGGTTGCATATTGAAACATTTTTCTTTAAGGAGACATGATAAAGATTCTTAGTACGAGGGCATACAATGAAACCATGCAGAACGACAGATATCACACAGGCAGAGCAGCATTTCCAAATATACTTATGTCTAAGGAATTTTAAATGCAAGATTTAAGACTGCTGATTTTCTTTAGGTCCTCTGGCAAATTATACACAAGAAATCAGATGTTCTTGTCTAGAAAGAACATAGAAAGGTTCATTGACATTGAAAGGCAACAAAATGAAAACACACAGAGACACTTATATAAATATATCTACATTTACATACATGTGTGTGTAAACAAAATGCATAATTGACTTATGTAATTCAGTGCATTAAAATTCCATAGTAGAAGAGGAGGAATAWACATAAAAGAACAGGATAAAACCAGTAAGATGTAACTACGGATAATGATATTTGTCACAGTTACCGTAAGAAAGGAAACATGTTGCATGTCAACCTTGCAATCTATTTAGTGGTGAGCTTGCACAAGCAAGCCGAATCCTCTGGCAAGTAATTTGGGCAGAAACTCAGCAGATGACAAAATCATGTACATTCAGGGAAGGAGAAAAGGCACCTTCCTTCCTCCTGAGCAAAACAGCTTGTTTTCTCTCAGAGGTCACTACCAGAAATTCCTTCTCTCAACTGACGCACTATTTTACATGGAACACATCGGTCGAGAAAGGTGTTATCACGGGTCTGTCACTACACCACATTAAACATGGTGAGGATTTCTTTTTGGTAGCAAGACCTCAGATTGCTAAGACTCATGGAAAACATAACTGGAAAATTAATGTTTAAGGCTTGGAAATTGACTGATTATGTTGGATTAGAAAACRAAATATAAAAATCCAAAGCATTGCAGGTTAGCCATGGGGGCTGGACATCAGAGCTTATTTAGTTCAGTCAAGAAGACTGTCTAGGTAGAAACCTGTTTTTCGCTGGTTATCTCAGACTGATTAGGACAGGTACACTGCTCAGTCGGGTGGTATGAAGAACAGAAATTTAGAAAATGCAGGGCAAAGATATCTTGATGGAATAAGAAAGAAATACAAGTGAGGCAAAGCAAACCATGATTTTACATATTGGGCATCCTGGCTGTTCGTTAGTGAGGGTGAGGTATCAGCAGAATAAATAACATCCTTTATGGGGAACTTACTACGCAACTATCCAGTATATTTCTTGCTGATGAAAAACAAGAGTGAAAAAAATCTCATGATGATGATCTGATCTAATACAGTAATTTTTACTTTCACATTATTAAAAGGGAAATTATAATCCTCTAATACAAGTGCTTGCTCTAAAATTCCAAAATGTAATAAAGTACCTCTCAATTTAAAACTTTAACATATCTATAAAATAATTTAGTATCTATTCTAATGTAATATTAGAATATTTAGTACCTATTTTAATTTAATATTAGAATATATGGACATAACTTTGACCAGTTTTATACATATGAAAGGTTTAGAATCTTCTAAAATCTTTAACAATTAGTTAAGGGAATATTAGAAGATGAAAGGGGAGCATGAGGTGAAAATACTAGTGTTATGCATATCAGTACAGGAAAAGTGTGTTACATGCAAATTTGGTGCTAAATAACACGAGTTAACATGTTGTTCCACAAACCTGACTCACACAGACTTATTTTAAAACAATTAAAATTGTACACTTAAAAATCACATTGATCAGARTATTCAAGGACAGAAAGAACCACGTATATCATAGGCCCTTATATTTGCCTCTGACTTAAATTTAAATGTTTTATTTGGTTAAAGCATAATCTGCACCTGATCAAAAGACAGATCCAGATTTTATTTGAGTACCTGAAGGAACTCAATGCAGAATTTATCGTTGTTTTGGGGAGTTTGTTCTTATAGTTGATCTCATAATGAAAAATACATACTGTATTTACATTTTAATGAGTTCTGGTGGCAATCTCCAGAAAGAAAAACTAGGAAGTCTTTCTCCATTAGACTGAAAAATTCACTAGTATCTGATATTTTCCTCTCTTACCAGCTAACTAATCTCTTTAAATACTCAGTATTAGMTATTTTCTTCAGTTTCCAAGCACTTAGGGCTCTTTTCTGTAAGTTTTCTACTTTTCAGCTTCATTTTATTGTGTGGGCATAAGGAGCTGATACAACATTCTTTTATCAGCTTTATCTATACTATACATGTGAACAATTTAATCTCTATTCTCCTAACCACTACTTATTTCTACATATAACAAATAAAGAGAAAAACTCTTTTAAATGCAACATGGTAGTGTGTGTGTGGATGATAGTGACTTCACTATCTATTTTATGACCTTTTAATTATTTTCAGAATAATTATTTTCAAGGGTACAATCCCAATTTTGAAAGTGTCGCTTATGTATCTAATTTCTAAGCATACAACTATCCAGGCAGCTGTACAAAAGCACTTACTTTTATCAGCCAAACTTTTAACATTCTCAAAGAAAGAATTCACATTTGTTTGACAAGACTTTATCTTCCAAAACCCTTCTGCCTTGAATTCTAGCAGTAATAGTCTGTATTCAAAGCTTTTGAACTGTTATGTATAGAAACCCACCTCACCATTCTATTAGCTTCTCTTTTACAACATGGGTCACGTTGCTTGGGTTTCTATTTTGGTTTTTTTAAGCTTTAATGTCACATTCACTGCTTCCAGGAGTTTCTAGAGTATTCCAAGTTTCCTCTAAAATGAATACAGTATACATCTACTTCTGAATTCAGTTCATCTGAATCAGCTCCTTTCAAATATTCATCATAAAAATACTGCTTAATTCTTTCCTTAGAAACTAATTGCTTGGAAAATACTTCACCATCATTATGGAATACGAGTGCACTTTCCTACTTCTTTCCAGAAACAGAAAAGAAATAGATATTGAACCCTTTCTTTTTTTCTGTCATTACTAGCAATTTGATGCTCTTAAACTTTTAATGGTGCCATTTGTATATATAAGGAGATATTCCTTTTTCCCTCTAATATAATGTAACATATATTCTATTGTCCTTAGCTAAGCCAAGGATTGGTCTCACTTCCACTATACTTCATAGCTTCTAGTTCATATCAAATCATACTTGCCTTCCCACTTTTTACACTGTGATATTATATACACTTTTTTTTCCTAACTGGTGTCCTCATATTGTCACAAAACAAAGCTGGGTTTTTAGAAGTTGCTTTTCTCGAACATGGTACAGTGGCTATTTGGCTAGCTACTAAGCTTCCTCTTCTTTAATTTACCTTTCAGTCACAATCTCATATCTACTTACACTTTTATCTCCAAAGAATGTCCTTCAGAACACGTTTAACTTTGAGAAATTAGCCTCTTTGAGGTATCAGTTCTCTACATTATTGCTAAGGACCTTCCTCTGTTTACCAACAGTAAGTACGATCAACATAAAACCACTGGTCCCTAGGCAACTGTAAACTTCCATTACAATAATTAATTAATCTTTATCTAGCCCAATAAAGTCCAAAGTGGAATGAGTGCATGTAGAGTATCTAGCTATACATCTCCTAAATTGAATTCCCAAATAGCAATTCCATTTTTCTTAGGAAGGAAAGAAGGGAATTTAAAAAAAAAAAAAAGAAAAAATTTAAAAAATCATATATTTTAGGTTTAGAAGAGTAAATATTCTAACCATCTTTTTTCCCCATAGCTACAAATGAATTTTCTAAATATCAAATTTCAGGTAAAAAAATTGAGCATGTGCATAAATGTTTGCAGACTAGGAAGTCCATGAGCAGAGAAGGGATTCCTAGGAATTGAAAAACAAAGTGGTTTTAAATATCAACATTATGAACATTTCAGAATGTAGTTCCTCTCTGTGGCAATCTAGATTTTTTAAAACTTCACTATATACATGGGTCACGTGTATATATATAATTCTGCAAACAGTTCATTTTAGCAGTTATTTGGCTGCGTACACTGGAGCAATACAGACCACAAGTCTGCAAAACATATTAGTTTCAGATCAAGAGTGCTGAATGTAAAAAAGTGTAACAAGTGGTTTAATTCCTTGAAACGAAGCCAATAGGTACAATAATTTCAGAAGGCAAAACAAAATAAACTAAAATGAAAATTATAACATCTTTTTGAAAAGCGGTAGAGAACGGAACATTTTCTTTTCCACCTATAAATGTCAAATATCTATCATTATACCAAAATTCCAGTTGTGAAATGTATTACTTCAGACAAGTAATTTTAACAGTTAAGCTCTCTTTCAGTTAATTTGTTCARATATCTTTTCCAGACATCTCTATTATATATGGGCTTTCATCTTTAAATTTTGCTTGTTAACATCAGTTCTTACTATTACAGTCACAGATAGTTTCCATTGCAACTTCTTGATTTCTTAAGTTCATAATCCTGTGAAGCCTTGAAGCTAACTTTTTCTAAATTTTTTTTTTTTTTCTGAAGTGTGTATATTATTATAAAACACTCAATAGGACCATTACAATGCAATAGCACCATTTATTCCAGTACGAGCTATAGAAGAGGTTCCAAAACCATATAAGAGCAGCCAGACTGGACTAAATCAAAGACGCTTCTCACCCAATACCCCTCCTTGTCAAAAAGCTGTTTGCCGCGTAAGGTGATGTCTAAGCGTAGACAAGCATATAGTGATGATTTCCTTGAAAACTCTCCCAACATTTGGCACTACGTGGCTCAAAACAGAGCTCGAGTCAAAGATGTCGTCTATGTTTTTTTTCACTATATTCTTCTTCCTAAGAACATTTAAGCGCAGTTAAAACTGTCAGCATTCACCATGTCCTATTGTATTGTACCAACTAACCTGGAAATTATAGCAAATGTCTTTCACTTTCCATTATTTCCCTGTTCCAGGGAATTAGAAAGGTTATCTTCATCTTCTCTTAGACCTTTCTATCAAGCAATCTTTCCAGGTGCAAGAYGTTTTTTGTGTCTTGCTTAATAGGGTGTATACCTTTATGTCAATATTTACATGGCCAGCAGGAAGTACCTGAGTGCTGAATAAAAAATACCACTAGGAGAAGATACGGTTATTCTGAACATTTATGGTACCAAATATTTTTAAAAGACAATGTATGGTGGAAAAGGCTCAACTGGCAAGAGACAGTATAAATATCTGCCCGTTATGTGTGACTGCCCAATCAGAAGCAAGTCATGACAGAAATTGCTTAATACACTTGATTCCCACTAAAATGTGTCTCAAAAAAAAAGAAGAAAAAAGAGGAAAAAACAAGATGTTCTATTACAGAGAGGATTATAAGCATTGATTCACTCCAAATCAGAAAAAGCACACTGCTCAGGATCAGCAGAACATTTCTAATGCAGCTCACATCAGGTTCAACTTCAGCACTTCAGACATGTTTTGCAGCAGTAGGCCACCCATCAACATGCTCATACACAACACTTTGGAAGATTTTTGGTTCAGCTCTACAGCTCTGACCTGAGCAGGGCTATTCTCTGGACAAATGCCAGAGAATCATGACAATTACAACATATTGCCGCAGTGAATGGTATTCAAGCATCCTCAAAATATACAAAAAAGTACTCTTTTCAGAGTATGACACAAAAAATGTTCCCTTTATGACACAAAAATTTACCAGTGCATCTGACACAGATGAAGAAGCTCTTCCTGGCTGCTGAGGGACACAGGTGACGTGGGGCCATATGTGAATGTTTTAGAGTCACAGTAATGATAACAGCTGATGTGACATCCCTATCTTTCATAGAATAGAATCACAGAATATCTCAAGTTGGAAGGGACCCATAAGGATCATCAAATCCAACTCCCTGCTCCTCGCAGGACTACCTAAAACTAAATCATATGACTAAGAGTGTCGTCCAGATACTTCTTGAACTCTGACAGGCTTGGTGCTGCGACCGCTTCCCTGGGAAGCCTGTTCCAGTGACCGACCACCCTCTCAGTGAAGAACCTTTTCCTAACGGCCAACCTGAACTTCCCCTGACGCAGCTTCATTCCATTTCCTCGTGTCCTATCGCTGGTCACCAGAGAGAGGAGATCAGCACCTGCCCCTCCACTACCCACCTTGAGGAAGTTGTAGACTGCGATGAGGTCAGAAGATTCAGATCATCTTAGTTACCAGAATAGAAAAGGGCTGTAAACAACTCCCACTACCAAAGGCAGCTGCTCTTTCTCTTTTATCTGGAAGCCATTGACCTCACCTGTGGTTGTATGTTTCCTTAGAATAAATCATTTTCCCCTAACCAAACAGGAAAAGTAAGCTGTGGTCAGACCCAGAACTTATTATTCAAATGTATTCATATCACCTCAACTTAAAGGCTTAATTTACAGGGAAGCAAATCTTCTTCCTCTAACACAGCAGCCTGAGAGTATCAACATTTTCTTAAAAGGCTACAGATTTTCTTTCTCTTTTCCAGTCTTTATGATGGTTTTTCCCTCTTCCAGATCTGTTTACTGACATGCCTTTCTTTTAAAATATGCAACATTAGTACACTTCTCCTAATCARTTATATATATTCATCTTTGTTTACAGAAACTGGAAAACAGGCCAAAGACTGAATTCTCTCATAGCCCTTGGACAGGCTAAGGTAAATGCAACGCTTTGCTTATTGGGTCTGAAAAAGGGAGAATTCTTACTTTTTCTTGCCTTTGAAATGCTCACAGTAGTAAAATATTCCAAATCCTGGCTAGCTGAAAAACCTATTCATTAAATCTTTATAAGACTGCAATAATTAAGTAAGATTTCATAACATATTAAATGTTATCCACCCATAAATTTAACATGCACTCGGGCAGAACTCTTGATTCTTTATACCATAGGCCAGGATATGATTTTTGACACAATTTTAAAACTCAAACTGTCCAATATATTCTTGCTAGTTTACTCACAGCTTTGCCTGACATATTTATAAATTGTGATCAAAAGCATTTCAGCTACCTGAAAAGAAATTGAAAAAGGAGTGGAAACTTCCCTGTTCAGCTGTGGAAGAAAAATCCATCTTTTTTGTAAAAAGCCTCCTGCACAGATAAAATGGCTGGGGGTAGAAAACAGTGTTTATTTTGGATAAAATTCTTACTGATGAGCTGTGTCTCTTGACATTTAAACAGAACTTGCTCAGATTTGACTGATTTGAATATTTGAAAATATTAACACATATGTTTAATTTTCTGCTGAGATCATTAGATGCATTTCTGAAGTACAACATACTGCACAGGACGTGTATCAGCAACTACATGTAATATTAGCAGCTCTTCAAGCCCTTAGAAGTAGGATTTTAAGAGTCCAGACAGAAAACAGGCCGTTAGAATAAAGAAAGCTAGTTTTAAGGTTGTATCAGTGTTGGTGGGTCGCAGTGAGGGCTGAAATTTTTTTTATTTAGCAATCTCAATTTGAAACACTTTAAAACACCAAAATGCCAAGTGTAAGATCATAGGGATTTAAATGATGAAAGAAGCCAAATGAAGGCAAGTAAACAACACAAGATGAAATTTTAGAAAACATAGCTTTGCTTTCTCTTTTTCCTTTCTGTTTTTACGCCTTTTTTTTCTCCTGGTTTTCTTAATTTTAGCTATTTATTCCTAGCCTTCTTGTATATTTCTCAGCTATGACTCCAGAACACTGAATAATATTCTGCTTACATAACTCAGGTGAACAGTCAATACATTAAGTAGCCACTAAATTCATTATTAGTTTGACTTCGTCAAGTCAAAGTCCTGTTGAGGTGGATCCACCTGCCTAAGGAATTCATTTTGATGGAAGCAGATACAATATGCTAGTATATGATAAGTCTTGTTAGGGGCTTTGCTGTTTTTAGATAGCGCTTCCTTTTCTTAGAATCCATATAAAAATAAGAGAGTCTCAGTTTACTCATAAATAAATGGCTTTTTAAGATCTGTGGAACAGTTGAAATTTCTAATAGCGTATTACAGTATAAGTGTCAAACTAAATTTAACTGAAATCACTGAGGGTCTTTTCACTGACTTGGACAAGTGTTGTTATAGGCCCATCATTAGTAAAGTAGTATCTTCATTAATCGCCCATATTTTGAAAATATAGTAGTTTATTTCAGTGAAAGACACTCTGTGCTCTTCTGAACAAATACTTGCTGAACACTGAGAGTTTACAGATTAAAATAACAGTCAACTTTTTAAATATTGCTCACTAAATGTTACCTCAAGTTGGTGGCATTCTTTCAGGCATGGAACACATCTGTCATTTGCATTTCATTGACCTCGAAGCTTACTGGTTAGAGATGAAACTTCACCTATTCAAAGCAAGCTCTTTAAAACATTCAGACAGATTTTTTTTACGTGCATTTCACTTTTTAATTTCCTACTGTTCTTCTTCCATTGAGAAGGCACTGTCTGAACCCAAAGGGATTTCCACATCTAGCTTTCATGCTTTTTGTTGCTACATGGCAGTGACCGCTAGATTGGCAAATAGAGTAATTGCCTTTGAGAGATTTCTTTAAGGATGTTAAGAGCATGAACTTCATTCTTTTTAAGTAGCTTCTTAAATAAATGCTTCAAAACAAAGTCAACTATTGATCCAATTCTTTGAATAAAAAGTTCTCCCCATCTGACAATAGGATTTACTACTGAAGACAAAATGTACATTAATCTTTCTAGTTTATTGTCTTCAGTTGACAAAGGTAGAATTACAGAGTTGCTGCACAAAGAAGGATTTGTACCCTCTGTTTGAAATGACTAATCTACATAAATTCATTGACCGACTTAGGATAAAAGCAATCTTTACATCTCTACGTCTTGTCACCTGAAGAGAAGTAGGGATATAATTTATGCTTTATTGCCTAGCAATATTGTTGAGTAACTGTTTATTCTCTAAGCACATTTGTGATTTCCTTGTTTGTTTATTGTAGTGCTGTAAGTATTTTTTTTTCCCCTGGAAGTGAAAAAGAACATCCAGAATGTCTATTTACTGCCAGAGGAAAATTTTATCTGCAGGGAATTTTATCCAGGAAAAACCAACCAAACAAGTAACACCTCCCAACACCCCCATCAGAGTATCTGGAAGAGTTTGTACCAACTTCGCAGATCTTACACTTCTGTCTGCTACCACTGGGACATCTAATTTGAACCCTAATTTCTAAAGGGGGAGGGATGGGAGAGAAGACAAGAATGTCAATATTCTGTCTGTCACGTGTGTGTACAGCGGGATAAAAACAGCCACCGTGGGACAGAAACGTTTTTTTCCCACTGACAGCTGCAATGAGAAGCTGAGCTAGGACGGATACTGCAGGAACAGTGAGGGGAATCCTTCATGCAGTCTCACCTCCGCAGCTTTTAACTTACGTTCCCTTTCCTTGCGATAATCGTAGTGGTGTACTTGGCCCTAAGGAACGGACAGGTGAGACCTACTGTGTTGCTCGAGTTGCATGTGGATTTGGGGGACGGGGGAGGAAAAGGGCAATAAAACCAGCAAAGGTTCAGCAGCCGGTAAGACAGAAGTGAAATAAAGCTTGCTCTGCACTGGTCACACATAAGCTACAGCAAAACGTAAAAGCGATGCACACAAAGTACACTGCGGCTAGCGAGCCTGTAGTCTCCTTGAAAACAAGCTTCGTGCAACGTTACCGGAGATACGCGTACGTAAACACACATACAGAGGCACTTACATACACACGAGCGTGCCCGTATGCTCACACGGCGAGAGAGGCATACACTCCAGTGCACGCACACCCGCTCCCGCCCAGGGCTGCCGGCCGCACGTTCCCGGCGCCGCCGCTGCCGCACCGCGGCGAAGCCCGCTCCCGCCGCACCGCGGCCGCCGGGGCTCCCCACGGGCGGGGGCCGCAAAACGCCGCCGCGGGGCCCCCCGGGCTCCTCGCAGCAGCCGCGCGGTACGTGCCGGCCACCCTCCTTCCCGGCTCCGGTCACCAAGCATCCCCCTGCCCGGCTGCCCCGTCCCTGCGGTGGCCAGGGGCAAGACGGGGACCACCCTCCCGCCCCCGCGCCCCGGTGCGGGGGACGGGGCGTCCGGGGGCACCTCCCGCCCGCTCTCCGCTCTCGCCCAGCAGCGGCGCGGCGGTTGCCCCGCTCCCGCCCGCCTCCGCTCCCGCCTCCCCGCGGCGCGCCCGCCCCCCGCCCGGCACCCGGGCAGCGGGCGCTGCCGCCGGCCGCAGAGCAGCCGCGGCCACGCTGCRCGGCGCGGAGGGACCGGGGCTGGCTCGGCGGCGTGCGGGCGGGGAGGGAAGGCCGGGGAGGGGGGAGGGAAGGGGAAGTAGAAGGGAAGGGGGGGGGTGCGTGGAGGGGGAGGGAGGGGGAGAAATCAAATAAATAAATAACCTCCGCACCAATAAGAGAGGCAGCGGCTGCCGAGCAGGCTGGGATCGGATGGGAGAGGTCCTTCCTGGGCTGTATTTGTTTGTTTGTGACTGGAACTGCAAAGTTCAGAGCCAAACGTGTTGCCTTCCGGCGGCGGCGACCGCCCCACCTCACCTGCTCCGCCGACGGGGTGCCTGCCCGGCCCGGGGCGTCCCCGCCGCTCTGCGGGCCCTCTGCCCGGCATCCTCCCTGCCGCTGGGGCCGAAGGACGGGAGAGGAGCGCGGGGCTGCGTCTCTCGCCTGCCCGCCTTCCCCTCCGCGGCTGCCGGAGGGGCAACGGACAGGTGAGTGCCTCTTTTCCGCACTTCTGCCCAGCACGGCGCGGAAGCTGCCTCCGCTCCGTAGTTATCTGTCACTGCAGGAGCTGCTCATTTATCAAACTTTGCCTCCTGTTGGCTCCCGCACCCCCCGCCTTGCCTTTTGCAGGCGGGCGAGTGCCCGGGGTTAACGGGTTTTGTGCAGAGGGAAGCCGGGGCGGGGGGGTGTCCCGCTCTGCAGAGCGCAGTTCAGCCCTCATCGGGAGAGGCGGCTTGTCCGAGCCGTGCGCCCCTCCTGCCGCTCGGGGCTGCCGCCCGGAGCCCCTCGCCCCTCACCCCCCGTGCGAGTTGGCAGCGCGGGCGCGGAGGCGGCGCGGGCGCCCGGCGGAGCGAAGTTTTTTTTTTTGCCCTGGAGGAGCCCGCGGGGCCCGTGCAACAGGCACCGTCCTGCGGAGGGAGGGAGGGAGGGAGGGCGGGCGGCGGAGGGGCGCCTCGCCCGCCGGAGTGGGGCTGCCGGCGTCCCCGAGTGGACCTCTGCCCTTTTAGGTAATTTCGCTTTGTTTCCAACACCTCCAAGGATTTGCCTTGCCGGGAGCCTGTGCCGTGCGGCCGCTTCCGAGCGCCTAGAAGCAACCCTCGGAGGCACGCCTCCTCCTAAGAGGGAGAGAAACTTGCCGATCCGCATGAGGGATGGACGGGGTGTTTTCACCCGGCTGCGCGGAAGATGCACGCCGGGCGGCTCTGCCCTTCCCGCTCTGGGGGCGCCCCCCGGGCAGGGAGGGAGGAGGGGGCTGCGCGGCGCTGCGCGGGCGCCCGGCAGGTGGAGCCGTGGGGAGCGGCGGCGGCGGCAGCGACTTATCTCGGCTTAAGAGCGTTGCAAGCCGAGCCCCGCAGGCTCCGGTGCGAAGCGGGCCGGTGTCCCTGAGCCCGCACCTCCGCGGCCGGAATGGGTCCTTAAGCAGGGCTGCGGCGGGCGGCGAGCAGGGCTGCGGCGGGCGGCTGGCGGGTGCGCGCCTTCCTGTGAGGGCTGCAGGAGGCCGGTGGAGACGGCGTGCCCGGGTGTTAACGTTACCTCTGGTCACCCACGTATTTTTCTACCCGTGATTGTCTTTCTGGTTGTCACTGTGTACTGGAAAAAGGATGAGATTCGAGGGGTAGTCTGTCTTAATTATCACAGAATGTATAAAAGCGTAATTGCTAAAATTACTCAACAGCGGCTAACAATTAAAAGATTATCCCAATACTCTGCAGCTCACAAGGAGCAGACTGTACTAATTGGATAGTTAATGACATTTAAATAGGCAGGCTTTCTTAAAATAGTAAGCTCCACTCTTCCAGGGAACTGAATAGGGTGTTAGAATATTTAATAATTCTATTGCAATGATGGTAACACTTCTGAAAGGGCTGTGGTAATTAAGTTGTTAGCTTGGCCAGCAGCACTGGGACAGACTTTGCACAGTTTTAGAGCATCGGCTAACAGAAGGCTGGATGTTCATCATTCTTCCTTTGATAGGTAAATATAGCTAAACACCTTAAACACTTGTGTGGAGCCAAATCGAAGGGGAGGCAATATTTCACATATTGTCCAGTGAAATCTTCCATCTTTTACTGACATCATTTGACTGAATTGATAATTGAACTTGGGTTTTATGTCACTTACTTACTACTTGAGTTTTATGTCGTTTTATGCCACTTACACTAACTGGAAATAGTTACTATTTAATATTGTGAAGACTGAATCAGGGATGGTGTAACAACACTCCTCTTGTCATCCTTTAAAAACTAAACAGCTAAGGTAGTATTTTTTTTTTGGTAGTAATAACATACCAGTTTAAACACTGTACTTCAATAACAAATCAACTTCTGTGTGGTTAAACTTTATTTTCTAAACTTTGTTCTCCATATCTCTCATATTTCTGCATAACTTGAAAATGTTCTATGAGAAACTCATAGAGTAACTGCATAAACTTGTTGCATTTTGATTTAAAAGTTTTCTCAGTGTAATGTGTAATAAAGTTGGCATAAAAAGAAGCAACACAATGTAATCTTACGCTTGCTGTATTTTTTTTTCCACAGAGAAAATGTTTCCCACTATCTTCATCAAAGACACATACTTAAGGAAAATGCCAGAAATGGAATTAAATAAGAGATTAAGTTTAACAAATTAAATAGGATATTCTATTTTAAGAACTACTGTAGAGAATAACACATAATTAAAACTGTAAATGGGCTTATATATCTATGCTTTATTCAGTCAATCTCAAGTGTTGTCATCAACAGTTTTGTCTTCCTTTGAGGTAAAAAAATACATAAATAAATAAACTCCCGAAACGCTGGTCTAAATACTGAAAGGGCTCGGAGTGTGTGTCTCCCATGTCAGTGAAAACGCTGAGCTTCACAAAAGTTATATTCACAATTGTAAAACTAGTCTATTTGCTTCTTGTGCTGGATGCTACAGCTGTCACTTAGGAATCTTTTTGTGTTGTATCCCAGCTTTGCTCTTTTCACTATTACAGATACATTTCTCAAACACTTTCTTTATTCTTGCATGCCAAAATATTCAAATATTTCTTATGAGCATTGCTGTTGACTTCTGAACCTGAATTCCATTCTATGCTTTCCCAAATGAGGTTTTCTAAAAATCATAATAATGAACCTTTTGTTTTTTCCTCAATTCTTGTAAAAATGTTAGCTTGAATGAAGATGGGGTTTAATGTTAAGATTGGATTTCCTCCAAAACAAAAGTATGACTTTACACACAGTTGATAAATAGATAGCTGAATGTGTTATCAAAGATTTACAAAACTCTGATGTCTTGACATCTGGATTTGTGGAGTGTCTTTGATAAAACATGGAGTGTGAGAAAATGCCGAAGACGGTGTTTTTTGAGGGAAAAAAACCCAACCCCAAAATAGAAGGATTATTAAAAAAGTCTTTCCATGACATACTGGATTGTATATAGCTGTTTTGAGGAGTTGTGTTTGTGTATTTTCCATATATTTTATTAAAATTATACCAGCACAAGTTTTACAAGAAAATGAACTCTACTTGAAAAATCCTCCTAATGAAACACAGGTACCTTTCTTCTATAATGACTACATATATTTTCCCCTGATTTTTCCCAACTCCTTATTGGTAAATCGATTCAAGAAGATTCCTCAGCATTATTGAGCATATTCTTCTGTATTGCTTCCAAATTGTGCCACTTGAAGTCTTTCTTTCATCCTAACGTTTGCAATACTAGTGTTAATGTCCTTGGTAGGTTGAAAGTACCTTTCTGCTCTTCTGACACTTCCAAAAGGTACATACCGATGTCTTACATATAGTATATCTAGAAATGTTGTATTTACTAAACTCACAGCTCAATATGGATAAACCCAAAAACTTTGATCTTGGAAAATACAATTTTAATATTGGGGGGTGGGGGGCGGGAGGGAAGTTGTTCTTAAATACTGTAATTACCATATTCATATTGCTTGTTAAATGAGGGAATGTCAACTTCTGGGCACATGCCTCTGTCATAACAGTAAAATGCCGTATGGTTGACTTAGAAGCTACAGCATACATTACAAATCATTCCAGGTAAAACAAATATTTAAGAAACAGAGATGCAAAATATTTGTTAACGCATTGAAGTGAACAGGCTATGAAATTCAGTATCTGAGAATATATCTAGTGTAGCTAATAAAATAATAATTATTGCCTGTGATAGATGCTGGAATCAGACTTCTGGAAGCCAATACTTCTGGTTTTTTAAAAAGTATCTTGGCTTCATAGATGTTGACTTTTTTTTTTAACGTTATAATAGCGTTTTACTGTATTAAAGATAGCAATTGAAGTTATAAACTGATAAATTCTATAGGCTTAGCAGAGTCATGGTCTGCAAATTATCAGAATGACTAAAGCATTAAATTACACTTTTATTTGTGCAATAAAGATAATTTCATACAAGACTTGACTTGCAGCTCTGTTATGTTACGAATACGTTCGTACTTCTGAAATTGCATTCTTTCATTCAGTTCCATAAAGAAACTAAGTTTTACATGTGGACCTGTTACTTCTGGACTATGAATTTAGCTATTTAATGATAGATACTCTAGGACTAGAGGTTTTTTGATGACTAACATTTTGTCAAACAGAGAAGACTGATCTTGGTTTAGCGCACACACATGCACTGATACATATCTAAATATGTGCCTATATATGCTTTCTGTGTGAAAACCAGTCTTTTATTTAATAAACTTTAGCAAGAGAGATAATCTATCTGCTTTACAAATTGCTTTAACAATTTATCTAGTACCTTGTACTCCAAACAGTATCTCTATTGTAAGGTAAGAAAGAATTTGCAAAGATTCTTTTAAAGCATGGGAAGTGTTTTAACTATAGCACGTAGAAATATCAGCATGGGGTATTTGCAAATACTTTTCCTCTAGAAACATGAATGAGTCAAAGATTATATTAGTTTTGTTAATTCAAATTGCATCTCTAATCTTAAACTATTGCAGTATAGTACCTAAAGGCAGTCTGCCTGTGAGCTCTCTGAAATCTAGAACTCTTGAGAATGTCTCTTCTAATAGCTGCTAAATGTTCCAGTGTTAATTAAGAGGTAATGTAAGTGGAATCAAATGTTATGACAGCGTAATGGTCTCCTGTTGAATCTTAAGTTCCATGGCTAAGCAGACACACTTTCAGAAAACAAGCATATTTCAGCATTGGCTGTTCAATAGGAAGTGTTTCTGCAAAAGCCTTGAATAATCCCCCGTAGAGAAATCTGTTCCTCATGTTTCTATTGTAGCAGTGTAATGAGAGCAGCATCACTTTCCCTTCATTAGTTGAATGCAGGGCTGGTTTACAGAAATCTGTAGGGTCGCACACATGGTGGTTCTCTACTCCAGTCCTTGTCTGCACCAATACCCAAGACTTCTGCTAGCTGAAGCTTTTACTTCCTCCAAGGGGAAGAGAAAGCAAGAAAGGTTAGCTGTATTCCAGGATATGCCATCATGACTATTTGACAGCGCAGAACTGCAGAGGGCAGACTCGCAGCCATCCCCGTGTGCGTGATCTTGACCCATATGGCATATTTAGAGTAGGAGCATTTTGAACATAAAAAGGGAAGTGGTCAAGTTGGTCTTCCCTTCTGATAGACACCTATGCATTGACAGTTCTTCTGTTTATTCAGGAATCATTCCGTCTTTGAAGTAGTGTTAAAAATCACATTGATTTAATCTCTGAAGAGATATGTGACAAATCATTCTGGCTGAAGTACTGTTCCCACACTGATCTCTACCTTTTTATTGTAAATGTGTTCTCCCTTGGGACAGGGTAACATTGAGATGTAGCCATAATGATGTTCAAAAGAACATCAACCATTTCCAAGGGCAGGGAGCAGGGCACAATTGGGGGAAGGCAGCCAGCCAGCAAGGACTGAGCTCGTATTTATCCACTTCCAGAGCAAGTGGGGTGAGGAAGAAAGAAGGATGAAGCGTGTGTAATTGACAGTGGGCAGTGCCCCTAGAGTGAAGCTGGTGAAGTTCGGACTGAAACACCTCCAACTCAACTCTGAGAGACATTATCTTGGCAGCTAATTCCACTTTATGGTAGACTGACCATTATATGTACGATTTCAGATGAAAGCATTTGAACTGTTAACAAAATTATCTGAAATTGCACTGATTTATGCAGTGACAACCATCTAACATTATGACTAATAAAACCCATTTAGGCCCTGTTCCTGCGGACACTGCATACATGTTTAATCTGATGATGAGTCCTGCTCTTATTTTTAGGACTACAACTTGATATAACAAGAAATATGAAGCGTAATCTTTTATCGGAAGCAAAATCTGTTTAATACTTTTCTTTTTGGAAACTAACAACTTTAATTTTCATTTTGGTGGATCTCTGACTGGCAATGAGTCATACCTCAGCAACTGTATATACTACAGTTTCACTTAACGCTAACCCCTGTAAATCATTGGGGTATAACTTGTTCTTGGACAGAAGAGAGTACTAAACCTAATACTATGTTACACTGAAATAAAAGACCACATTCAAGGAACATACAAGTCTTGTCAAGGTAATTTTTAAATATTTCTAACTATTTGCTACAGTGAAGGGCATAAAATACAGGGATGAGAATCGAAATGGACTAGCTGATGGTCCAAGGGGAAATCAAGCTTTGGAGAGAAGAGGTGATAATTAATAGAGTTTTGTCCTTTTTTTTGTATTTCAGCAAATCTGCTGTGGGCAGAGGATAGTCTGTGAATTAGGTACTGTGGGTAAGAAGATACTGTCCATTCGCTTAAAAGCTAGTGTTAATTTAATTGGATTTTTAGCTGCCTTTCAGACTAAACTGCACATGTATTCCTAGTCCATTGCAGCAGGAAGTAAAATATGTTTATTTGCAACTGCAAGACTAATTAATTTTACTTCACTTTGCGGAAGATTTATTGTGGCTTATGCGTCCCTGGGAAAAGGAATTGTAGATTGTTGTAAAGTGCTGTAGCATGAAGGGTTTGTTTTTTTTTTTAATAAAGAATGACTAGTTAGGGTTTACTTCAGCGATAGCTAGGATTAGGAACACTGAGGCACAGGTAGAATAAGGGTTAGGTTTTACCACCCTTCTTTATACTCACTAGTAAATACTTGTAACTTAGTGAGTATTCACTCAGATACGCTCTTTGATTTCTCATGCAAAAATTGGGGAAGAAACTACACAAAGAGAATGAGAGGAGATTGCATGGGACTGATTGGCAAACTAGCAACAGCTGTTACAGCAATCAAGGGGGATGACAAGTAGTTATTCTTTAGTAGGAACTGAAGGAGTGAGGATTGGATTTAACATAAAGAAGAAAAAGGAGTGATGAGAAGAGAGAACAGCTAAAGAAAGGTTTAAAATACTACCTTGTCAGAAGCTCTTGGGACAAAGAGGTTAGTCAACAAGGGGGGAAAATGACTTTTTTTTTTAAATGAAAAAAAAAACCAACCTACTTTTTTTGAGTAAGAAGTGTTAAGTTGGGTATGAAGTTTGCCTCTTGAAGAGTTTGTGATGTGCTGTAGAGTACATGGAGTGAGTGTCTGAATCTCAAACAGTACACGGATTCTTTGCGTTTAAGCCAGGTCGGGAAGAACTACTCTTTATATGCACAGAGTTTACTTCGTGCTGTGTGGACTCGTGTTCTTGGAGGACAGAGAGAGCTTTTAGCAATTTCTAAAATTTTCTGCCCTTGTTTCCTTTTTATAGGCTTTCATCCTACTGTCTTTTTCTCTATCTTTGTTTTCTTTACTTCTGTGATTAAAGAGCATGAGGATCTGAAGACAAAATTGACCTAAACTGAAAACTCCCTGAACCAGTAGAATTGACTGGGGCTGTGATCACACTCAATTTCACACTGCTGCTAGTGTCATGTAGAGTAATATTGTGAAAGAGTCTGTCAATTTTTGGTTCAGCTGCTAGTTGTCATAATGGTAAAGAATCACAGGGAGAGTCACTATCTTCAGTCAGTGAATGAGAAACTTTATTAGAGAAAGGAAAACTGTTATTTTCTCTGAAGCTTTCTTTTTTCCCTCATTATAAAGCTTTCACATAGAATCTTTTCATTTCCTGACTGAATATCTGCAGCTGATTTTCAAAAACTGTACATGACATTTGAAGCCTTGGTTCCATACGTATTTTTCTTGATGGAAAAGTTAAATTGTTCCAACTCTTTGGCTATTCATTTCTACTCTCTAACAACCTTCTCAGTTGAATTATTTAGAGGACTATACACACAACCAATCTAAACCGAGTAATTCTGTGGCAAAAAAAAAAAAAAAAAGCTAGATTTTTAACCATACTGAATCACTTCAATGCCCCCAAATAGTTTTGCTGGTGCAAATGAGGGTGCAGAGTAAGGGTAGGATTCCCTCCTGGGAAGGGAGAGGAGGTAGGATCTGCTTTAGCCAGCCTTGCCACCAGAAGAAAGGTTTGTAGAACGTCAGCCTCATGCTTGGTATCATCTATACTCTGTAATCAGAAGGTTTTGTGATGGTTTCATTATTATCTTTAATCTTCTGTGTTCTGCTATAACAGGTAGGGACCTAGTTAGAGAGCAGGACGGAACTGCTAGATGGCATGTGCATTTAATGAGTACAGATTCTGTTTTATCCTTGTAGTGGACATAAGATTCCACTGTTTTGTCAAGATGTATGCACTTGCATATGCAGCACATCTAATAAAACATGTAACAATATTTGTTCCTATTTAGAACTTTAGAAAATATAGTTAAACTTYAAGCTTATTCATTTTTCTATTGCCTTTTTTTCACTCACTCATGTGCCATTCTACCATCTATTCCTTACAGGGAATTTCATGGCTTTCAGATCACATACTGAAGATCCTATTTGCTATTTATGTATTAATAACTCTTGGTATAGCATAAGTAGTGTGCAGCGCTCTATTGTAAATAATTCTTTGCTGAGGAAATTTTCTATTGCTGCTTTTGTTTATTCAACTACAATGACTTTCTCCACCCACCCAGCAAATCTTCCCTTTTGCTCTTCTATTTTGGTCTCATCTGTTTCTCAGGTGCGACTGTACTTCTGCTGTTATTGTAGTTATCTGCATTTACAACTTGCCATTGAATTCACTGTGGTCAGCCCTGACAGGTATATCCTGAGCTTTGTGAGTAGCTATCCTTTTCTCTGACTTTTTGTCTGACTCTATCTCTTTGCCCTTCACCTCCCCACAGAAATGCTCCTAAGCTGATATTTTGGGAGCCAAATCTGAGTCTCAGACAATCCTTTTTGTGAATAACCTGTAAGCCTGGGAAAACATCTATTATGAAATCTGTCTATCAGYCCTTCTTCCTTATGTTTCTCATAGAAAGAAGAAAGCATGAGGAAAAGATGCAGTGACTAGATAGTATTTTTAAGATTAAAAATACAATCTATTGCCCAAAATTGTTTCTTCATTAGTGCACAAATTATGATCTGCTTAAGAGTTGTGCTCAGCAGTCACACTTGCTCAGAATAACACAGGAAGCATATTGCTTGGGGTTTTCTGGAAAGCCAGTTTGAAGCCAGTGAAAGAGAAGTGTTAGCTGCATGAAAAGCTTGTCAACTTACCCAGGGAAAAGATGCACACTGGGTACATAGGTATAAGGTTCTATTTCATCACTGTCGTGGTAATCCATCTCAATCTTACTTTTGGGAGGCCACTTCTAAGTTTAATGTCAATTTACATTTCCGTGAATGCCTTGTTTCTATTTATTCACTGCAGTGAAGATATCCTTACTTATTAGATGACAGCATTTTTGAAATGCCTATCATGTTTGTAAAATATCTACAGTGACAAAACATATTTTCTACAGCTTACATTTTACTGTATAATATTGCATACTGAACTGCCAGTAATTTCAGCCCTAGTAAAACAAAAAACTCTCCTGAAGTTACCCTGCATTTCCCTAACGTTCCTTCAGTACTCCAAGATGATGAATGAATGTCTTTACAAGTCTAAAGCCTGCTGAGTCTGGACTCTGAGGGGACCCGCAACAGAAGTTTAAATGTCAGTAGGAAATTTTTTGTTTAAGTGCCCTCAATAACCACAGTAGAAATATTCCTTCATGGGGAGAAAAATGCGTGTCATAAGCAAGACATTTCAGGAATTATGCATTCAAACTGCTATCATGAACTTCATTTTTACAAAACAAAACAAAAGCTTTCATCATTCATTGAAGACAGTACTTTGTGCCATCTTCAGAGAATACCAAACCTGTCTGGCTAAATTCTGCATTAACTATCTTTTAAATGTTCAAAGGTGTTACGCTGTGTAATGTGCAGAAATAATATACTGTATGATACCTGCAGTTCCTCGAAATCAAGAATCAATCTGTTATCCAATATAATAATTTTTGCAAGGAAATACAAAGACAGTGTGTGACACTCTGCAAAGTAAAAATTGTACATACTTTGCTTTCTGTGATTTTGCTACTGCAGCTTGCTCTCTGTTCCTCAGAACTCTGACAAATGCTACCAAATATACTGCGTATTGTAAATAGTAGTGATTAGGTCCTCTATATGTAATATTTTATTGTTGTCACTGCTGTGAAAATGGCTAAACACAAGTAGCTTTTTATGAGAAATTAATTTTAACTCACTGATAACTTAAGGATTTACATGATTTGAGGGTTGTCAATGTGTACAACATAGGTACTTTGTACTCTGGCTATGCCTGTGTTGAAAACATCCTTTTCTTCACATTTGACATAATTATCACATGCCTTGCTCTTTTCAGTTTCTTTCTCAGGAGTTTTCTTCATGAAACCATCTCTAGTTAAAAGAAACGCCACATTTACTCCAGATACGTAATGCTTCTCTTCTAATAATATCTCATAATTAAACCAAAACAAAACCCAGAAAACAAAAAAGCCCATTTTTCTCTTTTTAAAAAATTGTTATCTATATGTACCTATTTTATTAGTGTATTGGACCTGAAATCCACTATGAAAATGCTGAATGCTAAACTAGGACTGGAAGCTGAAGTTTTAGTTTTCTGCTGGACCAGTAATTTTTCTTGGTTATTTTAGTCTTGTGAACTTTTATTTTTTCACATTTTCTCTGAAGGTATTCAAATGTAAATAAATAAAAGACTTAAAGATATTCTTTAAGTGGAAGATTGCTAGAGATTTAATGCTTTCTTGTTAAAATTTGCATGAAACTTTTCTGTAAATTTTTGTAAACTGTAATCTTTTTGTAAACTCAACTCCCAGTTGAAAGAACTGTATTAGTTTAAAGATTAGTAACTGCGCAACACATCAGTTTCTTTCACACAAAAAGCACTCTATGCTTTTGAAACAAAAATCTGCTATTTCTAATTTTATGTCGTGGTTTACAAAATGGACATTCTTCAATTCTACTTGTTTATTTTGTATCCCTTGTCAGTATCAAGCTGGCTTTAAAAAAAAAAAAAAAAATCCTAGGACCCAATCTTGCTAATATTCATGCATTTTCAAGCCAGAGTTAAAAACATGTAAATGAGAGCATGCATAGAATAACTTTCAATGCTGTAGCTCCAATATCAATCTAAAAATACATCACTTTCAGAGGTCTGAAAAATCAGGTATTTGGAAAAAATGGCATGATGCTAATACTTGTTTTCTTTTACATCAGTTCATTCGCACCTCTTTTGATAGTACCCATGGTTTTGCTGTTAAAACTAAGATTATCATGTGGTTCCTTTCCAGTGCAAACTATTTCTTACGACACATTTGAATAAATTTAATTTCAGATTCTTCATATTTATTTCTGGCTTTGAGTGTTATCTTGTCCATGCAGAAATTATAACCTGCTCTGTATGTGCAAACAAATGATGCAAACATTTTGAAAATACCAGCTGGCAAATCAGAAAAAGTGAAAATCACTCTCTACTTGAAGACCCTTTATATAAAAAGCAACGTGGAGAATAGTAACACTCTAGTTTTCCATTGAAAAGTGGCTCTAACTTGTGCACTATTGGGTACATAATATAACCCACTGAATACTGAAGGGTTATATCTCCATTCATTGTAACTACAAAGAATTAGAAAATTTATGTATGTGAGAACTTAAAATGCAAGAATAGCTGGTAAAACATGAACATTGCTCCACTTTACTGAATTTCCTCATTTGTTAGCATGTCTATTCTTAAATGCTGAAGAATTCACTATTTTTATAAGACGACTTTGACACCTTAGTCTTGTCTGGTTTTTGTGAAGCATATCTGTAGTTTCCTGCTGTTTTGTCCAATTTGGATTTAAATTCAAAACCTTTGTATAGTTTCAAGGTGATAAGTACCTTGAAACCTGTAAAAACAGAATAGATTAAAAAAAAAAAAAAAGATTCAATTATCTGATTGTCTTATTGTCCCATTTATCCTCCATATTTTAATTTCCTGTAATAAAGTTGGTAAAAACTTAAAGTAAATAATTCATAATGGTTTTTAAATTGGTGAAGGATCTCTTCTTTTTGTACTTTTATTTGAAATAATTTTATTTCTGATTTATTTTTACAGTTAACTTAGCAGAAATCAGTGTATTAATTTCTTATTACTTCAGTGACTTTCACGTCTTCACTATTGTTAAATCTTCATGCTTTAAAGTACACGTGTAGCTGGTGAGGAAAGTAACTCTGTCAGTGAATTTCAGATTCAACTATTTTTATTTCCAGTGCACTTTTTTTGGGGAAATTATCTTTTGGACAGAATGTGAAAAGCTATGGAAAGAGTTTTATCATTACTTAATGTTCTTTCCATTGTTTGATGATTTGATATACAGGAGGCCAGTGGAAGCCTCATTCTGTTTTACTATGTGTTAAAAGAGCTAAATGTAACCTCTGTCACTGGCTCTGGAGAGCTCTTGTACAAAGTAATTTTCTACTAAATTGAAAGCTTCTCATAGTTGATAATCACTTTATGTAATAGACATATATCTTATCTCATAGCTCAATTATCATATAAAGGTGCATTATTGTGAGGAATTTTCTTAGGTAGGCCAGCTGTTTGGTTGAAATCCAGCAATGTGGTGAATCAATTTCTTGATATCCACGTAAAAAGCTTGTAGTCAGGTAGTGACTGGCTCTATAGTCCTCTCAGTCTATCACTGATACTTACTCTATGGATTAATGGTAAAAGTGTTACTGTGTTGGTTTGGGAAGCTAATTTAATCTGCTTTACAATCTGAATGGCTTTGTCTCTTGTTTACTAGGTACCCTTTATCCCTTTATAGTGTCACTTTAAATACTGATTTGCAAAATATTTTTCTTCCTGTCTGTCTTTGCTCTCCTTATCTGATACTGTGCTGAAGCCAGTGTGCAAATGAGCTGAAGATGCCCTGTCCTAATAAATATATATTTKTCACAGGCTGCCTTTGCTGTATATGGTCTGGATTTTTCTGGATATACCAAGTATGGTCAGGCACACGTTTTAATTCAGTGAAATTAAGCAGAACGATCTAGTCTGCCTAGTTAGAGCACTTCAGCTCTCTGTGCTGTCTTTTGAGGTGTGGTCAGAGGACTACATGCTCATTGAAAGGCTGCAGCAGGCTGGTCAACAGAAAACGCCAAGTGTACAGTGTTTTGTTTGAAATCTCACATCTCTTCAGGGCTTGAAAGACTGACTCGGGGCTGTACATTAGAAGTATCTCTTCATTCAGGAACCAGAAATCTGGAGTTCTTTTTCTAGGAGTAAATACCTAAGAGAGAGGAGCTTATTCTCTCTAAAAGGACAGTAACAGTGATTGCAGGCACCTCTTAGTGCTTAGGACAGTTGCACAGACAGTGGAAACACCAATCTTTCAGTCTGCCGTCTTTTGAAGGGACTTCAGTTAATAACCCCTGTGTCCTACAGAAACAGCAGGTTAGTTTATTACTGTGCAACAAGTAATTTTGAGAGAGAAATGGAAATAACCAAAGAATATTACTCTGAGATGCAGTGAATATGAGAGGAGGTCTTGGGTGTGCCACTAGATTGTTTTTGCTTTTTTTTTTTCCATTACATAGTTATTGGGTAAACAGATTAAATCCTATGAGCAGGAACTAGAATCTGGGCCTCAACTCAGTAAAGTTTTAAAGCTGTTGATCACTAAGGTCTTAAGGCACACAGGCATTCAATGCCAGAACTGAATATAAAAGATCTGGCATTTAGTCATTGTTAGCGAATGTCAACTATTGTACATGAAGAATGAATAGCTTTAGAAATAAGTTTACTGAAGTGTATAAGCCACCTTTATATTATCACAGTATTCTTATATGCTTTACAAAAACAGAATGTCTTTTTTTATTTAATGTGTTAGAGAGTGTCACAGTTATAATTTTGGCTAGAAGAGAACTTTGGCAGAGAACTTGAATGGAATTCCAGGGTTCAAACAACCATGTAGATCAAACAACTATAACTTACTAGGAAAAGCATCAGAGAAAGTTTTCTGTACTGTTTTATTGTCAAATGATAACGTTTAGCAATCTGCTAATAAAAAGGAAGACAATTAAGGTTGTGTTTGGGAGCCTGTATGGTGGCAGTCCTATCAAAGGCCTCTAAGTAATCAACACAATTACTTTTAAAAAAAAATTGATAAGAAAGTGTAAATGTAAACTCCATGGTGCTAATGTGTGTCCCCCTTACTAAAATACAGTAAGTAATGAATCCCTTCTGTATTTCAAAAAGGTATATTTGGGGGTGAAAATACATCTCCAGTCAAGACTTTTTCAGTCATGGCACATACAGTAGAGTATCTTACCCAATTTAATATGATCATTTGCTCTGTTACCACTAATATATTTTATTAGTCTTAAAAGTCTTTAAGTCTTAAAAGTTCCTTGGCTTTCTGCATCTGTGTGTACTGATTTTTCTCATGGTGCCAACATAGTTGTTGTCAATATTATCCCAGTGATGAATGGAGTAAATTAAATGGCCAGCTGTCTTTTTCTGTAAATTTTTCCTTATTTAATATTCTTATGAATATTCATAGAACTCCTAGATTCATTCTTTATCCAACTGTTTAACCTGAAACTATAGAATTTTTTAGTTCACTAAAAACTTATTTGTGTTTGTTATTTGAAGAGAGTGGTGGTATGGCAAAAGATTGGAATGCTAATTGTGCTGCATTTCTTTGTGGTATAAAAATCTAGACATTTGTATGTGCTTAAGCTTCAAATATAAAGCAAGATGATTTTGTCTAATTACTAAAACAAGAAAGAGGTTCAGCTCATAAGCCATAACAAAAATGCTAAGTACTGTTTATTTCTCTTTATAACAATAATGAGCTGAACTGTGCTTTTAAGATGAATAAGCGTAGTCTTCATAAAATTCATCTGTCTTACTACAGCTGAATGTGTGTAAAGTAAAATGATGACTTGCATTTGTGTAGGGAGCAGGTATTAAAGAAGGCTTTTGAAGCATCAGTGTGCTATAACCAGAATTATAAGTATTCATAAGGACAGTGGAAAAGAACTTTAAAGAATCAAATTTAGAAGTCTAGTAAAGGGTTTCTTCTTAGTGTTTCAGACTATGCACTTTTCTTACATGAACATTACTCTTTGCAGAAGGGTTTAGTTAAGGGGGGGGGGGGAAATCCTGAAACACAGAGAGCTTTAAATTGTTACCACCAGAAGTGTGCCAGCCAGTTTACTAGAAGCTAATGTACATTTCACAAATGATGACTGAGAACTGAAGATATAGTGATTATTGCTCATAAGCAATAAAAGGATCAACTACAAAGTGTGCTGAATATTAATGAGACTGGTTACTACCCAAAGCTCCCTGCTTCACTTAGTCTGAAAGGTGGCTGTTTCAGGAGCATTTCAAAAGTGGTCCCAAGGTACTTCTGCCTCTGTCACAGGTTAGTTGTGAGATTTAATAAACGGAGAATGTAAGTGAAGTTCTGTTACATTTTGTGAGGAAAACATCAAGTCTGTCGTAGGGTAGAATCCAAGTAACAGACCTACAATTACGGGAAATTCTGATATATTTGTAGGCACCTACTTTGGAATAGCCAGAGTGTGTGCATGTGGAAAATACACCATTATATTATTAGGTTCATCTTTGACATAGATTTTTACATAGTATGACAGTATTTGTAGTAAATAACACCGAGAACATGAAGATCTAGAGCAAGAAAGTTTGTTGTTTCAATTGCATGTAAAAATTATTTTACAGTATCAGTTCCATGTCTGTTGTTCAAGTGCCTAAATATGATAATATATAATATTAAGTTATCATTAGTAACACACAGTATTCTTGTGTATTATGTAATTGGCATTTTGCACTTAAAATACATAAAGTTAGGTTATTGGAAATCATGCTCTCCTAAACACGGGCAAATATTTTTCTGAAAAGGTAGTATATGTTAGGTCAGGATTATGATATGGCGCTTAAGCCTCAACCTGTTTTGTCGCTTTGTACGAGTATCCTAATAGCATTTGTTGTGGATTTCTAAGTTATTAGCTGAATCCACAATGATTTTGGTACGTGCATATAATTTTACTGTTTGAATGCAAGCCACTCAAACTACCTCTGTAAATTGGCCTATTGCAAATACTTGTCTCATCTAGCATCATGCGTATCATTTGAGGATGCTACTCAGTACAGAGGTCTACAGCTCAGCAGATCTCAAGGAAATTACAGGCTGGGGGCGAAAGAAGAAAGGACTGCAGTTTCACTTGTTATCTTTTATGGTTCTAGGACAGTATATCTACATTTCACTTTGTGCATCAGTGGTGAGCTTAAGTGCATACTGCAGGACTTCAAGACAAGACAAACTTGTACTAAAAGCGTGCACCAACTTGCTAATAAAGGTGTACTAGAGGAGCACCCTGTGCTTATGGAGCTGGTGATGTTAAAAGATCAGGAAAACTGAAGAAGCGAAGGAAAACCTTGCTGGATATGACTGGCTCTACTGACTCTCAAAGTTTTTTTGAGTGGGGGGAATTGGCTGAAAGTTTAGTGGTTCTGACAAGGCTGGAGCATGCCATTGCTTCAACCGAGCTGAAAACTCAACATTTGAAGAAAGTCTTGCTGGATATTTTTTTTTTCCAGCCTAGAGAAGAGGCTCACATCCCAAAAAAGGGGAGCTAGACGCAGTCTTCCAATACCTAAAAGGTAATTATAAAGAAAATGGAGGTGCTCTCCTCATGACAATGCACAGTGACAGGACAAGGCAAACAGGCACCTGGTGCTTCAGGGAAAATTCTGTCTCAGTGCAAGACCATGAGAACAAACTTGGGAATAGGTTGCCCAGAGAATCGGTGGGATCCCCCTTACTGGAAATTAAATTCAAGACTCAGCTCTGAGCTTGATAGGACCCTGGATAACCTAGTCTAAGGTCCTGCTTTCAACAGAAGGTTGGACCAGATGATTTCCAGAGGTCCCTTCCAACACCAGCTTTTCTGGGATTTAAGACTGTAGTAAAAGCCTTATGTGTTCCTTCCATATTTCTACCTAAAGGGAATGAGGAAATTGCCTCCTTTCTCTAAAACAGAGAAAATGCTGAAAAGTAGCTGAGTTTGGAATATTCTTTTGTTTGCTGTTCAGTAATTCACACTCATCTTTGGCAAGTCTAGATGTGACACAATGTTTGATCATGGTGAACTCAAAAATAGATGTTGTATATAGTCGATAATTATGCAGTATATGTCAGTACCCTATCATATACACTTATCATTATTTGGATACTCTTTATATGAGTATATTGAGGGGTGGAGGGAAAGGAGACAGACTTGATCATGTCAAGTACCAGTTGCAGAACAGGAAGTGGAGATAGCAAATAGGCTTATAATCAGGTATTTTCTTATCCACAGAGAAGTGTATATATTTATTTTATCCTATATCTGGAAGAATTAAACAACTGCATATAGTGTCTCAGAGTCAGTATATATAACTTTTGGTTCAGGACTGATTGGTAACTCTCAGTTTGCAAGGAATCTATTCTGTGTAGCTGTAAAGACTACTGTTTACACTGTAGAGTACCCTAAGGAAAGAACAAGGTCCCCAAGCAGATTGGTGTGTACTCGCATTCCTGTGACACAGGAAAAACATGGGTTTTGATGGGGGGCGGGTTGGTTTGTTTTGAGTAGCTCTGAGGTGTGGTTTTGTGAGTGGATTGTGGGGTTTTCAGGAGTTTTGTTTGGGGTTTTTTTGTTGGTTTGTTTGTTTTTGTGAAAAAGTGTGTGAGGGTGTTTGAAGGTGAAAGGACTGCAGAGACTGCCAGGATTCCATGTTGCACTGGCTGTCTAGGGTGGTGCATGCTACGCTTGGTGTGGTGTGTATCGATGCTGTCTGTCCACAGTGGACTTTGGAGGAATCTTGGTAATGGTGCCTGGATTTCCTCTTAGAAGAGGCTAGAATGACTAGATTACCCTAAAACGAACTCTGTACAAATATGAAGGTCATTCTACCACAACATATCATCAGAGCAGACTTTTCCTTTGGCATCCTAATTTCAAATGTGCTAAAAATGTCATAGGTGCATGTTGCATACTTTGGGAAGTAAACCTGGACTAACTGTTGAGGTCCAAGTGGTGTGCAGCTACGTGTGAACATATGAAGAATCAGAGTAGGCCTGATGAGCTATTTGTGATCTTTTTTTGAAAAGAAACAGTATGTGTCTTCACAAGCAATTCAAAATGAATGCACTGATGAAACAAGCAAAAGATGGTTTCAAAACTCTCACTAGAATTAATCAAAGATCTTCTAAAGATAAGTACATTTATTTTTGGGGGGTTCAGATGATCAGCGATTCAATTTCCTTTTATCTGGTCTTTATTTCTTTGGATGAATGCTTCTTCTGAATTGGGGCACTTGCTTTTCTTTGTTTTCAGACTCTGGAGAACTGGTGAAAGTCTGATTTATCCACTGTTTCATGAATGGGTTAACTTAGGATGTAATTATGCATGATAGTGTTCAGGTGTATTATACAAGAAGGTATGGTCCTTTCATTTCTTTCCTCTGAAATTATTACTGAGAGGTTGACTGAAGTTACTCACGCAGCTGCTGGTTATTTCTTATGTAAATATTCTAGGTCATCTTATGTTAGGAAAGGCTTAAATATTTACTAGCCATGTTAATCTTACTGCCTAGTACAGCAGTTTCAGGTGGTCTAGCAAAAAAAAAAAAATAGTTATGACTACACTATGTAATGGCATACTGACTATACAAAGTTCCTGTAATGCATTATGCTTATGCTTGTATATATGTGCTGTTATATACACACCCACACAAGCATACATATATATATACATACTTAAACTAAAACTGCTATATACAGTTTTATATAATTTGTAATTATTCCTGAAAGATGTCAACAGTTTCTGCAAGCAGTCAAAACTAGTAAAATCATGCCATATGCTTTCACCAGCCTGTTCATAAATTCTGCCACTGAGACCCTTTAGTCAGTAACAAGTTATATACTTAATGAGCATATAATCAATGGGCACTGAGTGGTCCTTGCATAAAGCCAACTCGAGCGATTCCTGTGAAAAACTACCACTATATGTGCCTCCATCAGAACTCAGTTTTCTTCTGCTGCCTCCTACAATTTATTATCGTAAATCTGTAAAGCAGAGTGGAGTGATCCAATGTCTTTTGTCTGATACCATGCAGCTTTGCTAGCCAAGTGCAGGAGGAAGATACTATAATTTCTTTCTGACAGAAACATCCTGAGGGTGCACACTTAATTCATTGCAGTGAGAAATTGGAGTAACTGTTTCCCGAGAGATTGTAATCAGTATGGACTGCATTAATGTCCCTCAATTCCTCCTCTTCTGTGTCTTCAGGAACCCAGATGTCAGGTTTTTGACAGAGCTGTGTATTATGGTCATTGGAGGAAAGCCTGAAGAAGACAGGCTGCACATCCAGTCCTGACAGACTTAGCAATTAAAAAGAAAAAACTGTTCTTGAACAACTGAGGTAAATGCTTAGCTGTGGTGGGATCCAAATTAATAGTAATATCTCAGCTAGTTATTAAAAGGAAGGCAGTTCTAAAACTTCTGCTGTTTAGTAGTTGATACTGTTATAACTTGTAGAGGAAGTCGGTTTATAGGAAGGGTTGCTTATTTTGGGTAAAATAGAAAACCAAAAAAATTAATTATGCATGAAGAGTGTTTTTTTTAAAACAAATAACCCTGAAATCCCAGAGAACAGTTTGAAAATATCCTTCTGAAGATAACAGATTTTGTATTTATGAAGAAGGAAGTATCATATGAAAAGGGAAAGGAATTTGACCCAATTAAATATGGACATGCATTGATTTATTTAGAGATGGAAAATAATTGAAAATTTTGTTTAAACAATACTGTTTGGAATATAAAATAAGAACACAGCTTGGCAAACGTACATCTGACTTGCCTCAGTAATGTTATTGATTTTAGTTGGAATTCTGAAAGGCTTATCTGCTTGGTTATCTTTTCCTTTTAAAGGTAGAAATTAGAAAAAGTGTAGTGTTCTTTTTGCGGGTGGTTGTTGCTGTTTTTATTTTTTTTAAGCAAACGGGAGAAATTCTATAAATATATCAGGAGCAAGCTAGACTGGCAGGCAGATCTGAAGGGCTACTTAAAAGTTGATTGAAACACTACATTCTCTGAAGAGTAGCAGAGTTATCTATCTATAACATCTGAGGGCTTGAAATGAAAAACTAGTGATGCTTTTGCATAATTCTGTATATAAATATAAGGAAGTAATATAACTAACTTAAAAAAAAAAAAAAAAAGGTTTGCAACAGAACTGAAGAGAATACTCAATAAATCAGTGAATATAATAATTCTTGAGAATTGCTAACTTGATGTTTCCAGATGACTGTGTCTGGAGTTACTGCTTGATGAATTAACCACATAGAATTCTAGTTAGGACTTACCTCCTGCAGTTTGTCCCACTGAATACAGTGGTGGCATCTAGCATCCTAGATAAAAGCAGAACATGAATAATTATAGAATAATCAGACACTTGCACAAAAGCTGATTATTAGCTTACTCTTACACAAGAAAGTTCTCTGAGAACTCTAAAACACGTACTCCAGTTAAACTACTCAGATGTCTTGTAGCCTGCACTGGAAAAAACAGTTTAAACTTTGGCATATGCTAACAATCCTTATGCTTCACTAACTCAGAAATTGCCAAGGATATGACTGTACTGACCTGGTGTACCAGTGTAGTCGTTAGTAGCAGCTAATACCTTTTTTATTATTCCTGCTCCTAATGTCATGTGCCAGGATTTCAGGAAAAAAGAGCAAGTGTGTGGGCATAATTCTAGCCCCACTGAAGTCCACAGGAAAATTCATAATAACTTCTTTGAAGTTGGACTCATGTACTAACTGTTTTTCTCATATCTATTGTGCTCTCACAAAGTATTATCAAAATATGAAGATAGAAAATGTTGTACATAATGGACTTAATATGGAGCACAGCTGGACTATTTTCATCTATTCATATTAAAGTTACAGCAGACTGCTAAATTGTAGGATGTTTGTAAGCTAAGTGGCAGTTACAGTGAATAATATGCCTCTATCCTCCAACTTATCTATTCTCCTTCATCCTCTCCAGTTCCTCCTTTCTTTCCTTCCTCTTTCTTTACCAGAGGGTTGGCTTGCAACATATTTGCTTGACAATAAAGTTAGGACAAAAAGGAAATAATATTGTCTGTTCATTAGATAATGTCAATCCAGACATCTGGGATTATTTTTCATGCGTTCAGGCAGAAAGATCAATCAGCAGTTGTGAGTTTTTGCTGCCATAGTGTTTCATTTCCCCTCCAGATTCTATTCTGCTAATAACACAAATGCATATTGTTATTTTCTTTCTTTTGTTTATAGGAAAAAATAAAGTGTCTGGAATGCCATTATAAGTTTCCTGGGAACTTGGAATTTTTTTTTTTTTTTTTTTAACAGAAGAGTTCTTTTGCCTATTTTATTTTTTTCCCAAGTTAACTGAGTAGGAAGAAGTCTTATTGATTTATCCATTAAAGGAGAAGAGATGACACTTATGACAAATGATGGATATTTTTGTCTAATAAGAGAGTTTAGGAAGCATACTGAAGGTTTTTTTTATATACCTTATAGGAGTAAAACTTTTCACATTGAAGGAGAAAGACAGGTGACAGATTTGATCAGTCTTTTGTAGCTTTTTGTTCTGTAGAAAAGAATGGGAGATGCCTAATGTTTTCAGTTTTTGATCTGAAGAGAGATGGTTGAGTTGTGAATTGACATCACTCTTGCAAGTACTCATCCTAGAACTGTCTGATACAAAAATCAAGATTCAAATCCTATGAAAGGCCAGTGCTATCCAAAGAAAGAAGACTGAAGAATGCAAAAATGTATAGCAGAAGAAACAGCTAGAAAAACTAAATGTTTTGCAAAAAGCTACTCTAGAAAGCAAAATACTTAAGCCTCAATTGACTGTGAGTAAGGTCTGCCTCAAAGTCTGTATCGTTGTTTGTAGGCAAAGCCAGACTTGCTGAGCAAATGGAATCCTAATCATCATGTACCAGTAACACTCCCACTTTTTTCCTATGTTCTCCCATTTTTTCACCTTTCCTGCACCTCTCCTCCCTACCCACATCTATTCTGTTACTAAATTTGGGAAATAGGAAGGAAAGCTAGAACCTAATTATGAATATATTTATCGATTCCGATCACAACAGTCATTCATGGAAAAAGGCATATCAAATACCCTTTTTTCCCCCCACTCAAAAAGCCAGCAAGTGACACACAAATACATTTTTATTTTTTCTGGTTTACCCTCGTGCAAATCTTTCTATGATAAAGGCTTTAAACAAAACAAAAAGGCAGAGAAGAAAAGTTCCTCATATTCATCTTTCTAACAGCAAAGATGGGATTCTTTTCAGTGTTGAACAAAGAACTTGAAACTCATAAATACAGATATATCTAATTAGTTGATGTTTACAGGATTAGAGATGGGTAAAGTGTGGGGGTTTTTTTTTGGGGGGGGGGGGGTTGGTGGTAAATGAAAGTTTGGCAATAATGAAACCCTTTCATGTTGTTTAGATGAAACGTGGTTGATATCATATTTAGTCCTGCTAGGAGGAGATTTATTTATTTTTTTTAACTCTGAAATCTGAATTACTTTTGGGCAGCTTTGTTTTTATACCTGTTTTGTCTTGAATTTATTGCCCATAATTTTGATATATTTCTTAGTGGATTGGGTTTTTTGCCTATTAATTGTACACAAAGGAGCTTTGCTTAGTATTCACTCTAATCTATAACACAAGATAACATTGCTAATAAATGCAATCTTGTCTCTATAGAATTTTTAAAAAATATGTGCTATGTAGTTTTGGAAGCTTTGTTCTTCTGCCTTTGGGAGTAAATTGGAAAGTTCAGCCAGCAGAGCTTACTTTCTCAGAGGACATAACAGGCATTGATAATGTACTGTAAACTGTAATTCTGTAGTGACATCAGACTGCAGACTGACAGCAATCTCTGGGGTGCAAGTGCCAAGGTTGTAATGCTTTCTCAATGAAGCGACTGATGTCTTTAGAAGGTGTGTTTGATTTCAAAGGACATTTTATTTTTCTTTAAAGATGAAAGCATTTTTTACTTTTCTAATGCAAAGTTATGAGTATATAATAACAGTAAATAAAATTACTACTCTTTTGTGAGAGATTTATTGTTTGAATGTACTTAAGTCCATCTTGATTTCAACCTAATTACTACACAATTAAATTGGGTTTGTGTAAATAGAATAGGCTGCCTGTTTTCTACTAACATGAATTGAGAGCAAAATTATAAAATTTTGAGTTAAAATATTCTTTCTTTATTGGGATTTTTTTATATGCTTAAACTATCCCATAGGCAGCCTTTATTAAGAATTGAAATACAAGTGAAAATGTCAGTTAATGTTTCATTATTATCTTAATTATTCTCTAAATGTGACAGGTCTTGTATGTGGTAAACACAAAGAAACATTTTTTAGTCACAAATACTGTTCTTGTTTGTTATAATACACATCTGTTAATAACTATGTAATCTATTTCATAAATACTTTCATAAATAATTTTATTTGCAACTTAAAAAAAAAAATCCAGTAGCTGACACAACTGGACCCATAGAAACTACATGATCAAATCTTAGTATTTGAGAAACCAAGGCACTTGTTTGACTTTTTTTACTGTAGCTGAGACAAAGCAAAAGATAAATCAGTTTTACATAAACTTTCCAAGTATTTCTTCGACCTTTAGTGCCATAGTTCATGTTAGGTCATTACAATAGCATTCCCTGTTTACAGAATATTTGTTTTCAGGGGAAAAAAAACCCAACACCTAGATTTCATTATCACTTTTTCTTAAATTATATTCTTCTTTATTTGACACTCAATTTTTCATCATACTTGTTGAGTAATGTGACAGCATTGCCAGTGGTTTTGTCTCAGCGGCATCAAGCTTTATACCAGGTCTTGAGCAACTTTAGTTAGGCTTTGCTTGAATTTTAAGCAAGTGTTTGTTAAGATGTTTTAGAAAGCTGTTTTTCTTCCATAAGAAAATATCTGCATGTTCTTTTTGCTTCAAAATCTTTCTTTTTATTTTTATATCTTTTCCTCTCTATGAAGCTAAAACACTTTAAAAYGGATCTGCTGGAATGCGTTAATCTCAATTCTCTATGACCTTTCTCAACTATTTTTTGACATTCAGCATCAAGCTGAAGACAAAGCTTCTATGTATCCTGGTGATATTTTCACCTCCACAGAGAAGAATAACCTGTGTCAGACCTATGTATCCTCCTGGCTTTTTGCTATTTCTTTTTTTTTTTTTTTTTTAATTTTTGACTAAAATGAAGAGAAACAGTGTGTTCTGGCTTGATTTGTCCAAAGCTTGGTCATAAACTAATATTTATAATACTTACTGTTAATTTCTGCATGGCAACTGCTCAAAAAATGAACAGGAAAGCCGATGAAGTGGATAAATGAAACATTTATTGAATAAGCATTCATTAAAAGAAATCAGTGAATGAAGACTAGTAAGTACTGGTTGCAATGTAAACAGCTAGAATTTAATACATTCAAATCTGAGGATGAGAAATCTATTTTCTGATATTTAAAACATTTGTTCTAATCTTCCAGAACCAGCTAGTCAATTAGTGTTATTTCTCTTTTTGCTATCCTGGAAATGAAAAATTCCTTGTTACAATTATATTGAGCTTCTCTATTGCTTTGTATGTGAAAATCTAAAATAGAGGTTATAGGGGCACCAGTACTCTCTCTGTGTAAAATGTTTAATCTCATTTTACGCTAGAGATATTTCTAGAACCGGAGAAGAAATCAAAAGATCTCTTCACTCTCTAGGTTTAATGTGTTGTCCCTTTTTGTCTTATAAGATGATTTTTCTTGACACTCAGCCAAACAGGAATGTATACTATCTCCTCAGCAAAAAGAAAGCAGTAGAGTCTTAATTTAAATATGAAAACATAGGAAAAAATAGTATGTTCAAGACACTTAATTTGACTGATTTTCATGGTACAAATTGCTTTGATATGCTAGGAAAAGTCTGAAGCTTACCAGTCACCAACATAATTGTTAATTACTTATTCTTAAAATAAAGTGGATTTTTTTTTGTTCCTGTCACTTGTCACTAAGTTTACTACTCTGTTATAAGAATAGAAGATCCTACTTAGGGCTCTAATCTTCAAGTTGATTGATTGTAGCTTCTTCGACTGATTTGCAGTCCATCCCTTAAAATTGTCTGTTTTCAATTAAAATGCCACTCTTCCTCCAGAAATTACAGAGAAAGCATTAAAAACAGTCTGGAGTTCTGACTGGGCTGCTTTTCAGATGTGAGTGGTTACACTACTGGAGTTAACTAGCATTTCTATAGAGGTAAGAGCCAGTCAAACAGTCCTGGAAGCAGTAACAGCATATATGTCTGCACTGGTGGAAAATATTATACTCTGGCAAGATTATCTGTGTCTTCTGTCCCTATCAAGTGTCCTTCTGTTTTGCTTTGTAACTCCAAGAAATGACTTAAAGGCAAAAGTTTCAGTAGTGTAGAAATCATGACAAGTAAAAGGAAAGACGCTCACTGATATTTCTGTGGAACAGTATTTGTAATAAATTATTTCTGTAATCTGTATCAGTGTACTAGCAAGCAAGTTTCCTTTTACATGTCGTAATTCTTCATGCACTTTCCTGTTCTGCAGTTATAAAGAAGTTGGAATAGTTTTTCTTCAAGTTGCAAAGATTTGTTTTCTCTAGGCATCCATGCTGATATATAGCCTTCCTCTACTTGTATACATCCTCTGAACAATATTCCATATGCTTAGATTTTCAGAGATGCAGAGGTCCTTCTTCTGCTTCAGTTTTCATTTATTTCACTGACCTGCAATCATTTATCTCTCAAAGTTTATATAGACCATGTCAGCACTAGTCATTTCCAGGAGACTTGTACTGCAGCATAATAAATATCTGAAAGTACAATCATCTTCATATAATTTGTTGAACATGGTGTTTTTGTCCTTCAGTTACTACGTTCATAACTGTATTTTTGCTCTCAGTATATTTAACATGTTTTTCAGAGGGAGGGGAAAAACTGAAACAGTGCCTGACTATTTGAAACTAAAAAAATATCATTACTGAATTGCAATCATGCACTTCAGAATTTTTTGAAGGAAGGAGGAGTGCAATCCAAAACAGAATCAAAAGCTTAACATTTTTAATGGTAGAAAGCTATGAAACAGAAACCTATACTGGAGAGGATAGAATCAAAGAATCATTTAGGTTGGAAAAGACCTTTAAGATCATGGAGTCCAACCGTTAACCTAGCACTGCCAAGTCCACCAGTAAACCATGTCCCTAAGCACCACATCTACATCTCTCTTAAATACCTCCAAGGATAGTGACTCAACTACTTCCCTGGGCAGCCTTGTTCCAATGCTTGATAAGCCTTTCAGTGAAGAAATTTTTCCTAGTATCCAATCTAAACATCCCGTGGCGCAACTTGAGGCCATTTCCGTTTGTCCTATCACTTGTTTCCTGGGAAAAGAGACCGATGCCCACCTCGCTACAACCTCCTTTCAGGTAGTTGTAGAGAGCGATAAGGTCTCCCCTGAGCCTCCTTTTCTCCAGACTAAACAGTCCCAGTTCCCTCAGCCATTCCTCGTAAGACTTGTCCTCTAGACCCTTCACCAGCTTTGTTGCTCTTCTTTGGACATGCTCCGGCACCTCAATGTCTTTCTTGTAGTGAGGGGCCCAAAACTGAACACAGGTGCAGCCTCACCAGTGCCGAGTACAGGGGGACAATCTCCTCCCTACTCCTGCAGGCTATACAATTTCTGATACAGGCCAGGATGCCGTTGGCCTTCTTGGCCTCCTGGGCACACTGCTGGCTCRTATTCAGCTGGCTGTCAACCAACACCCCCAGGTCCTTTTCTACCAGGCAGCTTTCCAGCCACTCTTCCCCAAGCCTGTAGCGTTGCATGGGGTTGTTGTGGCCAAAGTGCAGGACCCGGCACTTTGCCTTGTTGAACCTCATACAGTTGGCCTCAGCCCATCGATCCATCCTGTCCATGTCCCTCTGCAGAGCCTTCCTACCCTCAAGCAGATCAACACTCCCGCCCAGCTTGGTGTTGTCTGCAAACTTAACTGAGGGTGCACCTGATCCCCTCATCCAGAGCATTGATAAAGATATTAAACAGAACTGGCCCCCATACTGAGCCCTGGGGAACACCGCTTGTGACCAGCTGCCAACTGGACTTAACTCTGTTCACCACAACTCTTTGGGCCGGGGTATAGGAAATGCTCATAAAAAGTAGGGAAGTTACCTGTAAAGTTTATAGGGATCATGTTTTCTTGGTTTAAAAACTTGTACATTTGCTAAATCTCCACATGCTAAGGTGTATGGAACATAGAGGCAGCTTTCAGGGTATTAACTACAGTCATAATGTATTAATGGGCTGTCATATCTGGGGAAAAAAGTTTTTTCTTCATACAGGTAAATGAGAGATCAGTTAAAAAATTATCATTCCATGAAAGAGTAATCTATCAAGTCAACATGCACTGCTTGTTCCATAACTTGACAGTAATTAGGATGATAAATTAGAAGGATAAACACAAAATATCTTTGTGTTCTGCCAGTGATTATTAAATCATCTTACATTTTTTACTTTAAATGATTTAGGTTTGTTTACAGATGTACAATAAACATAATATAAACCCCAAGCAATTATATATATATATATATGGCAATTGGCCAGCTTGAAAACTACTGTAGGTTTTTAATGAGAAGTATGCTTGAAACTTCATTTGAAGAAAGAATTTGCAAAAGAGTTTGAGAAACTCAGATGGAAAAGCCACAAAGATGTATTTCCTAATAGTATTCTAGTTGTTTCCTGAAGATCTGAAGAATCACAGTTTGGGTTTGTTTTTGTTTTTGTTTTTTTTTTTTCCTATTTGCAAGCTTTATGTGAGGCTACAAGTAAGATTTTGAAGAAGGTCTGTAATATTTCCAAACTCATCTAAATAGTTTATAATTTTCAAGCTGCAGTGAATAAAGCTTTCAGAAACCCATTTTCTGTCACCTTTTAATTAAAACTTCTATTGTTCCTTGGGACAGGTTCAGACAGACAGATGCAAGCTCATTTGTAAAGGCTCTGAGGTGGTTGGCTGTGAAGTTGGTATAGGCCCAAAGCTGTGTAGTTACATCAGTTGGGATTTGTGCCTACTTTAACATAATCTTACCTCTCAACGGACTTCTAAGGAGGACTTTGAATGAGAAAATGGAGCAGTTTTTGTCAGCCTGTGGGAACTCCTCAAATGAAAAAGGCAGCCTAGAAGGCTGGTGTAACTAGCCGATGCAAGGTGTGACTTACTTTCTCAATATATGGAAATGTGGGTTGATAAAATGAAGTTTTTGTTAGATGCGCTAGAGAACCTGGCCAGAACATTGAAGGGGATAAGCATAATCAAATGGAGAACAATACAGAGCAGATTAGAGAGTTTTAGGAGATCTGAAAGAGGCCTAAGTTTCCAAGGAAAGTTTGTCAGTATATTTGAAGGAACCTAATAGTGAAGAAATATGGAGATTGAGTAGTGAATTTTTTTAGAGTTCATAATAAATAGATCACTGAAGATGGTGAATAGAATATTTTCAATAAAGTTCATGGGACAGAAGACAAATCAGAAGTAGCTGAGGATCAGAATAAAGAAGTCCTCTCTATAGTAACTGTAAAACTTTAATAATTTTAGCTATGAGAGGTAGATGGATTATTAATATGGTAGATAACTAGGATTAGGATTGCTTTTATTTTTTTAAAAAAGGGGATTTAAACTTTATGTGAATGGTGAGGAGAAGAATAAAAGTGAGAGCTAATTAAGGAAGACAAAGATAAGGTTTGTCACACAAATGACTGGAACAGTGTGTTTCTAACTTTTACTGGGACCTTTGAAATGGGGTATGTCTTGATCAAAAAGCTCAGGATGACAGTCACTATCTGAAGGGTGTTGATGGAAGGAGTACCCTCCACAAGCATCCTCACGGAGACTTTTTAAGCTAACTCAAGTGATGTGATACAGAGGTAATTTTTGAATAACAGACAGAACTTAGAGAAAATTCAAATAAGTGCTGTTAATAATTATTAAATATTTGCCAGCAGTTAGCATTAATGGAGGAAATCTGATATCCACAACTTAATTTCACTGTCAAAGTAAGTAACACTGTAGTGCTTCATCTTTAAAATGGACAATGACTCTTTGCTAGTGTTGGTGTACATGAACATTGTCTCTTTACACTTCTGGAAAATAAGTACATAGAGTGTAAGGGACTTTGAAGACACTTCAGCTGTGACTGAAGTTCAAGACACTAAGTTTTGTTCCCTGGGAAGTCTGTGTTAGATCTCTCTTTTTTTTTTTTTTTTTTTTTTTTTTCTTCGGATCCTAGACTTGGAAGGATGAGGTAAATTCCAGAAGCCTGGAATGGTAAGTGTGAATGAATCACGAATTATCACATGTCCGAAAGGCTGATTTTGAGTAGAAAATGGTTTCTTGAGACTTGAAGTGAGCCCTCCTCTACTGAAGTCCAGAAGACAGTTTTATTACTAGTTGCTTCTATTATGTGTTTAGGAGTTTAAGATCTTTTCTTAAGACCATTGATGTACAGGAAGTATAGGAATATAATTTACATAGTATATTTGCATTAATAGTTGTCATCATGTTTTAAATAATATATGATATTACACAAAGAAAGAGAAAAGGTGCATTATAAACAATATAAACAGCCTGAAATGCACAAATTGAGCTGAGAGATTCTTGATTAAATGCTTGAGGGAATATTCATTTTCTCTGCATGCTTCTGTAAAACTCCATTTTTCACTGGCAGTTACACATAAACAGAATGGCACTTTTAGTCAGTATCTGTATGTCCTCTCCCTGGCTCTTTTGGCTTTGGCAATTAAAAAGATGCATCTGAGCCAGGGAGTTTGTAACACTGGGGCAAATGGAACCTGAAGAATCGGAGATAATGGATCAATAAATATACCAAGTAACAAAACTGTTGTCATGCCAGTATTGTCATTGCTGTATGCTTTCTCCCTGGCAAGTGGCCACTGTCATACTGGGTCCATTCCTGTTACATGATAGGGAATAATAAAAGTATTTCTTTTAATAAAGCTATTAATGTGACAAATCCCAATACTGGATAAATAATGAGAGACCCATATTAATCCTTTATGACCTTTTGTAATAAAGCTTCAGTGTATATCAATTTGCATTTTATGATTTTTCTCAGAGGATAAAGATCTTTTCTCATTGTGGCATTTTACAGAGATGGCAGAATCCAACCCATTCAGCATAGAATTGAACACGTAATAGTGTTTACACTATTAGAGTGTTGTTACCAATTTTAGCAGTACATACTGGATTGAAACACTTGTACATAACTTCCAAGAAAAGGAATAGGCTTGTACTGGTTCAGTCTATATAACACAGGACTCATGAAAATCAGGGAGTATCTACCATAGCTGTTTTAGAAAGGGCATAGGAATTAAAATACAAGAATAACCACTTTTTGCTCATTTGCTAACTCTGTAAGTGAATGTCAGCCTTTATACAAGTCTGGGGGAGATACTGGTCTTCTACAGTTCCTTTAGAGGAGAACTAGAAAAATTTAAGCAAAGATTGTGACTGAGGAAAAGTGAGTAAGGTTCTGTCCTGCCATTACTTCCCGTTCTGAAGTACAGAAAAGGAAGTCTGGCTGTACTACATTGCTGTCCAGCAGGTGAGTTGTTTGCTATCGTAGGTTGCTTATATGTGGCGAGTCATATTTGGTCTGTATCTCTCCCTGCCCTCCTCTCCCATGATGCTTAAGAAGTAATGAAAATGGAAAGTGATTTTTGAACATATAAATATACTTTAAAAAAAAAAAAAGCAGAACCAATGACATTCTGATATATTCTGACACAGTAGGATGTAGAGTGATTTTTAAACCAGAAGTTCTGAACAGTGTARAACTACATATTCTTCAAGAATGATACTTCTTGAAGGTGTAGTAACTTGATTTTTTTCTCAAGTTATGAGGACTGAGTCAAATAAATTATATTTTATAGTGTATAATAGTAGTAGTAACAATGTCTTCCTATATCATGTAAGGGTTTGGTGGGATGGAGGGAGGAGAGGAAAGCTTTTAAAAGACTAATGATTCTTTTGACACATGGTAACATGCCTGAGGAATCTAAATCTTACTGATTCTGTAGATTGTATTGATTGTCTTTTTAAATATTTGTAATCTTTAAATGCTCTAGGTCAGAGAAGACACCAGTTGCAGACACTGTTAGTCACAGAAGAATGTAGTGACAATTACTGACTGTGTGATAGTGATCAAAATTTGTCAAGGTAATTTGCTTCTTTCACAACTCAAACTTGAAATGTATTTCAGGCATGACACTTATTGTTCTTAGTACACATCCTTGGTACACTTATGTAGCGAAATATGCATTCACCAATATATAAGGCCATCATGGAATGATGCAACCAATAAAAAAATCAATTTGGGGAGTTTCTGGAAGCTGTTAGGTTCCCTTACATTTCAAAAATAATCTGTAAAATTAGTACTGCATATTAATGTTAAGGCAATGAAATAGTTTAGTGAAGCACCTATTGTACTGTATTTAAGAGTCTATTTCTGTTGAATGGGGGATTCTGAATTTTCTAAAAATCTTCATGCTTTTCCAGATTTCCTGAGATGTTGTCTGTGTTGTGTTTGTGCACAGTAAGGGAAGTTTTTCAAACTGATGCTATTGAAACAAGCAGTTCCTGAAATGTAGAATCATAGCATGGTTTGGGGAAGGGACCTTTAAAGGTCATCTAGTCCAAACCCCCTGCTGTGGCCAGGGACATCTTCAAATAGATCAGGTTGCTCAGAGCCCCGTCCAACCTGACCTTGAATGTTTCTAGGGATGGGGCATCCACCACCTCTCTGGGCAACCTGTTCCAGTGTTTCACCACCCTCATAGCAAAAAATTTCTTCCTTACATCTAGTCTAAATCTACCCTCTTTTAGTTTAAAACCATTACCCCTTGTCCTGTCGCAACAGGCCCTGCTAAAAAGTCTGTCTCCATCTTTCTTATAAGCCCCCTTTAAGTATTGAAAGGC